>OU015466.1:5869847-6415645 GCA_907164805.1 Brachyptera putata | reverse complement strand
TAAACCTCCGACGAGCGAGCCAAGCCGCACTCCTGAGCCCGCCTCGGGCCACAATATGGCCGCCGTCTCGGCACAGGAGCTCGAGGACGAGTTGGAACTCGATATTGACAATCTCGATCTAGACGACAATCTGGTAGGCCTACGAAATTTATTTCATAGACGCTAAATACTTTTATAGAATAAGTCTGAATTTGTTGAATCTGCACTTCCTATGATGGATGCTAACAATTACATATTATATTTGATATAATATTGATATTCCATGTAGGCCCTAATTGCAATTACACAGAAAACGTGAAGTCAGTCAAACATACAACTTATTTGTGGTGATTTTCATAAACGCTGTCTGCGTCACAGAAACCAGACCGTATTGTTTTTTAGAGTACAATAAAATTAAATCTTCGCCCTACTTTATTTTTATTTTTATTCACATTTTGTTATGTTCCTTTTGTAGGCCTAGGCCTATATAGATTTTTCATTATTAGGGTCAAATTTTGAAATTTGAAAATTTTGAAAATCAAAATTTGTACATTACTTTTTCAAGATAATAACTCATTTGAAATAATTAGTCTCTGATTGTTGAAATCAAGGCATACTGGTATAGAAGCTGATTGTACCCTTATGGTCATTAAACCAGTGCATCTAACTGTGGCAACTAATGGGTGGTTTCTACTAATAGAATCGTCTCTTTTTATAAACAAATTTGGCTTTTCCCGTAATTTCCCTAGTTCAGCAGGGCTTGAGCCAGCAGTGAAAGACTGTTTTTCTGTTTGCCTGATACCTGTCAAGTATCACAAGGTTAACTGGTTTAACTAGGTAGAATAAGGTATTTTACTTTCACTTCAAACTGTACATTAGACTTGCATTTGTAAAAGTTGGTTACCGTAGTTCCTTTCCACAAACATATTGGTCAAATTTGTATGCAGTAGTGCCTAAGTAATTTTGATTTACTGGTAATTGTTTCTCACAAACACGTTATTCAATACATTGTTATTGTATTTTGTAATAACTTTTGCCATTTTGTTCCAGGACTTAACCATGGACGAAGATTTGCTGAGTGAAGATTGAAGTAATAGATTTCATGAGTAGGCTATCAGTATCAGTTTGTGTATTTCCAAATAAGTTGATCCATTGTCACTGTTATATTATCAAATAATAAAATTGTTTATCATAGAATGCCATTACGTTATAAATCTATCGCTAAGTGTACATTTAAAATTAGTGTGATGGAAGGAATTTAATAGTAATTATTATGAAGTCAGCAAACCATTGTATTGTAGTCTAATAGACTTTTACTATTTAAGGAAATAAAAAACTTACACTTGGTAATTACGTACCACTATTTTTCAGCAGCTCCTTCTATCTTTTTGATCTACGACTACCAATAACGTAAATTTATTGGTAGTTATAGGCCTAGCCTTGATGTATTTCCATCTAGGAAAACTACTTTTTTGTATAACACTTGTGTAGTCATGCACAGGGACATAGGTTCGTTGATCTGAGTGGAGGGCGAAAGCACAATTGTAAATCAAGATGTAGGCCTAGTATATATGCTCAAAACACCGTTTCAGTACTTCGTGTAAACAGTGTAGCAGGCTGCGCGACAAGGAACTTGGCTCCCGTCGAGCTACCGCTCGACTACATATGGGGTCAGAGACCGAGCCCCAGCGGCTGATTGCGGAAAATTGTAAGCCTTTTTATCTTTGACCATCTTAGAAGCAAGCATATTTAAGCCAAGTTAGCATGTAGGCCTATTCTGATAAAAGTGAGTTGCGAGGGTGTTCATGCGTATAGAGTTGGATGGATATAATTTTTGAAATAACATTGTAACTTACCGGTAATTTATGATACAAAATGTATGATTGATGGCATGTTACTGGAGCCCCATCTATAACTTCTGTTTGTTACTTGACTAGTCAAAACCTTTTCGATATCGCTTTGGTTTCGTTTCGACCGCGTTCGAAATCGGAAACAGGCAGTTATCCGAAAACACAGGAGTTGGAAAAAATGCGATATATCGTTCGTTTTCGAACGAAACACGTAGAGCGACTGAGCCACCGTAGCGTTTGATGACTTTGAAAAATGGCTCGAAACAAGAACGTTAAGATGAGCGAGAAGCAGAAGACTGTAATGCAAGATTTAATGGTTTTTACTCATGGATTTTACTGCCAGGTGGTTAATTGGGTCCTTAGGTAACAAAAAGAAGGACAGAAAGTGGGAAGAGCTTGAATGTCAGAGTAACTGAAGCCAGCAAACTCCCAGTCAAGTAGTAAGGGGTAAGTAGGCCTCGGCCTAGGCTTCGTCCACTATCTGTAACAACCAAGTTCTGACAAATACTCAATCATTCTACAAGCCCTTGTCACGCATTGTCACATCAAATACTTTAATATATAACCTTCGGTTATAACCGAAGGTTATATATTATAGTATTTGGTCACATGTTTGATGAATCCCCCCCCCCCCCGGCCTCCCCAACGTATTGTGGACTGCATTTATTGATGTTCCCTACGCTGCGTTTTTCTTTGTGTCGTTTTACATGGAAAATAAAATGTCCGAGTTTATATAGGCTTCTGTCAAGTAACAAATGACCAACAATCGTTACCATAGCAATACAGCGAACTGGTGGACTAACAGTGATTGTGATTGGTTAATACCAGTTTGTGGACATTGTTATTCTGTCTCTTGCAAGTTGCAACAATGAGTGACATCACTTGACAGCTAAGCCTATAGACGAGAAATGTTAGTGTTACATTTTCAGTCAGCTTAGTCAACAAACAAACCGTTTTAGAAACTGAATTCAGGTTGGGTGTGGATCGAGTCCTGCATAAGGCATAGGTTTTCATAAACTGACAAACTGTATATAAACTGGGTTCTCTTACATATTTTCACTTCATAGTTTCATTATCATCCGCTCATTCGTACCCCCAAGTTATCTAGCTATTGGTGAGGTCGTTAAGGAAACGATGATATCAATCAGTACAAGTTGGATCAAATGAGTCTCTTTAATCTTGGAGTTGGATTATATTATCAACTTATCGTACCGCTGGATACGCAACTCCTGCATACTCCTAATCTCGTCTATCTCTATAGAGCTAGGGAACATGAGGGTGAACTGTTGGATCTTTCAGTTTTTCTCGGTAAATTATGAGTGTGTGAATCAGATTAATGTGTATTTTTTATTTTAATACGCCTATTTATGACTGGTTGCACAGTTGTGGAACAAAACTGCCCACTCATCGGTACGATAGCTGTAATCTCATGCAGCTTTAAGGGGGACCCTCCCCCCCCCCCTCCCTCCTACAGCGTCACATTTTCAGTGTCAAAGTATAATACGAGCGATCGTGGTGACTTTCCATTTTGTTACCATGCACAAGTGATGTGTTCACTTCTGTTATCATAAAATTTGAGTATTTCGCATTTTCGAAAAATATTGCCTGCACCTTGTGATGTATTTGTCAATTTTGTATCTTGCATTGTTGACGTTTTTTAATCATTTACATCTATGATTTCACCCTAGGAAGAACTTTTTCCCCTACGGAAACTGGGGACGTCTTAAGGAGGTGCATGCACGATGGTTATAAAAATAGAGAAATTCACCTTCACTAATTTTTTCCCATGTTCAAAAACCAGTGTAATTGAATGAAAAGTTCACATCACGAAAATTTTATGCTCCTCAATCAATATGACATTCTATTTCAGTGAATTCAATCAGTTTTAAGATAGTACGTCAATGAATAAAAAGAATGTGATGAAATTCATTGACGTATTATCTCAAAACTGATTGAATTCACAATAATAAAATGTCATATTAATTAAAGAGCATAAAATTATCTTGGAGATATGAACTTTTCATTCAATTACACTGGTTTTTGAAAATGGAAAAAAATAGTAAAGATAAATTTCTCGATTTGGGTACTCTAGAAATGGCCCGTGAAATGGTAGCAGTGTTGGCCACTTGTAGCAGCAGCGAGTGTACGTGCCGTACGTGCCTTCTTGTTTGATTTGTAACGTTAGAGAGCATTGCGCCTTCTAATGGTCACCAAGCAAGGATTATTTATGGGCTTTTGCCTTCTCTTGCTCCAGCACACATATTGCCAATACCGTCTATACATTACATATCTTGCTTCCTGTTTCCATATATCCAGTTTAATAACTTCATAATGCAGAATGTTCCATGCGAACAAAACATTATGGAAAATCTTGACACAAAGAAATATATTCAGTTTTTAGTTTTTATATGAATGTACATTTTGAAATAGATGAAATTGAATATGTACTCAATTTTTTGGAAGCGTCTACTACCCAAACCTACAGAGATATACGCTTCTTAAAAAAAGTGTTACAACCGTCCATGGTCTCCCCTATTTTCGTGTTTTGGTTGGCTAACTTTTTTGAAGAGAAAATTCGTCACGTTACGATATTAATAATAATACAAAAAAAAATATATATGGACTTGGTTTATACATAGTTATTTCTTTATTCTATCTGCAACGCCAAAAGCTATAATTTCTAATGAAATTTTCCGATTGAAAACTTCAAATTTGTATGCAAGGATAACTTTCAATTACACGTTTTAAACACACTATAGTTCCTTGTTCCTTATTAAATGATCTGTAACATATCAACACGACTTGAAATTAAATTATAATATTATAATAAAATTGGGATTATAATATTTTTAATGAATTTGTCCCGGGATTTAAAATACAGTGTATAGGCTTATACAATCGATTTTAATTAAATTAATTTGCATAATTGAAAAATAAAATGACTCCTGTGTCTTGTATAGGCCTAGACCCTATATATAGGCCCTATATCATAATTTGGTAGAAATAAGTTGAAAGATAGAAAATGTGAAGCCATGATCTCAGCAGTAGACCCTGTACCTATCCCTATAACTTGGTCACTTTTCATTTCAACAACTCAAATATAGGCCTATTAGTAGTTGTTTATTAGCAAGTTCTGGTATTTTACGTTGATACATGCATGATATAATTTCATAGTTTACACTTCATACAATAATTGTATAATAATATATTATATATTACAATAAAATATTATATATTACAATAAACATTTTACAAACAATATTCAAGTCGCAATTGTAGCTAATTAGACTACCAAGAGGAAAAACTCGATGCCAAAAATCTATGAAATACACTTCCATACAATTGTATCCTGCACGGACGTCTCAGGTTCCGATCGACCGTCTCTCCATCTCACACCACTAACGCACAGGTGTTTCCCTCCTTCTCTCATGACTATCATCACTTCCAGTCACACACTGCCCCATCGTGTCATGTCTAACCGAGCCAATGTTTCAATAACACACCATCCAGTTCTTCCGAGACGTCGAGTTGTTATCATGTTGCCATGACTCCCGGAAACACTGTTTCCCGGGAAGTGTTCCATTAGTGGCTCTCATAACATTAACACTAAACAATTAACACTTGCGTACAAGGTGGCCGTGATAATCGAGACACGTGACTTCTATACAATAACATCAACAGACAGTTGAAGAATCTAGTTAAGTACTGATCCACCAGGGCCCGGTTTACTAACGAAGTCCAGTTATGGGCCGGTATTACGAATCGATAGTTAGTGGATTAGGCAATAGTTCGCGGATTCATTTGTTATCACCATTGGTTACATATGATATTTTCGTACCATTAACAAATAGTTAGTGGATTAGTACTTAACTAAGATTCGTAAAACCGGGCCTTAGTCTTTATGTGAGGGTTGGTGGAAACAAATATAGGTTACCATGGTGATCAACTCAAACTGGTAGTTAGAGCTCCTCCCTTGGTGGTAATATCCTATGCCTATAACTAGTTAAAGATACGAAAATAGCATATGTGTAACCAAGGGGGGATGATAGCAATTGTTAAACCGCTAAATATTGCTTAATCCATTAACTACCAATTTGTAAAACTGGCCGGATTACCTAGATTATAGCTATATACTTAGTGACAACACGTATACCAGAGCAACATTATAACTTTTTAATTTATTGTGTACATTTCCATGACACATTATTATGAAGGAAACTGTTTTGGGACATTGTCCGAAATGTGTCGTCTAAAAATAGATCTTATCCTACTTTGGGGACGTCGCGACGGTATACCAACGTGGGTTTAGCTCTAAATGCCAGTTTGAGTTGATCACCATAGTTACCCATTGCTATTTAATTTCACCAACTCTCAGATAAAGGCTCTGTATAGGCCTATATATATATATATATATATATATATATATATATATATATATATATATATATATATATATATATATATATATATCATGTATCCATCATGCCATTTTGTTCGAACCGAGTTATACTAACAACGAGAAACAATGGACATTGCATTCGATATGCACTCTATTGTCTTGACCACCCCCTCCCCCTCCTTCACTTCACCCTTCCCCACACCTTCCCTTCCTACAGGCCTCATGTCGGAACAATCGAGTGGTGAGGTACAAAACAAGCTGGTGCGATAAATGCTTGTGCGCAATTATGCATGAAGAGATTCGCGAACAAAATTGTTCCCTGACGGTCAGTATATAATATCAAATGATGACGAATTGAACAAAATTTAGCCCCAAAAATTCTAGCCAATTTCCTCATTTAGAAATGATAATATTTATTCATATATTATCTATAAACATATCAAAATAAAATAATGTACAACTGAATGTGAATGATAGTCTGCTTATGACATTGAACTTGAATAAGTTGAAAATAAATGTTTTTTGATGTGGATCCAATTGACAAAAATAAAACATTATGTAAATTCTATCTTCACGAACCGGTGTCATTGAATAAAAAGTATATCAACTCCAAGATAATTTGGAGATCTGTAATTAATAGGCCTATGACATTCTATTTCTGTGAATTCAATAAGTTTTAAAATGATAAGTCAATGAATATCAATAATACCAATAATAAATTCGTTGACGTATATCATTTAACTGATTGAATTCACAAAATTAGAATGTCATTAATTATGAAGAACATCAAATTATCTTTGGGTTGGTACACTTTTCATTCAATTATACACGTTGTGAACATGTAAAGAAATATAGCAAAGATGAATTTCTCTATTTTTATAACATATATTTATTGGTGAAAGAGTGAAAGAAACAATCCAGTAAAAAAAATTTACATCGGATTTCAGCACAAAACAATCATCTTTTATCAAATTTAATCAAATCTTATTGTCAAAGCGGTGGATTGAGGCAAGCTTCATGTGATCCGGGAGGCAAGGGGAATTCCGAACCCCAGTTCGATCCCCGCCTCCGACCATCTTTACAGATCTTTTTCATGGTTTCCCTCTGTACAGTCTAATGCCGGGAATCCAGGATGGTTCCTACAATAAATTGGCCCTGACCGCTTCCTTCCCACTACCCTCTCCATTACCCCATCATCTCATCAATCTTCCATCCGACGCCATTAGATCTCAGTTATCATAACAGTGCGTCGTGCGTCAGTGCGTCAAAACAATCATATTTTATCAAATTTAATAAAATCTCATTGCCAAAGCGATGGATTAAAGCAAGTTATGCACTATAGACGCGGTCCCTGTATTCCTGACCCATATATGCCAGCGTGAGTCGAGGCTTCGTGACTAAATTCTGTTTGCTTGGGTTGACGTTTTCCTTCTATACATGGAGACTACTATTTTAGGATTTACACCGCAGCTGACGCTGAGGGTGCTTGGAATAATTAGGGTTAGGATTTGGAAAATTTCAGAGTGATGTACTGATGGTTTTCAGAAATCAACGGAGAATTTCTGAATTAGGTAGTAAGAGAATACAATATGCTCAAAATTATAGTTTTAGAATAATATCGGAGCTAATACATTAGTATACACATAATAAACTCATATATTTTCCTCAAAAACTACCCCTCAGAACCCCCTCGACAGCAATGGTATGGTGTAAGGCCTATATGGAGGGGGTTTAATTTAGGCAATGATTTAATTATGACAGTTCATAATTGTTATGTATAGAAATATTTTCATTTTACCATGACTTATGATCATCACAATTTTGATATGATCATCAAAATTGTAGTGTACATTAATCCATTAAATTCACACTTTAAAAAAAATGCATTTTTAGTAACAATTTTGTAGTGATAGTTAATAGGCCGTCGCATTGATAAGATCATATTTTTTAAAGTATCATATTTATTTCTGTAAGTGAATATAAACACACTCCTATTTTTTTGTTTAAATCGAATAAAAATAATGTGAATTAAACGAAATTATTTGATTTATTGCTATAGGGCCTACATTGGAAATATGGAATAAGATTATTAAATATGATGTCCTTCAATTTACGCGTAAAAATCTACCAAGTCAAGTCGAAACATTTCTATATCACTGTACAAATTCATCCCTTCATTTCTCTGATCTCATCCATTATTTGACGTCTAATTACACAGTCGATTGCCCAGCCAATGAGCGTCCAGCGTCCCGCTAGGCCGCAGCCAATCGGAAGAGAAAAAGGGCGTGGCCTGACATCAACTGTCATGGAAGATTTCATTTAAACTGCATGTTTTTTCATCAGTGCAGTCGTACAGTTCGTGTCACGCAGATGTGATTTCAGTCGACAAGTCACAACACGTTTTGACGTTTCAATAATTACTCTATCAATATTATACTGAATAATAATAATAATATATTGTATTTGTGTATACATTTTTATGTTGTAATTGAATAACTTTTCCATTTTCTATTTATATAAACAAATTTTATCTAGTGGACAACTAAGAGAACCGTTTGAAAAATAATTTTAAGTGGACACATTTTCACCCGCCGGTATATTTTTACGAGAATTTTCCCGGTCGTGTTTTTTGTTTGGACTCGATTAGGTTTGCTTCAAGTGGTTATTTAACGAGTGCGTGGTGTTATAATGATCGTGTGATTTCTTAAATAACTGTATTGATCTAAATCGATAATTCGATGACGGACCTCAGGCGGGTTTTCCACAACACCAGCTGTGATGCAATGGTTTCCCACTTGATTTCATCGCAGCAACAGGTATATCGGAATATTTGCATTTATACTTTGCATGTTTTACTTTGAAAAAAAAAAATCGTTCACTTCATTTCTGCTGATATCATGGCATGTGATGAGTTTTAATGTCATTGATATTGGACTTTGATTCTGTCGATTGATATACACAAGTGCAAGTGTGACAATCCGATAGGGAGCACGAAAGAGCGATCTAGAAGTAGATAAACTTAGGGTACCCTCGTACACAATGTGGTCATGGGAGTTTCATTAAACTCATTTTTCGATCTTGATGGCTATCGACATTTGTCAGATGTTATGTGTTTCAGTCGACAGTAAAATATTTAACGTTCAAAAATACTATAATAATGTCAAGACAGAATAATCAAAATAATAAAAAAAATAATTTGGTATTTAGAAATAGAGTACAGTTTAGTTGTAATTGAACTTGCATTGACATTATTTAATAACAAATTTTATCTAGTGGCACACTAAGAGACACCGAAATAATAATACAATAAATTTTAGAAAATGAAAAAATAACATAATATCAGAAGATATATTTTTACGAGAATTTTCCCGGTCGTGTTTTTTTGTTTGGACTCGATTAGGTTTGCTTCAAGTGGTTACTTAACGAGTGCGTGGTGTTATAATGATCGTGTGATTTCTTAAATAACTGTATTGATCTAAATCGATAATTCGATGACGGACCTCAGACGGGTTTTCCACAACACCAGCTGTGATGCAATGGTTTCCCACTTGATTTCATCGCAGCAACAGGTATATCGGAATATTTGCATTTATACTTTGCATGTTTTACTTTGAAAAAAAAAAATACGTTTCATATTATTTCGGCCTATATATAAGGAGCATGCTGATGAGGGTTTTTAATTGGTCATTGATACTTGGGACTTTGATTCTTGTCGTATATATATATATATATATAGGACCTATGATTTCACAGTTTGAATTAAATCTGTTCTGCCTGTAAGAGGATTTTTTCGGGTGGCTTCGATAATCAAATGTATGAATATACGCGTGCTTTTGTAACAATCATGTGTATATCAAGAGCACATGTGCTTCTAATGTGTGTACATATATTGCAATATACCATAGGGGATGACAGAGAAAGGCGTAAAATAAAACATTAGTACAATTTTGGATAATAATAAATATCTGGGGCCTCCGGTTCCAAACTGAATTGGGTCGGGGGGTGGGTTGTCCCACCGTACTTCTAGGGCAATTGCGTTTTTCGGAGTCGACTTGCCAGGTCTGGCACTCCCCCCTCTTCGTCTCTATCTTCTCCTTCTTCCTGTCTTCCGACCAACTCCCTCCATCTCACTTTATCTTCCCACCACTTTTCTTCCATAATCGTCTTCCAACATTCACCCCTCTGTTCCACGGCCTCTTCCACTCCGTTTATCCACTTCATTCTCGGTCTTCCCGCCTTCTTCATCCCTTGCACCTTGGCTTCTTCGAACTCTCTCCGAGGTATTCTCCCTCTCTCCATCCTCATCATATGACCAAACCAACGGAGCCTTTCCCTGGCCAATCTAAAACTCAGGGTCTCCGCTCCTAACTCCTTCCTGATCTTTTCACTCTTTATTTTATCAAGTTTTGTCACTCCTGCCACACTTCTCAGAAATTTCATTTCTGCGGCTTGCATTTTCCCTTCTTCTCTTCCCCCCATTGGCCAGGTCACTGCTGCATATGTCAGTATTGGCAAGTAGTATGTCATATATAATAACATCTTACACTTCCTCGGTATTTCTTCATTCCACAGCAATTTCCTGACGCTTTGGTAAAAACCCTCCGCTTTTTGCACCCTACTCTCTATCTCTTCCCCCACTTTACCATCCCTTGTCAAAATGCTTCCCAGATATTTGAAATCTTCTTTCTCTTGGAATTCCCCGTCTTGTATCTTAATCTGACATTTCTTTCCCTTTTCTCTTTCCATCACCATCGACTCACTCTTTTCTATACTAATCTTCAAGCCATACTGGACTGTGACTCTCTCCCATTCGGATACTTTCCTTTGCAGCTCTTCATTTGACTCTCCCCTCACTAAAACATCGTCCGCATAGACAAATGTTCTCGTGTCAATCCGGTCATCAGGCTCTACCTCTCGCATTATTTCATCCATGACTATTGTGAATAGTGTCGGGGAAAGAACGCTGCCCTGTTTTAGCCCTTCACGGACTTCAAACCATTCAGATCTTCCCCCACTGGTCTGCACACAGCTTCTACTATCCTTATAGGTGCTTTGAATTAACTTGATGAGTTTTCTGTCCACTCCCTTTTTCTCCAGGCACTTCCAAACTTCTATCCTGGGTAGTTTGTCATAGGCCTTGACCAGATCCAGGAACACCATCCTCGTTGCTTCTCCCCTTTCCCACCTACCCTCCATCAGCTGTCTCACTGCAAAAATCAAGTCCACAGTTGACCTCCCCTTCCTAAACCCATACTGCTCCTCCCTTAATGACGTCTCAACTTTTTCTTTAAGTCTCCCCTCCAGGATTTTTTCAAATAGCTTTGCAGTTTGACATAACAACGTTACTCCTCTGTAATTACAACATTGCTTCCTGTCTCCTTTCTTGAAGATCGGTATCAGGATACCTTTTCTCCAATCTTCTGGGACCTCCACCTGGGTCCTCCACCTGGGTCACCTGGTACCTCCACCAAAATCACAATTTTGGATATTTTTGGAAATTCTAGGAAAGGAAAAGTCAATGTAAATTCTACGTTCTGTACAAATTCAGTATCTCTGATTTGAAGGCAATCGTCTATCTGCATGGTTGATATACGGGACTAATTGTATCAACACAAAATTATATTAAAATAGGTTCACACCTAAATAGTGTACTAAAAAATTACAGAATAAATCAAACATACAATAAAAACAACATGTGTTCTTGTGAATAATCCGAGGGGTTAACAACTCCTGAAATCCGGTATACAGTTGCCATGAAATCACTTGATATCCTCTTGAAATCCGTATGCAATCTCTTGAAACCCCTGAAATCTCTTGAAATCTCTGAAATCACCTGAAATCAGGTGTACACCAAATTTGCGAGCTGGAAATCCCTCTGAATAATCTTTTAGATTTGGATTATTCAGCCTATACAAATGAATAAATTATCAACAAATTATTGTAGGCATGTATAGAATATAGGCATGTGTATTTTCATACTTCACCTCAACCCTATGATGTACCGAAATTGACTAACAATGATAGTTCATAAGATTCTTTGAATAATACTTTATCATGGTTATATAATACATTTATCAATGATAGTCCTATTTTAGTTTACTATACACAATTATCAATAGTAATTTTTATCAAGACTATATACACATTATTTCGAACCACTATTATTTTAATTCAATCAAATCAATGTGAACCCTAACCATAAAAGTCCTTGACCGTACAATAATCTCAATAAGAGTTTATTCATTGTAATAATTGATACCAGAGTCTTACAATTCCAAGACTTACTGTAAATTATACAAGCAGCATGGGTTGGTTTGATTACTGCTTGGAACAAGAATACACTATAGTCTCAAGGCTAAGGGTTTTATGTATTTTATTGCTGGAATTATACAATTAAAACAATAACAATTACCATTTCAAGAGTAATCACAATTGGATTTGATTACATATTTTTTAATTGCTTATTAATTAGAATTATCGGTAAATTCGACATGATCCGTTTATAATGCGAGTTATGATTGTGTTACGGTGTTATGGAAATGTTTAGACGATAAAAATAAAAGTCGAGTCAAATTTACAGCGTCATGAAATCACAGGGAGGATTTTTATATTTTTGCAATTTTTTTCTTGCAATCACAATTGTAGTCACAGAATATAATATACAAATGATCAGCATAGGGGAGAAAGGAATAAGAAATAGATTGGGATCTAATAGTTAATAGCAGAATTAAAAGGCAGAAATTAATAGCAGAAAATAAAAAAATATATGCCTACATATTATGATGATATAGAAGTCCGTTTTGTGAAATGAATGCAGTTATAGCTATTTAAGGACGAAACCATGTAACTTATATTCAATCTTGCATCAACTAATTTAGTTTGGTAAAACCATCCCTAATTTTACTTTCACATACTGTACCCACTATTCATAATTTAATTGATTCTTGTGGGAAGATTCAAATTGTTTTGAATTTTTCTCTCCATTCTTAAGATTTTTCTGTAAATTTTAAATAACGAGGTTAGAGTTATTGAATTTAGAGTTTTTATAAATATGATTTGTAATCTTGGCATTTAATTCTTAAGATAATGGATGTTACCGTATAGACATTACCAATATTTCAGAATTGTCTGGAAATTGAATTAAATCGTCCAATATACGTTAGAGACAGAATTATTTTATATTTCTCTCAATTAATTTGTATTCATGATTCCTCTTCATTGTAACCAAAATTAGAGCATGAAATCGTTTTTCTGCAAAAAATAATTTTACATCTTAAGTCCAAGTTCCAAGTTTCCATTGTAACACGCCGTTTTCAAATTTGATTAAAAATGTTGATCGAATTTTAAGCGCAATTGTTTTAAAATTGAATAAATAAAATTCAAAACCAAAACACAGGACAGAAAGAAAAATTTTAATCTCATTTCTTGCCCCAAAGAATCTTTGATGGATGAATGAAATATAGATAAAATACTTTCGAATATTGTGGGAAACAAACCACTTTATAAATCCATATTCTCCACTTCTTTGAAATGAAAATAGTTGTTTATGTGTTGTTTGGTTGTTTGACATTCTCTGTGTGTAAAATATATAAGTATCAGAAGAATTAATGACATTATTTAAGAAACAACGAGTTTTTATTTGAAAACGACATTGCAAACACAAATTAGAAATCAGTAAATGTTTTTGATGGAGGTGCCAGCTTTTTGTTCAAATATTCCATTTTAATCTTTTGTCATCTATATATATAAATCTTCATGCAAAAGTTTTAAATTTCCAATTCACTGTTACTTCAAGTCAGATGAGAATATGTATAGACCATAAAAACAACACAAGGGGATAATTTGGAGAGATAAAACATATAGAAAATTTGGGAATATATTTCCAATTTTTCCCTCTCACGAATAGAATCAATTAAAAACGGCATTGTTTGGAAAACAATTTCAGGAAAAAATTTGAAGTGATAAAATTGCTAAAACATCGATAATTAGGAACATCATTCGCACATATATTTTTTTAATTCTTCTTGCGTAAGTTTTCTGAAAAATTATAACTGATTTTTCAAAGAATTGGTCGTCCTATCATATGTTCATACGGACCTCTCTTACACATCGACACATAGACGCTTTCCCAGTTCCAGGGAAAATTATAAATTGTAAATTGTTACTATAGTGCAGGGAAAATTGCAAATGCTATTCGTAGGAAATTACAAATTGTAAATTGCAATAATTGTAAATAGCAGAATGCTATGAGTGTGAAGTATAAACTGTTATTTTACTTGTTTTCCGTTACACATGTTAACCGTGATTAGATTGTTCCGCACACCAGCCAGTGTAAACACGAGAATGCTGGGAAGCCGTCCGACGGCAGGTATTAGCGACCGAACCGTTCCGACGGCAGGTATTAGCGACCGAACCGTTCCGACGGCAGGTATTAGAGACCGAACCGTTCCGACGGCAGGTATTAGCGACCGAACCGTTCCGACGGCAGGTACTAGCAACCGAACCGTTCCGACGGCAGTATTATTAGCGACCGAACCGTTCCGACGGCAGGTATTAGCGACCGAACCGTTCCAACGGCAGTTACTAGTGACCACGTTCGATGAGCGATACCGAACCGTTCCAACGGCAGTTACTAGCGACCGAACCGTTCCGATGGCAGGTATTAGCAACAGAACCGTTCCAACGGCAGTTACTAGCGACCGAACCGTTCCGACGGCAGGTATTAGCACCGAACCGTTCGCGGCAGAACGACCAGTATAGCGACCGACCGGTCCGAGGGTATATAGCACCGAACCGTTCCGACGGCAGGTATTAGCGACCGAAACCGTTCCGACGGACAGTATTAGAGACCGAACCGTTCGAGTGCAGTATAGCGACCGAACCGTTCCGACGGCAGTATAGCGACGAACCGTTCACGCATAACACAGAGTGTAAGATCACGCCATGTCAGTTTTTATTGGTTATTTATGAGACCATCGTCTATGTCTCCACATGCTCAACCTTGTTGTTGTTGTTGTTGTTGTTGTTGTCGTTGGGCGCAGCCTAAACTATAACCTAAATAACCCAATGTAACTAATTTAATGAACCTAACCTATCCAAACTAACCTGACAAAAATCCTTAACTTTAATTTAATCTAAACTAAACCCAATCTGAAGCATCAATATTAATGATATCCTTTTTCGTTTTGAATATCATTGTGTATAACACATTTTAAAACAACAAAAAATGGCCCCAAATGATTCTAGGTTTTTAAACGTCGTCATAGAAATGTATGTCTTTTGGTGCAAAAAACGACTTGTGATTGTAAAAACGAATTGGTTTTATCGGCGATCGGTGACCTCCGATGACGAGAGGTCAACCAGCGAAATGTTGACCCATTACAATAATAGCCGAAATGATGAGGAAGCTTACGCGAAACAGATAACGAAATATTGTTCGAGGGCTTTTTTTACTGGCGTAGCCTCAATTTTATTCAACTGTATTCCAAGCCTATTTATTGGCATTATTATAATTTGTTTTATCTTTAAAGTTTTAATGCGTTTAAAATTAAAAATGGTTTCATCTTTTGATTTATTGTATTTAGAATGATTCTATAATTGCTAGATCGTGGAGATAACTTATTTAATTAAAAACATTTAATGATATTGCTTGCTTATTAAGTTGTAGACTACTGATAACTATGATGGAATGACAATTATGTTCTGTTATTTTTCTATATGTGGGCCTATAGAAAACACGTATACTGACTTATCATTGTATTGCAAAATGCTGAAATGCAATATTGCAATATTTAACCTGCAATTCGGCAATCGTTAACTATTAACGCCAGCTTAAACACATTGAAATTGTCGAATTGGACAATTTGTCATGAGGTTGTGGTGGGAGGGAAGGTATAGTTAGTCACAAAAGGAATTGTATGAAACAGAATCATTTGTGGTGAGGACCTGATTATAGCCCCGTAGGAAATAATTATAAATCGTGCTTTTTCACATCCATGTATTTTCGTGTCATTTCAGTTCGTTCGCTGATCTGGACCATGATCGCATTAATTACAAAATAAACACGATTTCATTTCGTGAATGGTTTGGTAATATACGCCTATAGAGCTGAATGAAAAAAAATAATAATATATGAGAGGAAATATACCACTGATTTACTTGGTGAAAACTCGTATTGTCTATCATTATTCAAGTGGGGATGGTTGATCAAAAATATCTTTTTGGGGGGATATTTTTTTGGGGGGGTAGCTCGAGTCCAAATTTATATTTTTGGGGCTGACATCACCCCCTCCCACTCTCGTCTCTCCACCCAATTCGAACACTGTATCTTTATTCTGTACTTGATCCAGATATAAAAGAAATGTTTTTTTCATTTACATTTTTTTTCCATTCTGGAAAGTTGAATGTATATATGCCTACGTGTGTCCACGAAAGAGGGTCGCCTATATGAACTGAATGATTAAACTTATATACTCGTGAGGAATCCACTATAGCTTGGAACGCCAAACCTTTTCAAAGAAGTAGTTATATTTCTAATCGTAAATCTCGCCCTGAAAAATCATGGATACTCAAAATACCACAGCTATACAAATAGGGTTATATCTGTATTTTATGTGGGTGTGGTCGACATATCTTCACATGAAGACAATTCAAAATATTTTCATCAAAGAAAATTAAGAATTGACTAAAGTTATTATGTAAATGATAATTTTTAATTTACTATACACTAACACTAAAACATCACAATATATCCACTTCTTTCTAATCACCGTTTCGCTTGAAAAGACGCTTATTCGCAAATCTTTATCATGCTCCTATTATGCGAGTGCATGCTGACTAGCAGCTAGCGCCTCGGTCTAGATATTGTGCTAGGAAACATTCCCCCTCCCCCCCTCCCCCCCTCCCCCCTCCCAACCCACCGTCATGAACATTAACTGTAGCTCATAAAACCTGCAAAGAAAACAATAAAAAACAAATCAGAAACAAACCCACACTATATAATTTAATGTCGAAATTAATAATTCATAAAATGACTGTATTTTTTTTAATGGCGAAATTACTAGCCCAATAAAATTGGCAATGTTTTTCAAACAAACTACCCATGTTAGTAAACATGACTTCCATAATAACCATACGAAATTCAACACATTTGCGATGAAGCCATCAGTTTTCACTACTATTTCTGCTTACGTTTAACAACAATTACACGATTTTACAACTGTTTAGGTTGTTTTTAAGAGTCCACGGGAGTCGATATTTAGAGGAATATCAGTTTTTTGGTGATAACTTTTGAACGGTGTGAGATATCCAAATTCTGCAAACAAGGAAACACAGAGATTTTTAATACCTTCCATATGGTGTGAGTGATAACTATTTATAAAATATCGCATGATTGTCGCCACCCTCGGTAGCTCAGTCAGTTGAGGCACCGCTTCATAAACTGAAGTCACCGTTGAGCGTGGGTTCTAGTCCCGCATAAGGCATGGGTTTTTGTAAACGTCCTTTCACCTATCATCACTTTATAATCTTCATAATCACCCGCTCATTCGTACCCCCGTATAACCTAGCTGTTGGTAGGGTCGTTAAGCAAACAATAATCATCATAATCGTCAGGCGTGTGTACGGTTAAAAAATGTGTTTTTTCAACCTATACGCCGTGGCAATCAGGCGATTTGAGATAAATAGTTATTACTTACATCATCACGAAGGTATTGGAAATATCTATATTTTCTCATTTTCATAATTTCAATATCTCAAATCATTCAAAAGTTATCACCAAAAAACTAATATTTCACTATCGACTCCCATGTACTCTTAAGTGATGTAGATGTAGCCACGAGTAGTTGAAATCTTATTTAGTAAACATTTGCAACTAGTGCGAGGATTCAAGCAGACGTTGACAAAACATCGTTCGAAATGTTATAACGTCTTTCTATAACACACGTCAATTTTAACATCGCTGTTAATTCATTGGGCATTACGATAGTTGCGTTAAGAGGGGTCTAATAGTGTTTACCGGCGGATCCGGCGGGGTTTTCAAAACACTTCAGCAAGATTGGAAAACAAGTGGAGAGTGTTTTGATAATATTGCTACTAAGTGTGGTTTGTGAAGTCGAGTTTAGGTGATCTGGATTAGGGTCACGTGACTTGGTGTGTGGGTGAGCGACTTTGGATATTATGGTTAGTTGATTGGGAATTGGGATTATATCAAAATTATTGTATTTTTTTTGTTTATTTGGAAAATAATTATGGTTTTGTCGAATTTTGATGGTGATATGAATAAATAAATATTGAGACTCGTTAGTACTAACTGATGATTAGTGAATTCAGCAATTAGAGAATTTATTTGTTAACACCCTTAGTCATGTTATTTTTCGTAGTTTAAATAATAATTAACTTATAAATATATTTAATAGTATTGGTATAACTGAGTATAACCTATAAGTCAATCTAAAATGTCTTCACCTTAAATAATCATAATTAAAATTGATTCTACCAGAATAAATTACTCATATATGAGATTATTATATTATGAAAAAATTATATTATGAGATTTTTAACCAATCGGGAGTATTTGACATTGTTCTGATAATATCATTTGAAAAATCAGAAGGTGAATAATTATAATAAGTTATATGTTACCCCTTTATTGTATTTATTTATAGAGAGAATAGTTTTTATTAAAAACACTGCCGACAATACGGTTGCCACTTGGACACAGAATAACACAAAATAACAAAATAACAAATATAAATAACAAGAAATTATTCTGAATAATTATCTAATAAACAAATTATACACTAGAGAGAAATTATATAAAACACAATGGAAAAAAATATAAAAAAACAAATATATATATATATACGTATATTATATACACACTATATTAAATAAGTCATGTGGTTTAATTGAGCAACTGGGAAACTTGAGCATGACAGCTTCTGTTTGATAGAAATCATATTAGATCCTTAGCTGCTGACCATATAAGTGATTCCTAAGTATTGTAATTGAACCCCTCAAGGCCAGCATGGCTATTTGATGAATTGTCCTCTTCTTTATTTTGAACTTTTCACAAAAGTTAGTGAAGAATTTGGTAATTGTACCCCTTGCACCAACTAATAAACCAATCACTATGATGTTCTTAGCATTGTATTTTTCGGTATAGTACGGAATTGTCGCGTTATATATCAGTTTCTTTTCTTTGTCTACTTCTTCAGCTTGCCCTTCATTCTGTTTCATGCCCTTCATTGTTTCATTCATTAAGAGAACTGTCATTCTCTTAATTTGCCAAATGTTGAAAAAAAGGAACAAAAATAGGTCAATGAAACAAAATAAATAACAAAATTAGAGATGAAGATAAAAATTTAAGAAAAAAGTCAATATAACTTTTTATTTCAAGCTTTCGATACAGCTGTAATACGATATTAATATGCATGTTATCAATTGATGTTACATAGTCAATTATTTTCATCGTTGTTGTTGAATGACAATTCACCATGTTTAATAACAAATGTACTTATTAGTGGGTATTTTGATATATTTTGATCAAATACACACCTAATAATTTCAATTTTAATTGTATATTATCGATAGTTTCTCAAGATTTGATTCTATTTGAAAATGAAACTTTTTAATTTCAATTCAGTTTACATCATGAAATAGTCGATTATCTGATGCAATTAATTTAAACTGTGATTATTTTATATACAATCTTTATTTATTCCTAACAAGATAAATACATTATAACAACCCATATAGAATACATAAAAACATTTACAGAAAAGTGTAGCAAAATGTGAAGAAACGTATTTTCATTACAACAACGAATTTATCCTAAAGTCTCTACAGAAGAAAAAAAAGATTTATAATATAGTAATTTGAAAGATTGGAGAATAAATTTAGTTCAGGTCCCAAGTCGACGTCTTCCCCGTCTACTGACAAATTGGAAGATCTTACCAGAAAAAATCGGTTTTCATCAAATGTAATATATTTATAAATGTAATATACTATGTTTATACTATGTAATATCAGGGTCAAATACGGAGAATAGATAAGTTATCATTTTCTATATCAATTTAACAAACTAAATTTACTATATTATAAAATTGATCTATATACACTTCACAATAAAATTAGGTTAAAATCTCGAGTCAATGACGAGAAAATATAGATTTTTTGAAATTCATAATAAAATCGCTATGAATTAAATATAATTTCACCAATATACTTTTTAATCAGGTCCATTTCATATATTTCTGTTTGCGTCAGTGCTGGTCAATTTCCAGCGGGTCTCAACAATAAAACTGACCTCTGTTTTGAACCGAGGTCGTTATCAATGTTGATTCATTTCTTTCTTGCTATCGAACGCTAAATCAGTTAACTAGTTATTTCATAGTTATACACACATCCGAGTGATACACTGTTGTGGAAAAAACTACAGGACGATTATCGTCTTTTAATAGTAAATATTGGAAATCTGAATTAAAAACTACTATCGGATTATGTAAATATACTATAATAAAGATAGGCCTATATATATATATATATATATATATATATATATATATATATATATATATATATATATATATATATATACATATATATATATATATATATATAAATAAATAAATATATATATATATATATATATATATATATATGTATTATATATACATATATATATATATGTGCTTACGTAGGTTCTCGTGGCCTATGGTAGTTGGTAGTACAATTTTTGCGGTAATGCCAAAATGTGAGCAGCGTGGCATTACCGCAAAAATTGTACTACCATATATATATATATATATATATATATATATATATATATATATATATATATATATATATATTGAGAGAGAGAGAGATAATATAGCTATAAATATAGTTGAATTGTTCATCGATTTTTCTATCTATATTTCAGAAAACTCCCGTTTTCTTATCGTCGAATTTATAAGCCTATATAGCTTGTTAGCCGAACAAGAATAGATATCAGTGAGTCATAAAGTTTGGGTGATCGTGTGAGCTCGGTGACCACGGTGACCATCAGATAACAACCAATAGCCAACTTTCAGTATCAACTAAACTAAAAGCTTTTGAACTATGGTTCTAGAATGCGTATTTGATCGCAGTGTTCCAATTTAAATTTCTAGTTTTTTTATGGTCGCTATTGTGTTGAAGATTCATTAAGATTCAGGACATTCATTTTATTTTAGACTCTCGACTTTTTGAGCAAATTAACCAATTTTGAGACATAAAGATGTGAATTAATTTGAGGATGTTTCTGAAAGGTAATGATGACATGATGGATATCAAGGTACGTGAAAAGTTTCGAGTTGATTGAGTGTTTAAGAATTGTGATTGTGTTTGGTTTTTATCTTATCTTAATTATTCTTGGGGGGTGGTATAAAGATCACCCTTGTGGTGTCCCGTCCAAACGATATCACCTTTCATTGATAGCCTTAAGTGGGGAACAATGATTTTGTATCCAGATCCGAGATTATTGAAAAAAAATTGATTTGGTACGAATGTATGGTAACCCTTCTTTAATTCATTTAAACTGTAGGTTTACACATACTTCAACATATTTTTTATATATGAATAGGAAAGTAATTAACCCACAAGACATAAAGAAACGATTTTCAGAAAAAGTTAAATTATCACGTCTATACCAGTTAGGCCCAGTTTTACAAATCTTTTTAGTTAAGTACTAATCCAGTAACTATTTGTTAAAGTTACGTAAATATCCTATGTAACCAATGGTGATAACAAGTTAATCTACTAACTATTGCTTAATCCACTAACTATCGATTCGTAATACCGGCCCTTAATTAAATAGCAACTTTCGTTTTCTTGCCCCCTTGACTTCATAAAGCTACATCTGATCAAGTGGACTGTTTTAGGCGGGGTTCGGAATCACCAATCAGGGTATCACAAAACTATAGCCTATACGAGAACACGTATTATGTGCTCTTCTGTTTATACACACGAATAGGTCATAAACAAATTATTTCAACTTCACTTAAAAATGCGTGCAATTTATAAGATACTAGAGTATAATTTGTCCCGCGGTTTTGGTTTTTCACATTTTCGGTCTTTAAAATATGAGATGAAGCACAGCTCTACAAAGCTGTTAGCTGTGGCCAGGGGGTTTACAACTCGCAAATTTGGTGTACACCTGATTTCAGGTGATATCAGAGGTTTCAAGAGATTTCATACGGATTTCAAGGGGATTTCAAGTGATTTCAGGGATTTCAAGGGTATTTCAATGGGATGTCATGAGAAGTGTACACCGGATTTCTTTTTGTTTTGAGTTTTGTTTTGATTTCTTTGAGTTGTTAACCCCTCGGCATAAGTATAATCCAATATTATACGTACAGCGTTTTATTAATATTATAATTATAATAATAATTGATTTGTTTGCGTTTCAGAACCACGATGGTGGCGAGGACTCAGTCAAGATCAAGCAAGAGCCGTTCAACCTGAGTTCCAGCTCAGACAGCTCAGGAAACAACTCGCAGATGCACGGTAAGCTTCACATCCATGCCTCGTTCCATGCCTCGTTCCATGGCAATCCATGCCTCGTTCCATGGCAATCCATGCCTCGTTCCATGGCAATCCATGACTCGTTCCATGGCAATCCATGCCTCGTTCCATGGCTCGTTCCATGGCAATCCATGCCTCGTTCCATGGCAATCCATGCCTCGTTCCATGGCAATCCATGACTCGTTCCATGGCAATCCATGCCATGGCGTTCCATGGTTATGACACGTCATGGTACAGAGACGAGTACAGCGAGGGTTTTTGTTTATCACTTCAGTTTGGGTATGGGTTTCAATTTGCAGCGCTCGAAAGAGTTTACGTTGGTTTATCGCGAGATAGACCTACATTGAGTTTCCAAGTGTTTGTGTTTGATTATTTTTGAACAGTGAGAACCTGTGGATTTTTCGTAGTTCAGTCCTCAGATTTATTTATTCTTCGTTTATTTTTATTATTTCGCGTGTAAACTACGTGGCGCCCATATCGGTTTCGTTTTTGTTATTTTTTTGGTAACGCCAATTTCCGGTCCCTGACCTGCCTCCCCTCAGCCTTACACGAGCTAAGCCGAACAGCACGTCAAAGCCGAGGTAAGTCGCGACAACTTTGTCTTATGGCATTGCCATCAGGGCCGTATTCACGCCTAGGCAACCGAGGCACCTGCCTAGGGCGGCAAAGTTTGGGGGGGGGGGCGGCATTTCCTAAATGTGTACTGTGTACTACTATGGCATCCATGCCTCGTTCCATGGCCAATCCATGCCTCGTTCCATGGCAATCCATGACTCGTTCCATGCCTCGTTCCATGGCAATCCATGCCTCGTTCCATGGCAATCCATGCCTCGTTCCATGGCTATCCATGACTCGTTCCATGGCTAGACTATCAGTCCGTGAGGGCGGCGCAAAACCTAAATATACGGCCCTGATTGCCATGACCACAGTTTGAGCTCGTGGCGTCCATGGTTTTGTGTCCTTGCCTTCAGGACATCCATGCCTCGTCTAATGGCATGGATATACAATATAAGATTATGTTCATGCCTCTTAGATTCGGTACATTCGTGACTCCACTTTGAGTTTCATGTCCACGACTCGTCTATATTCGACGGAAAAACTTTTTGATGTGATTTTCAACAATGACGTTGACTAAAATATGATATTGCTGACTTGGTTTTGTGTAAGTGTTCGTCGGCCATAGGCCCCTATTGCATTAAGAAGGGCATTCTGTAAAATTACTGAGACACTATGAGCACGCCTATTTGGGTATTTTTTTCCCAACCTCCCTCACTAACCTAACCGACATATCAGCACCCCCCTCCCAAACAACATTGTAAATATTCAAAAACCATTAGATTCAAGTGGTTTTAAAAACTATAAAAACCAACCATTCTTAACGTCCCTTTCTGATTGATGTATACAAGATCTTTCAGAAAACTTCAAAAACTTGAAAATCAAACACCAATTGGCCAAGATCAGTGTCACAGTAGACATGGGCGTCGGCAAGAAGAAATTAAGGGGGGCAAAATATCCCAAATTCGAAAATGCACAAGTCCCAATGGGAGTGGGGGAGGGGGAGGGGGCTCCCCAAGGCGATTTTTTGAAATTCCATTGTTTTATGGTGTTTTGGGAGGTTTTGTTACAATTCAATTAGATTTTGATTTTTATAGAGAAAGAAGACAGATAATGTTGAATTAGTTGAATTCTATGCAAGTAGTTGCTCCTAATTCATATTTTCAAATATTTCATCATACAAAATAGCCAAAATGAGTTATTAGAATCTGATTGGTCTGTATTATATTACACAATATCAAAATTTCCAGGAAATAAGAATAGCCCAATAAATCATATTCGTCAGTCGGCGAAGGCATATCCTTGCCTACCCACCCCAGTCACATCAGACTCATGACCACCTGCGTAACAAGACAAGTTAAAATATGTCACCGGTACAGTCGGTACTTACAAACTTTCGAAAAACATCATTGTTTAAAAAAAGTTAAAAAACAATTTCAATTTTCAAATAAATTTCTGCCTGGTCCCAGGGGGGGGGGAGGCAAGTGCACCATCTTTCCCCCCCCCCCTCGACGCCCATGACGGTGGAATAATCGCGCATTCCGTTGTTACTTTTCGTGTCGAATTGTGATTTCTTTCGCGTTCAAAAATAGTGGCCGTCTGACAACTTTTCTCCCCAACCATGTAACCTGCGATCAGTGTCAGCTAGGGCACATCCAACTTGCCGTGTCGTGGGGTGGGGGGGAGGGGGGATTTACGCTATAGCACTTAGAAGTAATTCAACGTGTTGCCAAGTAGATGTGATGTTTATTTTTATTATTCAAAGCCTCTTAGTTAAACTATTAGTTTTTAGTTCGGATATTAAAAAAGAAGAGAAGAATATTTGACGGTTGATTTATTCGGCAGTAATTTTAGAAGCAAAGTCTTAATTATTGATGCGACATTTCGAGAAGATTTATGAAGTAGCAAGGCGAAGGAATGTCTAGCTAGATAGACTTTATAATTTCCTCTGTTAACTGAAATATATCTTTCGATTAATTTGAACACGCCGTTTGGCTAAGTGTGACATTTTTCTCTGTGATTCGTTGTTTTATTCTTAGAACGTGAAAGTGGACGAACTTCAACAAGGCTTCTAGGCAAGAAGTTTGAAGGGATGGTGTGTATATACGCAACCTATTTTTAGGCCTAGTAAAGCCATAGGTGCAATAATGACAACAATATTGAGGTATATTTTAGTTTAAAGGGGGTACATTTCAACGGTGCTTATAAAAATAGATAAATTAATTTTCATCATTTTTTTCTATGTTCACGAACCACTGTAGTTGAATGAAGAGTTTACAACTTCAAGATAATTGTATGCTCTTTACTTGATATGACATTCTATTTTCGTGAATTCAATCAGTTTAAAGATAATACAACAATGAATACCAAGAATGTGATGAAATTCATTGACAAATTATCTTAAAACTGATTGAATTCACAAAAAATTAATGACATATTAACTAGAGTGCATACAATTATCTTGGAGTTGGTATACTTTTCATTTAATTACACTGGTTCGTGAACATTGAAAAAAATGATGAAGATGAATTTCTCCATTTTTATAAGTGCCATGCACGTACCCCCCTAAATATACGAAACATAATCTAATTTCAATTTTGTTTTCGCTTTATACGTTTTTTGAAATGTAGGCCCACAGAGAATGTGTTTTTTTATTCATTAATCATTCATTTATTTAATAGTCTCCCGTCAAGTGATGTCACACATTGTTGCCATAAGTGGACTAGGCAACAATTTACCCTGATTTTGTTCTCCAATCACAACTCAGTGTTAGTTTGTTTGCTCCCAGCATCTCTATAGTTGCTATGGTAACCTGATAAACATGCATCTTCCTACACCAGAGTGGGGACCACTAATATTCTCTATCTCTTTCTCTTTATTCTATATCTCTATTCTCTGTCTCGCTCAAGTTGATCAAATACGTTCTAAACAAAAGTATATATATGAAACTAAGGAACTACTACTTCATGAAACATAAACGAAGTAAATATGGAAATATTTAATTTTTAGATAATTAGAAAATATAAATGGAGGGTCTATTATAACCAACTATAAAGCTCCAGTTATTCTCATAGTATCCACGCATGTCGTCACATATGAAGGGGTAAAACATTGCTGAATGAAGTATAATAAATAAATATAGGCCTATAACATATATTTTATATTCACTCTTTTTAAAACCGTTCAAAAGAAATTGACAGTATCTTTTATGACTTGTGAGTGTTGGCTGTTAAACTGCAAATGGATGGTGTCCTTAAATCCGCCAACTTTCACGGGGGCATTAGTCCTCTTTTATCCTTTCTCTATACCCTTGAATTCTGCCTTGGTTTGACGATGACGTTTCTTGGACGGGAGAGAGAGAAAGAGAGAGGGAGAGAGTAAAGGGGAGACAGAGAGAGAGAGAGAGAGAGAGAGAGAGAGAGAGAGAGAGAGAGAGAGAGAGAGAGAGAGAGAGAGAGAGAGTGTGTGAGAGAGAGAGAGAGAGAGAGAGAGAGAGAGAGAGAGAGAGAGAGAGAGAGAGAGAGAGAGAGACAGAAAGAGAGAGAGAGACAGAAAGAGAGAGAGAGACAGAGAGAGACAGAGAGAGACAGAGAGAGAGAGAGAGAAAGAAAGAGAAAGAAAGAGGGAGAGATAGAGAGAGAATAAGAGGCATGAAGAAAGAGAGAAAGAGAGAGAGAGAGAGAGAGAGAGAGAGAGACAGAGAGAGTGTGTGTGTGTTGATGCTAATTTTGTTTGGTTCCACCCCGCCTATTAACACTCCTCGCCTGTTGAGGATAATTTACTAACTCTCCCGCCTCGCGCTGACAGCATCCAACATAACTTATCCGAATTACCTCGTTTCTTCACATTTAAGCGAGCCCCCATTTGTAACTATGACGCGCAATGTATCGAAATATATCGACTTAAATACCTCGAGACTACAGTGTTTAACGGGTGGTTTAACGACGGACGAAGTATTTGTTGATATAACAGATTTGTGAGCTTCCACCGAACTTCAGACCACCGACGACGTCGAATTAATTACTATACCCTGTGTACAGTGGTGTGGTCCATTTGCGTGACAGTGGGTTGAAGAGAAATTTTGGTTGCAACCCCCCCCCCCCCCTCAAGAAATGTACCATTTCTCACAATCAAATTGTCATTTAAAAGTATAATTCTATCATTTCATATATCACTAGCTGACTCGGCAAACGTTGTTCTGCCATCGAAGTGATTTGTAGTGAATGTTGGTTGTTAATGTAAAAATAAGGTATTGTAAGGCGGATTAGGCGCTATCTAGCGTGTACCCTCGCAAATGTGTTGCCGAGTGCGGCGGACCTTGAGTACGGCAATGTCATTGAACAACGCCATTACTGGTGTTGTCCTTGAAGTACCAATTTTTTGAATATTGCTCATAGGAGAAAGCTTGGCGGAAGATTCGTATACTTTAGAACCTTCTACCACCCCTATCGAATGTGCGTGAGGAATTTCACGACACTCGGTCGAGCCGTTTCGGAGGAGTTCATCCTCTAACATTTGACACGAGCTTTTATATATAAGATTAACCGACGCCCATGGTAGTCATTGGTACAGTGTGTCACACAATATAAATAATAAAAATAAAACAATACGAAGCACCATGTCGAGACATCCCTGTGAAACGTTTCCACCGCCTGCCTCATGTGCCAATCAGTGACCGCGGTGAGTAATCAACAAGTGACAAGTAGCGGGCGACGACGTCATCGCCTACCTTTACATGGCCAGGAATCTGACGGCGCGACTCAGCGATATTATACCACAGACTCAGCGGGCAATTGATGACCTAACGCAATGAATAGTACGCTTCAAGACGTGTTATGTCATTCAATTAGAACTAGGAAAACGCCATATATGCGTTGTTAGACGAGCGGATAGTAATAGTATGGGTAAAAATGTGTAAAAACTGCTTCGAGTG
Source organism: Brachyptera putata (assembly GCA_907164805.1). Lineage (NCBI taxonomy): Eukaryota > Metazoa > Arthropoda > Insecta > Plecoptera > Taeniopterygidae > Brachyptera > Brachyptera putata. Next base: position 6,387,384 of record OU015466.1, on the reverse strand, counting down.
GTACCAATTTAGCACATTTTGTTTTTTCTTCAAAATGGCTGACCTGATCTAGCTGAAAATTTTTAGAAATGTGTTTCAAAATGTAATTCAATTTGTATTCAAATTGAATCCTCGCTAAAGCTCGTCTAATAAGTTGTTACAATATAATGCAGAGTTGATGATAATAATACTTGATTAGGGTTGATAATACTTGTATACATGTATGTATCCACAAAAACAGAAAGTGTCGTATTATTATCAATCTATTATTATCAATCTATTATTATCAAATCTTGAATACAAATGTTCGCCAATTGAGTGTGCTTGTCGATTTTAGAGAAATATATATTTTTTTCAATGTTGCTTAACGACCCCACCAACAGCTAGGTTATACGGGGGTACAAATGAGTGGATGATAATGAAACGATGAAGAGATGATAGATGAAAGGACGTTTACAAAAACCAAACCATTCTAATTTTCTGAGCTCTTCCACTAATGTTTCTTTCTTCGTTCCATTCCATTCGACTCCCGCACTATTCAAAAATGAATACTTTATTAATCCGAAAAAATCAAAATCATACAAAATTAGCTTTCAATGTCCTCTGAAATTAAAACGAGCTTCTCTCGACTATTCCAAGTATCTTTAGATATAAACTTTCAACAAACTTGCTTTTCTATTACCACACATTTCGTTTCCCACGGTTCTAATCGCTCTTATTACATAACTCTCGATATCATGTTATAACTTCTTGAAGGATAAAACTGTAATAACTTATGAGATAATTATTCCAAGTTGTCTTACCCTAATTCTGGGTATCTGCACAATTACACGTCTGTCTTGAAAACCACTTCATCGTCATATTACATCTGATGCATTGAGGGAGTGCGATTTAACAATACCGTATAGCCCCCGAAGCTAGAGCAATGCGTTTCGATTATTACAAAATAAACAGTGAAATATAAATTCTTCTCTGAATAAAATGCACTAAAAACCTTTTTCGACTAAAACCTTTCGATTCCCGCCATGGTAGATCATCCAGACGGGGGTTTTTCGACCCCCGTATAACCTAGCTGTTGGTGGGGTCGTTAAGTAAACAATAATCATCAGGGGTTTTTCGTGGTTTCCCTCTGTCGTTCAGGTCAATACTGGGATTTATAAACCCCATATAAATTCGACTTAACCCAAGCAAAGAACAAGAAGAAAACATTTTAAAAAAATCAAAATTCGACCCAACTAACCCTAACCAGAGGGTCTAATATGCTTCTCTGTACACCCTAAACATTCCCCGACATCCTGAACGACGGTTCAAAGCTCTAGTCACTCGACCACTTATCACAGTACGACACAGTAGCTCCATTGTTTTCTGCTATCTCAAACATTGTTCTCAGTATTCTCTCCTTTTCCATTCGTCGTATATGCCCGTATACCAACAGAAGTATCGCCCTTTCAAAATGGAAATGGAGAGACTTCTAGTGGTACGGGCATACACGACGAATGGAAAAGGACTGTTATGTCGGTGGACCACAAGTATATCACCTTCAGACTTGATGCAACAGTTACCGGCACATGCAGCGCAGTGGTTAACGCGCTCGCTTCAATGTGATCCGGGAGACGAGGAGAATGTCATCCCCCCGCCGACCATCTTTACAGAGATTTTTCATGGTTTCCTTCTGTATAGTCTAGGCTAATGCCGGGATGGTTCCTACAATAAGTCGGCCATGACCGCTTCCTTCCCACTATCCTTCTCATTACCCAAGAACCTTCATCTCATTAATCATCCATCCGACGCCATTATATCTCACTTATCATAACAGTGCGTCGTTAAACTCAATATAGATGCAACAGTTTGCGATTTTGGGTAACAGCAAGTGGATTTCCAGCATCCACGTGTGCACGTGTGGGGTATATTGACAGAGCAACACGTGCCTTGAGTGATATTTAATATGAAACGCCCACTCAGTTATTCCGTGAGCGTTGCACTCGACAGATATCCAGTTACTACAAGATATGGCTTGTAAGTTGTATGTATATGCACTTATAATAAGAACTGTTATTATATTATACAAAAAAAGCGTATGTGCGAAATTATAAACAAAGAGATAGCATAATGTGACAGGCTGCAAGTAAGTTGCGAGCAAACAAAAACCGTTAGTTAGTTAGTATTAGGGTTTGAAGATGCGTCGACAGCGAGATCATATTTTGTCCCCTATGTTCATGTCCGTGTACTGTACCATAGTTGTCAACGTTTGTGGATGATTCAAGTATATGGAGGGAGCGGGATAGAAACAGCTAGAAAAGTAAGATAAGATAATATAAAAGAAAAGAAAATAAGACAATTATAATAATATAATTATAAATTATAAACAAAGAGATAGCATAATGTGACAGGCTGCAAGTAAGTTGCGAGCAAACAAAAACCATTAGTTAGTGTTGGGGTTTAAAGGCGCGTCGACAGCGAGATCATATTTTGTCCCCTATGTTCATGTCCGTGTACTTTGCCATAGTTGTCAACGTTTGTGGATGTTTCGAGTATATGGAGGGAGCCGGATAGAAAGAACTAGAGAAGATAAGATGAGATGATATAAAATTAAATACAATGAAATAGGCGATGGATGGAGAGAAAAGTGGCAAGAAAAAGAAATAAAATGAAAATACAAACGCAATGTTCAGTACTCCCTCCATATACTCCGGTCACTAAAAGGCTTCCACTCGACCGAGACGGTCCGAACTTGGTCTGGACCCTCACTCCAGACCTTATCGCCATGGGTGACCCTGCCGGGAGCAAGTAAATTGCTCCCGACGATAGCTCTGGAGATCACGGGGCCATGCAAGCCCCCACACCACGTCAAGGTGTCCGGATCCTTCGAGGGGGACAAAAACCATTAATGGGCCGTAATTCTGTAACCCTAAAACGAAATGGAAGCTTTCCATCTTCGTTTGTTCTGACGATATCATGTATAGGCTCTGACGCTTTCGTTGGGCTTTCATTTTTTTTTTTTTATATTGGGTTTAACGACGCACTGTAATGACAGCGAAGGTCTATTGGCGTCGGATGGATGATTAATGGGGTGATGGGATGATGAGATGAAGGTTTCCTAGTTAATGGGAAGGATAGTGGGAAGGAAGCGTTCGTGGCCGACTTATTGTGGGAGCCATCCCGGCATTAGCCTAGACTACAGAGGGAAACCACGAAAAACCCCTGTAAAGATGGTCGGCGGCGGGGATCGAACTGGGTCCGAAGTTCCCGTCGCCTACCAGATCACAAGAAGCGAGCGTGCTAAGCACTGCGCTAAATGTGCTGGGCTTTCATTTCGTTTGAAGTTATAGAATAAGGAGTCTGAAGTTGTGATTGGAGAACACAATTTGAGGGTATAATTTCTTGTCCACACTCCGGCACAATAAGTATAGCTTAGTTGCTAACGCGCTTGTTGGGTGAATCTCGGAACTTGGTTCGATCCCCGCCACCGTCCATCTTTAAGAACAGATGTTTTTCGTGGTTTCCCTCTGTAGTCTAGGCTGATGCTGGGATGGTTCTTACAATATAGGCCACGACCGCTTCCTTACCATTACCTAAGAGACCTCTATCTCATTGCCTCATTCATCCGATGCCAATAGATGGTTATAGTCTATCTTTTTATCTCTGAAAACAGTTTGCTTGAATGTGTAGCTAACCGTACTGTCTTTTTTTATTCTTTTATTTTCTATTGGGCTTAACGACGTTTCAGATTTTAGAATTTAGTTGGATTTTGTAGATTTTAGTTTAGATTTATTGGCGTCGGATTGGTGTTCAATAAGATGATGAGGTGGCAGTCTCTTAAGTAATGGGAAGGAAGCGGTCGTGACCAATATTATATAGGAACCTTCCCGGCATTAGCCATGTCGTTTAGTGGTTGGGAAAGATTTTTTCACATCTTTCTAGTTGGATGAGCGAAGCGAAGACTCAATTACACTTGACCCGAAAAAAATGTACATGTTTTTTTTTTTTTTTTTTTTTTTTGTTCGCGCTCTACAGGTCAAACGAAAATTCAAATTCAATTGAAACTTGGCAAGCCCAAGTGTCATCATCTGGATTGAATCTCATTGATTTTTATGCGCAATCGATTGCACCACTTCTGAGAAAACTAATTTTCCATTTTCCAAATTACCCATAAGAATAAGCCGGAGAAAAATTTTCGTACAAAAAATGTCCTTCGAAAAAATTCAAAATATCCCTGAATTTCAATATAATAATGATACACATGATTCCAAACTTTCACTGAAATCCAATAAGTCATTTTGATATAAAAAATGATTTAATGACATTTTTATACATCATTCAAAGCTATTAAGAAAACCAATTAAATCCAAGCAACAAGTGTCACCAATTATTGAAGAACTATTAAAACAAAGCCTTCTTTATTATCAAAGATATTATTTAGAATGAGTAATGAATATAATTGGATCTCAAGGTGTATATATTGTATCTTAGATTGCATCTAATATTTCCTTCATGATGAGAATAGTCTACGAAATAAATCAACCGAATGAAAACATTAATTTTAATTTGAATGCCGTCAAAACATCAACTTGATTTAACTTTTTGAAATAATTCAGTTTCATTCTTATTAGCTCATCCATCAACGCGGAAACACATAACGCGTTTTCCTAGTTTTTAAGAAATTTGGTTTTCGTGCTAACAACGTATTAGTTTTAGTTCCAGTTTTCCTTTCTTATCTTTTGGTTTTCACTGTCTTGGTTTTCATTTCCGAATATATCACCGAACGTTGATTGAAAACTGTCCGATCACCATCAAACTGTCCAAGCAGAAATAAAAACTAAAATAATCATTATTACGATTTATTTCATACAATATTATTCATACAGAAAATTAATGTCATGATTGATGTCAAATTGAAAGGTATTCATCACTCTCGAATCTCAGAAATGAGATTGAATAAAAGCATGATTTCCCACTCCCCCCCCCCCACCCCAACCCACAGTTGTCTCAAGTTACGATTCCCCCATCAAACCTATAACCTCTGTACGTAACGCGCAGTGAAATGTATGTGTTAAACATAATATTATAATTATAAATAGGCCTGCCATTGTATTGTTCCGACGGAACATAACACGCTAGCTATAGGCACGTGAGTAAAACTTGGCGCTGGCATTATGCAGTTACGAGTTGCATACACACTGATTGATTTTGTTTCTATACAATAATAACTGCAGTTGAGTTTCTTACACGGAAAATGAAGCTTTTAAATATAATATTTATAATATGTTGCTTCTTGAATCAACGGTTACAAACATAATGCAAGCTTTTTAAATTTATATAGCTATTTTTGTATTTTAAATTCATTTTCATTTATTTTTTTCATTTAAATTACTTTTTACAATTCATATGCATCGGTATATGAATAGTCAGAATCATAATAGAAGAGCAAATACATTTGATACCGCTTAAGAAAACACTGCCAAATTAAATCGTATAATTTCCACTTTATACTATAAAATAAAAAAATCATTTCTGCCCAATGGAGACTGTGGGGACCTCTCAAAAGAGTGCATGCACAGTGCTTATAAAAAATAGAGAAATTCAACTTCAATATTTTTCTTTCTATTTTCACGAACCAGTGTCATTGAATGAAAAATAATTTTAAAATCCAAGATAATTTTATGCTCTTCAATTATTATGCCATTCTATGTTTGTGAATTCAACCAATTTTGAGACACGGGAATGAATTTCATCACATTATTTTTATTCATTGACGTATTATCTTGAAACTGATTGAATTCATGAAAAAATAACGTCATAGGCCATATTGTTCAAAGAGCAAGAAGTTGTCCTTTTTAAATTACACTGGTTCTTGAAAATAGAAACAAAATAGTAAATATGAATTTATCTTATTGTATATATAATCACCATGAACAAAAAAAAAACACAAAATAAGCACAAAAATCCGAAATATTTCGCATTATCGACAAAAAAGCCGTATTCCGAAAGCACAACGCATATTGTTTGTAATTGCGTGAACGCATGCAGTGTTGTAAGGCACGGTCTACTAGAGCTGGTTCTGGGCTGGGCAGCACGCAGCCTGAGCCTCCTAGAGCTGTTACAGGCTCGTAAAGCGACCAGCTGCCTGCCTGACATGCAGTACTGGCATTACGACACCCGCCAACAATGCGTCCAATCAGCATGGAGAACACACGATTGCAATTACAACTATAAATACGATACTCATCCCCTTCGTCACCATTTATATGCATGCGGTTTTTTAATTGAATCGAAAATAATAGTGGGGAATCAAAACTCGTAATATTTGTGTGAGAAGATATGATGAAAATAAAAATCGGAAAAAAGAAGATATTTTGAGGAAGAAGATTGAAAACATTTTTTTAACACGACTTTGAATAATTGTTATTCATTTCTTAACTCATCACTATAATTTATAGAATGTGTTGATGTTTATTGTATCTATCCTATTTCTTTGGGGTGGTAAGATCGCCCTTGTGGTGCCCGTTCAAATGATACTAAAGTGTCATCCTTTGCCTTTGTGAGAAACAATGGCTTTGTGTCAAGTTATCGATGTTAATAAATGAAAAGAAAATGTTTAGGTAATTTGGTTATGGGTCGAAACGAAAAAAAATAGCTTTACTATAACCCGGCGCTAGACAAAATTCAACTGTTATTTCGTTTTAAAATAAGTTCTGCACCTAGGATCGAACCACGCACCTCCACATGGTAGGAAGAGGTACTAATCATAGCTATACTATATTATATAATAGCTGAAGTCGGTAACGGACTCGTGACGTCACAAATCTTGGCGTTCCCATTGGTCACTTTTAGTTCCTTCTAAAAACCGACGTGCAGAATAATTCTCGCATACTGCTGTTGGACAAAAACTATATGAAGACAATGAAATAATAACTTGCATGTCTATTGTTGGTCTGCCAAAAATGTCACAACGCGGAAGAGAATATTTCAATTCTATATTTAAATTAAATTATGGTTCTTGGATTCTTTTGACCTTTTACTCGATGAATGAATTAGGGTTTAAAAGCGCGTCGACAACGAGGTCATTTTGCGCCCAATATCAATCATGTCCGTGTACTTTACCTTAGTTGTCAACTTTTGTGGATGTTTCAAGCATTTGGAGGGAGCGGGATAGAAAGAGAAAAGTAACGGAAATGAGGAAAAAAGAGACGATACATGGGAAGAGAAGTGACAGGAAAGGAAAAGAAAAAATAACGTTCAGTACTCCCTTCAAATACTCGGGTCACAAAAGGGGGAATTAAAAATCGGGAATACAAAAAGTGAATTGTATCAAATATATGACCATATTTTCTATAAATTGTTCAGATCTTATAAGAGGAATGGTATATTTAATACCTATAGTTAAATAAATAATTTAGTTTTCTTTTTTATCTTCAAAGTAAAGTTATAGTTGAATGAAAACTTCACAAACATCTGACTACATATTTCATCATTTTCCTCAAAAACCGGAATGAAATGAAAATGAGTATTTTTTTTTTTCTTAAAGAAAATTGTAATATGCTTCTATACGTTCTAGATAAGTGAAATCATATAATTCCAACGGAAATGAAATGAAAATGAGTGGTTTAATTTTGTTTATACAAAAAACAAATTATAATATGCGTCTATACGTTCTAAATGAGTGAAATCATAAAATTCCTTTGGGGCCAGGACAATTTACCAAATTATCAATTAAAGAATTACCGCTATTAAGCGGATTATATCACTATTTCCCGATTACCAAAGAAATAACATATTTCTACATTCATTAAATTCAGTATCTTCAATAAATATATTTTATTTTCAGTAAAACACGATCCAACTCTGTATCACGCAACAGGTATAAAAGTGTGGCAGCCACAACGCAGTGTTATATAACCACCCCCACAGAGTTGCGCAAAGAGCTCCGTACAGAAGGGAGACCCACCCCTTACCACGGACTGACCCACCCCAGCGATCCAATATCCCCCCCCCCACCCCACCCCCCTCGAGAGGGTAGACAGGCACACTTCACCCACAATCAGCCCCGAGGTTAAGTAGCAGTAAACCTTCCGTGACCATCGCACGGTGCTTAATTAGTCCGACGCTCAAGGCATCGTCTGTAATGGATACAGCTTGTGTTTCGAATCACGTGACCCTTGTAACCCCTCACCCCCCACCCTCATCAGCAACCCCTTCTGAGCCATCGTCGAAACGGGGATGTTGTGAAATATAATCTAGTACATTTTGTTGAAGGTTTTCTTTAAAAAAATTATTATGTGAATTAAATTGAATTTTAAAATAAATTGGATATATATATATATATATTTTTTTTTTAATGCTGCTTAACGACCTCACCAACAGTTAGGTTATACCGGGGTACGAATGAGCGGATGATAATGAAACGATGGAGTGATGATAGGTGAAAGGACGTTTATAAAAACCCATGCCTTATACGGGACTCGAACCCTCGCCCAACAGTGACTTCAGATACTACCACTAGCGGTAATAGGCTTGGCCACCGGGGCGGCTAATATGGATATTATAGAATATAAAAAATAAATATGGTATTGTTAGTTCTGTTTAATTTGATGTTGGTTGAAATGGTGATTCGACAATTTTCAAAGTATAGTATATAAAAATACTTTGTATATTTTATCAAGGCTCAGTTTTACGATTTGATGGTTATAGTGGATTAAGAAATAGTTAGCGGATAAGTACTTGACTAAGATTCGTAAAACTGACTCTTCAAGCTTTCAAAATTTCAAGCTTTCGTCATTCTTAACCCTAATTGGGTAACAACGTCTTTGTGTCACGTTTTCGATGATAATAAAACATTACAAAATATTACAAATATTTTTAATTTTTAAAGTTTAATAATTGTTTCTAGTAAATGAATCGGATGAATAATATGTTGATTCTAACGAGCAAGTAATGTATATGCTGTACTTTTATTCAGAAAGTTATTCTGAGAAGAGAATTCTCGGAATATTTAACTACATCGTCCTGAGAAGTCAAGTTTCCACTGACAGTTCTTTGACAACCAAGTAACTTGAAGCGACGCGTGTATTTCTCAGCTCCTCGTTTACTCTTACATGGCTAGAGATATTCGAATTATTTCATTTTACTTCACTAGGAAAACGCCATTTATGCGTTGTTAGACGAGCGGATAGTAATAGTATGGGTAAAAACTGCTTCGAGTGGTACCAATTTAGCACATTTTATGTTTTTTCTTCAAAATAGCAGTACCGATCAAGCTGAAAATTTCCAGAAATGTGTATCAAAATGTAATTCAACTTCACACAAAATTTCAATTTTTTTTAAATAAAAATACTCACTTTTTTTCCGCTGTGTTATTCCAATGGGTATTGTTGAAATTTCTAAAATTCATAAAAAAAAGTTACCGCCTGATAATGCCACAAAACTATACAGATCTAAGTCAAATGAGGAAAAAAATTGAATATTGAAAAAAACAGGTTTTGAAGTTGATAGCTGTAGCCGTTTGACCTGTGGAGAACCGACAAAAAACATTAAAAAAAAAACGAACACCAATTTTTTTCAGCATGTCAAATTGAATCCTCACTAAAGCTCGTCTAATTATATTTCACAGATTAAAATTTACAATGACACGGGGTTACAAATAAAACAAAAGGTTAAAAAGACAGGTAGTCAGAAGAGACATGAAATAATCTACATGAATATCATGATGTAATAATTTTTCTTCCAAGTGATTAAGTTATTGTTTGCTAAACGACCCCATCATAGCTAGGTTATACGGGGATACGAATGAGCAGGTGATAATGAAACGATGAAGTGATGATAGGTTACAAAAACCCATATACCTTATACGGGACTCGAACCCAGGCCCGCCGTGACTTCAGTATCTAAGACAGAGCTATATAGAGAGACGTTTTATATACATACCATTCCGGTTCATAATATATTATATTATATATAAGTTATAACAGAACTATATTTTAGTTTATATAAATACATCAATTTCAAATATTTTTCCCATAATCTATCATGTTTCAATTTTTTCATCATATATTTTTCCTATAATAAATAGAATTTACTATCGATTTTATCTCTCAAGAATGTTCATCAGACAGTATTTTTCTCATTAATCTAAAATTCAAATCAGAATTCACTTATCGTTTCGAACGTAAAGAAACATCTGCAAGCCGGCCTATCTTCTAACACCGTTAACATTTCTTCCTCATTGATTCAGCCAATCAGAACCATGCATGATAAACCGTACACACATTTCCATTAACTCGTCCTGACATTCAAGCAGTTATCAATATGTCCTCCGTAGCTTAAGAGTCCATGGGAGGCGATTTAGCGGAATATCAGTTTCTTGGTGGTTACTTTTGAACGGTATGAGATATCGAAATTCTAATTAGACGAGCTTTAGCGAAGATTCAATTTGACATACTGAAAAAAATTTTTGTTTTTTTTTTCATGTTTTTTTTTTCTTCTTCTTATGTTTTTTTGTCGGTTCTCCACAGGTCAAACGACTGAAGCTATTATCAACTTCAAACTCTTTTTCAATATGGTTCCTCATCTAACGTAGTTCTGTATAGTTTTGTGGCATTATCGGGTGGTAACTTTTTTTTATGCATTTTCGAAATTTCAAAAATACCCATTAGAATAACACAACGGAAAAAGAAGGAAATATTTTTATTTTCCCAAAAAATGAAATTTTGCGTGAAGTTGAATTACATTTTGATACACATTTCTGGAAATTTTCAGCTTGATCGGGTGAGTCATTTTAAAGAAAAAACATAAAATGTGCTAAATTGGTACCACTCGAAGCAGTTTTCACCCATTTTTACCCATACTATTACTATCCGCTCGTCTAACAACGCATATATGGCGTTTTCCTAGTAATGAGGGACCACAGATATTTTCAATATCTTCAAGATGGTACGAGTAATAACTATATTTATCTCATATCACATTGTCAAGCGTGTATACGGCTGAAGATTTTTTAATCGTATACGCCTGTGAATTATGCGATATGAGATAAATAGTTATTAGTTATACCGTTTTGAAGGTATTAAAAATATGTGTTTTTTGATATCTCATACCGTTCAAAAGTTATCACCAACAAACTGATATTCCGCTAAATCGACTTCCATAGACCCTTAATCAATCCATTATTACTATTATTCATCCAGAATGAATAATTGATTATAATTATATTCTGTATATTTTATATGATATATTTTTACTAATTTTATATCATACTATTATTTCTGCGTGTTCACTTCCAAATACCAATCGAATGAGACCATTTATATTTTATATTATAACGATTAAAATTCTATAATATAGTCTATACTTGTAGTTACGAGAGAATAACAGGTGTCAAAATACAAACAGAAATATAACTGTTATGTTACCGTGTATAACACAGTGGTACATTTTCAGGGTATTATGATTTTATAGGACGAGGTTTACGATAAGAAAAGCAACTACATCTTTCAAAAGCGTTAAGCGGAACCCACGGGGTAACATTTTCAGGGTATTATGATTTTATAGGATAGGTTTACAATAAGATAAGCAACTACATCTTTCAAAAGCGTTAAGCGGAACCCACGGGGTAACATTTCCAGGGTATTATGATTTTATAGGACGAGGTTTACGATAAGATACGCAACTACATCTTTCAAAAGCGTTAAGCGGAACCCACGGGGTAACATTTTCAGGGTATTATGATTTTATTGGACGAGGTTTACGATAAGAAAAGCAACTACATCTTTAAAAAGCGTTAAGAGGAACCCACGGGGTAACATTTTCAGTGTCAACATAATATATAAACGATCGTAGTGACTTTCTGGATGAAAATATTGTAATGAAACTGCTTCCCACCACTCAGAGAAGTCTCTTCTGAAATAATGTCGAATTTCAGAGAAAACCAAAAATCATCATCTCAATTTCAGAAATTAAAGTGCATTTTTTGTCTTTCGAAGACCACAAGTCATGACGTAGACATCTCCGATTCTGTATAGAAACGTGAACAGAATCGAGTAATGTCTACGTCACAACTCAGAAAACAGGTCGGATTTTATACGATCATAATTTCTGAAATTGTGATGATGATTTCTAATTTACTCCAAAATCACTGAAATAAATATCGTCATTGTTCTTTAAAATCCAGTTTCAGTATTGATGTCCTTTAACTTTGGAGTCAGATAATGTTATTATTCCCTCGCATTGTAGACCTACTTTTATGGATACAAGTATACACAATACTAAAATAATAATTGATTCCATTAATTTTATATCCACTCCAATTATTTTCTATATTTTTAGAATATATAATATAATCTTTTCCTTTCTATACGCTACCTAACATTGTTTTCTAGTAATAAAACTAATTGCATTGATACTGATATCGTAGCTGTTATCACCAAGCACGGGACAAATGGGTAAAGGAACCATTGTTATGTACAATACTACCTGGACGCTATCATAGAAAACAATTCAATATTACCATTGTGATTGCTTGTGTGTTTGCTAGCAATATTATTTGTAAAAATGTTCACACAATATGTGATTTATAAAATAAGTAGTTCTGTTTATTAAACAATTGCTACTGGCAAACCATAACTAGTGTAATAAAAGCGTTCGATTATCGACTCTCGCTGATGGATCGATATGGAGCACTGAACTGAAGTTGTGTTGAGGTTTAACGACGTTTACAGGATTAAGAGAACATGGGAGTTGATTTAGGGAAATATTAGTTTTTGATGATAACTTTTGAACGGTTTGAGATATCGAAATTCTTGTAAAAAGGAAAAACATTTATTTTCAACACCTTCAAGACAGTACTAGGAAAACGCCATATATGCGTTGTTAGACGAGCGAATAGTAATAGTATGGGTAAAAATGGGTGAAAACTGCTTCGAGTGCTTCCAATTTAGCACATTTTATGTTTTTTCTTCAAAATGGCTGACCTGATCAAACTGAAATTTTTTAGAAATGTGTATCAAAATGTAATTCAACTTTACAAAAAATTTCATTTTTCGGAAAATATTTTTTTTTTCCGCTGTGTTATTCTGATGGGTATTTTTTAAATTTCTCAAATTTATAAAAAAAAAGTTATCCCCGATAATGCCACAAATCTATACAGATCTAAGTTAGATGAGGAACCAAATTGAAAAAAAAAATTGAAGTTGATAGCTGTAGCCGTTTGACCTGTGGATAACCGACAAAAAACATGGTATAAAAAAAAAAAAAAAAACGAACACCAATTTTTCCCAGTATGTCAAATTGAATCCTCTCTAAAGCTCGTCTAATAAGTGATAATTATGTATCTCATATCGTTCAATTGTCAGGCGTGTATACGGTTAAAAGAATGTGTTATTCATGGGGTGGTAAGATCGCCCTTGTGGTGCCCCGTCCAAACGATCCTACTCTCATCCTAAGCCTTAATGGGGGAACAATGATTTTGTATCAAGTTTCGATGTTATTAAAAAAAAAAATCTGTACGCGTGGCAATTGGGCGATTTGAGATAAATAATCATTACATGCACTGTCTTGAAGGTATTGTAAATATCTGTGTTTCCTTCATATTAGAATTTCGATATATCATACCGTTCAAAAGTAATCACCAAAAAACTGATATTCCACTAAATCGACTTTACAACAAACAATAAAACATGATGTGTAGACGAAATCTAGATGACATGACATAAACTACACTTAGATTCTTCAATTTTCAAAAAAAAATGTAGAATTATGAAATTATAAAATGTGCGATATATATAACATTTAAATTTGAAGAGTATGAATGAATGAATGTTGGGTTTAGAGGCGGGTCGACATCGAGGTCATTTTGCGCCTGTACGATGTAATGAACCGATGGCTGATCAGGGGCTGTCCATAAATGACGTCCACATTTCGGGGGGGGGGGGGGGGGGTCATCAACCATGTGACAATGTGTGACAAGGGGGAAGGGGGGTATACACTAATGTGACATCCACATTTACACTACATATTATTTGTTTCTTTCAATTTTCAGGAAAATGAGTTGGCGCCATATGATTTGTATGAAATCATATTTTAATGCAGAATTGAGGTGGTTAGGTGGTTTTTAGGGGATTTAGGGGACTACAAAATCGAGGAAAACTTTTTTTAAAAATCCCAATCCCAGTTTTTCCATATTCGCATGAATAATTTTATGGGGTAGGTGGGGGGGGTAATATTGTCTGGATTGTGACATCATTAAAGGGGGGGGGGTCAACATCTCTGTGACCAACTCGGACAAGGGGGGAGGGGGGTTCGATATACCCTATAATTGTGTGACATCATTTATGGACAGCCCCTATGTGACATGATCGTGTTCGGTGAAAATTCATCACCATGATAATCATGAAACCAATGTGTTGAAAACGGCACAAGAGGCGAGTTGAGGACAGAACATAACTCAGAACATTTCCAGATTTCTTCCAGATTTCCAATGTATGATTATTGCATTTTGATTCAATTAAAGAAAAGCAGTCTACAAAATGAATTATACATTGAACGTTGCAGTTTATAGTCCTACAGGATGTTTGATACTTGGACATACTGTAAACATTATACTCACACCTGTTTCCAGGGTTGTCATTGTATTATCTCTCATAGAAGGAATAAATATTTTTACCATTGTGGCTAACCTCGAAAACTTGACAATTGATATACTTATACTGTATCCTCTAATTGTTTTCCAATCAAGACTGTAGTAGATGAATTAGTGAGTCCGTTTAAAAGGGACACCTTCGGTTGTTGATGATGATGATCATTGTTATCTTAACTACCCCCTCAACAGCTATACGGGAATATTATGGAAAGGATTGTGCAACAATAAATATGGTATCTTTTCTTATTTATTAATTACACTCATTTGGGAGAAGAAATAGTGGATTTTTCACCAAAATGATGTCAAAATATATTATCTTGATATTTCCAAAAACTGTAATTTCTGCGAGAAAAACATGACAATGTGATTCCTCATGCAAATTCTATTCAAGAATAAAGTTTTTCAAACCAACATTTCTCAAGTGTTTTTTTCAATAACTTCTAAACTTGATAGAAAATCATTGATCCCCTATTAATGCTATGGATGAGATGAAGGATCGTTTGGACGGGGTAGAAATTAGAATTATTCTGCTGACAAGACAATGGGTATATAAAAATCTTTATTTCGATCTCTGCCCATGTATATTGGGTTGCTTTGATGACACAGAATAACAATTGAATTAAAATTCAGATAAATACAAATGAATAACAATTTGAATATAAGCTGAATTGAGACTAAAATGATGAAGCTAATTTTGACTGTATAAATGATTTCTAAGAATGATAATTGAATCGCGTAATACGCTCAGTACTATGTTCCTAATAATTGAAGCTACACCAAATTTGACAGAACACTCTTCTAAAAATTTCGGGATAGTCCCTCTAGCACCAATTAGCAGCCCGGTGACTTGGATCTTCTTGATGTCATACTTATCCAAGTAGTACGGTATGGTGGGTTCATAAATCTTTTTCTTTTCTTGATTTACTTCTTGCACCTGATCCACACCTCTCTCGAATCTTATTGTTGGATCTAGTATATCCGCTGTCTTAGCTTTGGTGTTAATTGCTATGATGTCTATACGGCGTGTACTTCCTTTGTCAGACAAACCGTGTACTTCTTCAAAAACCAAATACTTCTCAGTTTTTCTCAGCGCATCCGCGATCATTTTTCTTACTTTATTATGGCGGTTGATGATGAGCAGTTCCCCATGCCGACAGAAACACAACACATACTTTAATCTAAGTATGATTATTATTATTGATTAGTAAAAATTATAATATTATTAGCCTATGGCGTTACGATCAACCTGGAAAAAACTGAAATGAAACCAAAATTTCTCAAATATCCAGTTGCTAGTATAGGTATTAACGCTGCACTATCCACATATTTATATAATATTCAATTACAAAACGACATGATCTTTCAACAGCGCATGTCGACTCCATAATATTACCAATTAATTAGGTATAAAAGTGTAATTGTATACAGGTCTGTGTTCACTCGTTTAGCTCCTATTGTGCTCGGATTACACGGTCATTATGATCCACGTATGAGTGTGAGTAGGTACTCCGATATTGTTTGTTGGCAATTCCACATTTGTTCTACTAATTAACATGACCAATTAGTACGGTAAACGATCGCAATCGCTTCGCTGTTTTATTTTCTGATAAAAGCAACAAGGAACTGAGAAACTTGATATCTTCGAGATGCTGTAGTCGATACTTGACGGGTTGTTTATTATTTCGACTTCCATCTCCCCTTTGTTTTCGTTTAGTTTTACCTTCGTTTGTTTTTTGCAGTGGGTTGCTATGGTTACGTTTACTTTTCCATTTTCAGCACAAAATTAAAAATAGAACATTATGTTTCTGTTGTTTGGGATTGGATTGGTTTCATCAACCTTTGGATTAACTAGGAAAACGCAGTATATGCGTTTTTGTGAGATGAGTGAGATTTTATATGAAATGACCGACTCGTTTAGTTCAGTTGCTAAAGCGCTTGCTTCATGTGGTGAGGGAGGTGAGGGGTATATCGGGCATGTTACCTATAACTTTTTTTAAATTTACTTGTTAAAATTAATCATCGATTTGTTTGTCCAACAGAGACCATGAGTCATGACGTAGGCGTTACCAATTCCGTATGGAAACATAAAAAGAATCGAGTAATGGCTACCCTTAAAAAATACCATGTCCTGGAGGACATTTAAATTAATTCCAGTTTCTGAAATTGAGATGATGATTTCTAGTTTTCTCCAAAATCAGGAAAATAAATATCGTCATTATTCATTGAAATCAGCCCCAAAGTTGTGTATTACGTCTTTTAACGACATTTTATTTTTTCAATGTTGCTTAACGACCCCACCAACAGCTAGGTTATACGGGGGAACGACCGAACGAATGAGCGGATGATGCTGAAAGGATGATAGGTGAAAGGACGTTTACAAAAACCCATGCCTTATGCGGGACTCGAACCCACGCCCAATGGTGATTTCAGTTAACTAACGCTAGCGATAATTGACTTAGCCACCGGGGCGGCTTAACGACAATTGTTCAAGTCCTCATCCACTTAGTAGTCTACAACTGTTGAAATAATTCGTAGTTATTGCATTTAAGGAAGCGATGCACAATTGTTATCAAATCATTACTCCACTCTCATTGTAAGCCTACTATCGGATATGACGTATTAATAACACTCGGAACCGCTTTTCTTTCAGCCAATAGAATTCACGCTAGAAGTCTATGTTTGATACTGACTGAAACGTCACATCCGGTGTTGATTGTTGAGCAGACCTCCCCTGATTGGCTGGTCATCGGCTGCTAGAGTGAACAAGAAACCGATTTGTTTCTTCTCATAAATCATGTTCCATTATGTCAGCGTCCATTGGAACTGTACTGTGAACGTTCCACTAATTCGCTGTTTCGTTATTTGATACGGACGTAAACGTTCTTGTTTCAGTTGTGGGACAGGCAGTTCCAATAATGTAGATTAAGGGAAATAAAGTGATTTTTATTTCTAAGAGCAGTTCATTAAAACTTTAGGAAAATGTATCGTAGGCCTATGCGTTATAGTCTAAGATAGGCCTATAAGTGAATTACTAAATAATTAATGAATGTAATAGAAATCTAGTTACCTAACACACCTTGTTTTTTAAATCATTTACCCAATCTTCATGAAACTTGACTATTCCTAAATGATCATTACAACAATTTACAATTTTCAATATTTTTTAAATTGATATTTGTTTCACTCTTTCAGTTTTTCGCATTGATACTCTTATAGGCACTATAAAAATTTCAGTTCCGGTAGTGAATTTCTCAAAATCTACTTGACTAATTGTTAACAAAAAGTATCAAGACCTAATTCCAGCCCTGGAAGATGAGTAATGCGTAGAAAAAGTTTCTTGTAGATTGATTTCTCCTTGCGACCTATGGAAAAGAGACCCCATTTGAGCTGGATGGAAGACTTCTATCGCTCCAAATATGAATTACTTATTCTTCAGTCTCCGCTCCAAGGAGATGGATAAGACGATGAGGATTACACTGCTTTATTTATAATTTATATATATTTATATACACATATATATATGTCTTTATATATATATATATATATATATATATATATATTTATATACACATATATATACACTGGCGTCGAACCGGAGGAGTGGGAGGGGGGCAAGGGGTGCATTGCCCCCCCCCCCCAACTTTTTGCCAAGGGGGGGCAAGGGGGGCAAGAAAAAGGTCTTGCAAGACACAATTTGAAAAGACAAGAAATAGAAAAGACAAAAAAAGAATGTAGAGCTGAGGAAAGAAAGAAAAATTATATTATTTTCCTCTGTCCTGAAAAATACTTAAATGTTATTGAATATGTGGCATCCCATACTTCCTTCCTCCGCGGGTCGCAATTGTTGAGCTTGCCCCCCATCCCCCCCCCCCCCCCACAACCAATTTTCAAAACGTTTTTACACCCCTGTATATATATATATATATATATATATATATATATATATGTATATATATATATATATATATATATATATATATATATATACAGGGGCGTCGAAACGTTTTCAAAGTTGGGGGGGGCGAGCTCAAAAATTGCGACCCGTGGAGGAAGGAAGTATGGGGTGCCACGTATTCAATAACATTTGGGTATTTTTCATTTTTCATTTGGGACAGAAGGAAAAAAATACTGATAATACCAAGATGGGTGGAGGGGATCACAGTTTGGAAAAGAAAATGCCATATAAGAGCAGTTGTACAGAGGCCAGTTAACGTGAGGCCTGCGACCCGCGGGGGGCAAGGCCCCAAGGGGAGAAGGACTCTTCTGGCCCCACAGGGAATTTTTTCAAATTACCTTTTTTTTAACGCGATTTAACGTGTTTCAGATACGATTTAGATGACAAAATGTATTGTTTTGAAGAACTATAGGTGCCCAACTGATATTTGCCGATCATAGTTATTGTAACTGCAGGGTCGTTCTGGCTCATTTTAGCGCCATGGGCAAGGACTCAATTATGAGCCCCAAAAACTGTATGCGCATAGTGAAAGTGAATGCAAGTAAGGGAGGAATCAAGCCCCGCAGGGAAATTTTAGAAAATTCATCTTTTTAAGTACGTTTCTACGGGTTTGGGAACTACACGAAATTTCTGGAATTCATGAATTCTTTAGTGTGGTAAGAGCTAGTTTTGCTGAATGGCTCATCCAAGAAAATTAAACGCTAAATTAATCTATATCATTCGAAAACAATGCTGTTCGAATAAAAACATTTACTCCCCCCAATAATGCATAAGTAAAATAGAATAAGATTTATGGAATATATTGTTATTAATAGTACGGTATGTTACAAATGTGCGCCGATAGCGCACCTTAAATTTGACGCCCCTGGCAGTCACGCTCTTTGCCCCCTCTAGAAACGACCCTTATTGGAAGTTTCATTTCTCCATTTCACTTCATTGTCATTGTTACGACTGTTGGAATTTTGAAAATTTACAAAATTTACAAAAATTGTAATGAATAATTTACATCTGGAAGAAGCATAGGGTTGTTTGTTGATTTCTGCTAACTCATAAGTCATAAACTACTTACCAGAACTGTCATTTCGAAACAGTACATAAAATTACTTTGAACACACTTTTTTAAATATGGTTCAACGTGTTTCAGATGAGATTTAGATGCAAAAATCAATTTTCTCCTAAAACTGAAGGTACCCATCTGATATTTGATTTTCTATGCAATGTGAGATATGAATCTATGTACGATTTTATCCATCCATATAAGCCTACATCTTTCGTTCCTTCTCTTTCTTTTTTTTTCTTTCCTTCTCTCTTCCTTCTTTTTTTCGTCTTTTCTATTTCTCATCTTTTCAAATTGTCACTTGCAAGACCTTTTTCTTGCCCCCCCCTTGCCCCCCCTCGGCCAAAAGTTGGGGGGGCATTTCCCCCCCTGCCCCTTCCCCCCCCCCCCGGTTCCGACGCCAATGTATATATATATATATCAACATTTCTATAGGCCTAATGGATATGTGTCAAATAGTGTGTAAGATACCTCATCACTCTATAATAACTGCAGACAATGCTTTCTATATTTAGTCCAATATTTGTGTCTACGTTGCAAAAGCGCATCGAATCGTCACAATTGTCGATTAGTTACGATGCGTCGCAAAGAATGCAATATCAAGGACTAACATAAAATGCAATTACATAATAACATTAAACAATAGTTGTATTTGGTGATGAAATGAGTACATAGCGTACACGCCTTACTAGTAACTGTGTTTAACTGGGTCTAGTCAGGGGCTGTAACTGAGGAAGGCAAGACGTCGTTATCGGTATCTTCATAATCATTGTTTAGTGTTTATAAATATTAATATAAATTAGTAATTGAATATAAATAAATAATAACGGTTTTAATTTTGGGGAGTGTTTTTGTTTATCGTTTGAATTGAATTTTGAATATACGTGGTGGTGGTTATAAGGTAGGCCTATACATAAAATTTAATACAGGTATCTTCCAAATCATTGTTTAGTGTTTATAAATATTGATGTAAATTAATAATTAAATATAAATAAATAATAACGGTTTTGATTTTGGGGAGTGTTTTTGTTTATCGTTTGAATTGAATTTTGAATATACGTGGCGGTGATTATAAGGTAGGCCTATATATAAATTTTAATACAAAATACGATGTTGATTATTTGTGAAGTGAGCTAGTTCAAATCATTACATTTACCATTCAGTGTTTATGAATATGAATATAAATTAATAATTATATAAATAAATAATAACGATCTTAACATTGGGTAGTGTTTTTTTTATATTTGATGTGTGTTTTAATAGAAACTTGTTTGATAATAAATATACGTGGAGGCGGTTATTGGGTATTCATAAACTTTGATACAAAATATGAAATTGATCATTTTGTGGAGTGAGCTAGTTATTAGTTGATGTTTGAAATATGTTCATGAACATTTGGTAAGTTTGTGATATGTTATTATACTGGATATATTGATAGTCGATACTCGATAGCATAATTTAAGAATGCATGGACTCGATTAATAAGTAATGCGTAAGAAATACAGACATTTTTATTACCTTCAAAATTATGGGATTTGGAACTATTAATCTTGGATTCTATCACTTTCACATGTGTACAGCTAGAAAAATGTGTTTTTTAGTTGTGAAAATTATGAGTTTACTGACAGTTGTTTTTTAGTTATGTCGATTTTTGTCCAGTTGTATTCTAGTACAGTTGGTTTTTATGACAGTTGATTTTTATTACAGTTGATTTTTATTACAGTTGATTTTTATTACAGTTGATTTTTAGAGCAGTTCTATTTTAGTACATTTGGTTTTATGACAGTTGATTTTTACTACAGTTGATTTTTAGAGCAGTTGGATTTTAGGGCAGTTGATTTTTAGAGCAGTTGGATTTTAGTACAGTTGATTTTTAGAGCAGTTGATTTTCAGAGCAGTTGGTTTTATTACAGTTGATTTTTAGAGCAGTTGGATTTTAGTACAGTCTGTTTTTAGTACAATTGTTAGTTCTCCTTGCTTGAACGTGCTCGTCTCTGTTGCAGTGCCCGGCTACGGTCACTCAGTCGAGCCAGATCGCGCAAGCGCCGTGAAGTCCGAGGACCATGACCTGAGCGTCAACCACCGCGTCAACAGCCATCATCAACAGCTGCAAGACGTTCACGCTATGTCCATGGCAGCCTCGTCCAGCGTCGCGGCGCAAGAAGCGGCGTCGAGCAAACAGACGGTCGCATGCACCTCGTCAAAGTAAGTGTGGAATATATTTATCCAAGAGCCGATTGTACCAACTGATGATTAAATATTAATCAGTTAATATGGTACAGAAATAGCGTATGTATCCAAGGGTAATAACAAGTCGATTTGCTAATTTTTTATTAATTCACCAATCATCACATGGTACAACCGGCTCTAAATCTTTTAAGCATTAATTTTCTTACTTTTCACAATATTTCAACCTATATTTATCCTTGCTTAATTGTTTTGAGCATTCAATGTTTCACTTTTTCACAATATATTTGCCCTATTTATTCTTGCTAATCAATCTTATTCAATCTTATATCTACTTAGTTTCTTCAAGTAAATTCTCCGACGCCAATAGGGTAATTGGCGTTACCGACGCCAATAGATCTTAGCCATCAGTACAGTACGTCTTTGAACCTAATATAAATATAAATAAACAATGCAGTAAACTCTTGTTTCCCCCCTCAGTCCGAGCGGGTCCAGCAGCAACGAGACGACGGCGTCCTCCTCCTCGTCCGATCCCAACTCCAAGCCCCCGTACTCGTATGTCGCGCTGATCGCCATGGCCATCCAGAACACCTCCCACAAGCGAGCTACCCTCTCCGAGATCTACGCCTACATCACCGCCAAGTTCCCCTACTTCGAGAAGAACAAGAAGGGATGGCAGAACAGTATCCGGCACAATCTGTCGCTTAATGAGTGCTTCGTTAAAGTGCCAAGAGAGGGGGGCGGAGAGAGGAAAGGGAACTTTTGGACTTTGGGTAAGTGGATTAATTAATATTTACTTTTGACTGCAATTATAATAATTGGGAAAACGCTTGTGTGATGAGCTGAGAGGTATGAAAGTCGAGCAGAAAAATATTCTGTCAGCGCACTCTAGATCTACATACCTTGAATTACTTGGATTATTAAAATGTTATAAATGATAACGATACATAAGGTCAATAATTTTGAAAACATAGCAACGGTATATAATCAAGGGTATATTGACTAATTTTAAGTTATTAAAAATGAAATATAGAATGTCTACGAAAAACTCGGCACCTCCACCCATGTTATTATATACGTTTTGAAAAAAAGACGGATAATAAACTATTATTTGAACTGTAGTAGTTAGTACTCGAACGTTCTAACCAAAAACTCGAATATATTTATATTTAAGAACAATATTTATCTGTGATAGTTGTTCATCTTGAAAATGAATGTCCTCCTTTACTATAAATCTGGAATTAATGCTCAGAGTAGAAATAAGTTTATGGTAACAAAGTGAAAAACTTGAGTTTGCCTAAATATAATAAAAGTAATGATTGATGAGAAAAATGAAACAGGAATCGATATAAATACATCTTTAAGAAACAAAAATATAGAAACGCATTTTTTTAAAATTTGGTGGTTATCTATATCAAGCGTATTCTGGAGCCTTATTTCTGAGATAAATCAGATGTGAGAAAATAAAGTGAGAACATTTTCTCATCTCACTAGTCACTTCTCATCAGATTTAGTCTTCTTGATAATTAAATACGATAAAGATTGTGAGAAACCATCAGATCCATCAAAATAAGAAGTTACCGGTAAATACAAATTGAGATATGAGAAAAAGGGAGAGAAATTGATTCAGGAATAATAATTGGCCATTTCATGTGAGATAATCATTTTCTCACTCACTTTTAGTTTTCTCACATCTAATTTTTCTCAGGAATAGGGGTCCTGATGAGTGTATGTGTTTATGATATGTATGTTTTTGTCAATGATTTTGACTAAACATATACTATAACTTATTCGCATTGATTGCTATGTCAAATCCACGTATAATTTGATTAGATATAGGCCTATCTATCTAGAACGCAAATTATTCATAGCTATGCAATCTTCAAGAATTTACAGAAAGATGTTATTTTTCCCTACTAAATTAATTAACTCAAAACACACTCAAAATCTTCCATTTTAAAACTGTTTTAACAACAAATTGTAAGTCTTCTTTTCTAACGAAACGCCACGGAATGTAAGAATTTGTTTTGTTTTGACTAAACCACTTGCAGAAATGTAATTTACGACTACGAACAGTAACAGTGACGATGATGCGTGGATTCTGTGGTGACGTAACACTTGATCCCTCACTGTTCCCAGGAACGTAATTCAACAAACTAATCTCTTAATTCTTTCCGAGAAATAAACAGTCACTTTCTCGTGTTTTACATAAACACGCAGGAATTTCAATGTTACCTAATCCAGTGTCGACACTTGGGCGAATAAGAAACACGGCCAGTTTGGAAATAATTATGTGAAATTATTTGGTTACGAGTCCAGGACCCTTATTCTCGAGATTATGAAATCATGAGATGAGATTATTTTGGGTGGAATTCTGGTAATCTCACTGAAAATGGCTGATTGGTATTCCTGAATTAACTTTTCTCAATTCATTTCATTCCACATTTCACGTGAAAATCTCACCACCTATTCGATTAGTGAAATGTCAAAGTGAGTTGTGAATTGTGCAGTGCACTCGAGGTGGCTTTGCATCAACTGCCACTAGGATAACTAACTAGAGAAGGCAGTGACTTCTCATTTGTTTACATATTCACAGGCTGCTATTGGCTAGAATCTACTAGCCTCATGAAGGGTGTCTCTCATATAATAAAAATAATTCCATTTCATATTTCATTTTTTTGAAACTCAGGAATAGCAAAACGACCAGAAGTGAGATGGAATGGTGGAATGAGAAAGTCATCTCATTTCATCCCACAAATCACAACTCACATTTCACAAATCTCGAGAATAAGGGTCCTGGACCCTTCTTCCAGCTCTGCTAGCTCTGTGAGATTTAAAGGACTTGAATTGGATAATGTTCTCTAGGATAGAGCTAAATTCGACAGTAAAAGTAGCAGGTATACGCTGTCAGTCTTTAAAAGGTAGAACTTTTTAAAAGTAACAAAATAAAGCTGGTGCACATTTCTACAATGTCATTTATTAAAAATGTTACTTTGGTGACAGTTTATTTGTAACATTTCGTCATCCATATTGGAATTTAGAAGCGCATTCTGGCGTTGTTACTTTTAGTATCGAATACCATGACAATACGAGGTAGCAACAGAGTCACGGTCTCTAAAGTGCTCTTTACACGATCAATTTTAGTTGCATGAAATGTCAAGAATTGCACGGAATTGCAAGAAAATCTCAATGGTGTAAAGGCGCTTGCAACTTCTGATGTGAAATTTTCATTCTAGTAGCGAAACGGTTTGTAGATCCTACGGAGTCAACGGAAATATCGTGACCAAAGACTCCTCGCTCATTGGTCAGCCGGTGAAAGATTGCAGTAAAAGTTGAACGTATTTTAACTTCGTAAAATTCTTGCATGCAAGTGCAAGATTTCCTTGCTCATGTGTAGGCAACATAGGAAACGTGGGTATTCTACTTTTCTGAAATTAATTTCAGAAATTAATTTCAGGGAAAAGTTGATTGTCTGAAGTGGCTTTTAGAACGCAAGATTGTGACCTGTTTTTAGCCCACCTCAAGAGCAGGGCTGGGATTTGTGCTAACAACAATGGAAATATATACAAGGACTGGACATGTTGCTATGGTATCATAGCTCTTCTAGTAAATATTCACCAATCAAATTCCTTACATATTTACATATTTTATTTATTCATTACAGATTGTTCATAAAACAGGTGGTAATGGTTACTATACCTAATGAAATTACAGTCAAACATACTCGATATAATTATACTTCATTTTTTTCTCAGCTCTCTTCTTAAATCACCAATTTTCGTTATGTTCTTGATATCTTCTTCCAATTCATTCCATTCCCGCGTCATTCTTTGTTATCCTTGTAGTCTCAGTTCCAGCTAACTAGGCCTTGGACGATCTCGGTAAGGGATAGCATTTGCGGAAAGTTATCCTATTCTGATTTTTCAAATTGATATTGGATTAGGCGTCCACTGTAAGGATGACCAAAATCTATTGGCGGCGGCGTGTTATCATATGATGTTCATTTTCCTTTCAGACCCCCAGTACGAGGATATGTTTGAGAACGGCAACTACCGACGCCGGCGTCGAATGAAGCGTCCGTACAGGTCGACGGCGCCGTATCCCAAGTCCATGTTCGCCGACGGGTATCATCATTCCAGCCACCATCTTGGCTCCAGGAACATATTCGCATCTTCTCAGGCCTATCCTCCGGCCTATCCGAGATTCGATCACAAGTACGCTACTAACAGACAATTATTATTATTTTTTTTATCTTTTATTTATTGTGTCTTATTTACATAGACGAAGTTCGGGCGTACATATGACCGCTCTTCCACTTAACCTATTTAAAATACACTTTATTGATTGAAAACAAAGAATAAACATAACACCATAAAGTATTACTAGGAATTACTAGGGAAACTATTACTAGGAAAACGCAGAATGTGCGTTGTGAGATGAGCGTAGAAGTATGAAAATCTGGAATTGAAAAATACTCTGTCAGCTCAATCTACATGTACATACCTTGGATTACTTCAAACGCTGAAAAACCTTACCTGCAACTTGTTGCTATTTATAGAGCAACCTGTCGCATATCCTACACTTTGCATTACATTGCATACATTTGATCCTGACATTTGATGAAATGTATACTTTTATTGCGTTTTCTTCGTTATGTGTCATCCGATTGTTGCACAAATTATTGAAAATGTGTATGATAGTTGTTTTCATATTCTGTATGAACTTGAAAGCTTTTGAAAAATTTCGTTTTGGAGTATTTCCCCCCGGGTTATTCTTATGTGGAATTGCCATACTTTCCAAATTTTTTCCGGAAAAACCATTCGACTGATTTTTCTGAAAAACAATCCCAACCTATTCTGGTATAACACCATGTGAAAAAAAAGTTTCGAGTCGATTGAAACTTTTTCCTGACCTGTATGCCGCGTACGAAATTACAAAAGAAAAAAAAAAAAAAGAAAACCCAAGCCCAAAATTTTTCGGTATATGGAATGAAAATCTTCGCTACGCTCATCTACCTGTGTAGATAAAATAAGTTCGAGTACCAAAGTGACAACCACAAACATCACCGTTACAGGCTTCACTACTCGAAATGTGCTTAAAATAGTTGCGAAGAGTGACCATAATTTATTCATCCAATAGGAAGCTGCGTTTTTTCTGAGTCGTGACGTAGACATTACTCGATTCTGCTTACGTTCCTATCCAGGGTTGATTATGTCTACGTCATGATAACTCATAGGGTGGATTACAAGAACAAAGTTTAAACCCCGGCCTACTTTGGACGCCGTCTAAGTACAAAATAGCATTGCACGGCGTCTAAAGTAGACCGAGGTTAAACTTCGTTCTTGCAATCCACCTATAGTCTCTGGTGTGGAGAACGATTTTCTGTCTCCTAATTTCTGAAATTTGAGATGACAGCTAGTTCATTTTTTTTTTCTAAAATTAGATAAATAAATCCCGTCATTATTCACGAAAATCTAGTTTCAGCGTTATGATGTCCTCTTTGTCACCCGATTCCATATCTCAAAATATCGGTTTCCAAATAATGTCCTCATCAGGATCTAACAGCATGTTTTACTTGTCTCAGCTCTTGGCCATTGGGCCCCTCAGTGCAGGCGCCTTACGCGTCCTGTCAAGCCATCACTGCAGCTGCGCGCGCAGCCGGCAACTCCACACATGCGCAGTCGCTCAATCCGTACAGTCAGCTGCAGAACCAGCTGCAGCCGGTACAGTCCATGCAGATATCGACCATGAATAGTTACAACCAGCTGAGTTCATCACTGGGTAAGTCGGCTGGATTTTGTTTTTAGTTCTACTTTTTGAGATTAATCTATGCTTTTAATGTATCATGTAGGCCTATTCATAGCAGGAATGCCTATCAATTATTTCCTTTCCCAGTGCCCACTGGCCCGTTCGGCATCATAATGAAATTTGGAAAATTTTGACTCTTGAGAATTTGTAAAAAAAAAAAAATGGTTTTCTTTGATTTTTTTTAATTGTTTTCCAATATTTGTCGAAAATGATGAGGACTTGAATTATATAGGGGCCTAATAATAAAGATTAAAATTTGAATGTAACAGTAACACTCAATATATTTGACAGCGATTTTTAACTCACTGCGTACCGTTACATACAAATACCACGTAACACATTGTGAATATTTATTATAGATCGAGGATATTTTATAAGATACTTCTCCGAATGGTGTGAAGCAGTTTCACTACAATGTGTTTCGACGGAAAGCCACTACGATCCCTCATATATTATGTTGACACTGGAAATGTTACGCTGTGGGTGGGTCCACCTTAAAATAGATAATACCTGTGAATTAGGGCGTCCCACTCTAATATAAATGTGTTATGCCATTAATCTTATGGCATCTTTCGCCGGGTGTTTTGTGTATTAATGACGCAAGTAAACGATGACTTGCAAATGTTTTGATGATTTGCAAAAATGTTGGCATTCAAACTATGTTCAAATGTAGGTAAATAAATCAGCTTTTAATTTCGCTCAACACGGCACTTCCACCAATGTTAAAAAGGTAGCTTCGGTTTTTGCTGATGGGGTGAAAAATAATGTGACACTACAGCATATTATTACTGACATACAATTCAAATTCAAATCATTTTATTCTTGCTTTTTGAATAATAATTACATAGTGATGCAACATAAATCAATTATTCATTTAATAATGCTAATATATTGTAATGAATAATCAATATCAATATAATAATATGTATGCATTAGGCTTATATTTTAGACGTTGTTTCGAATCACAACCTAAATTGTTTGTTTCCATTTTATAAAATCAAATAATAATTATTCTATATTCATAAACTACAATAAGACCAGCACATTTTATCCATTTTCTTCTACTCATTTTATAGTATTGAAATGTATTACCATCACTCAGATCTCACAATAATGTGATCTTATATGGACGAACGTTATAATATGATATCATTTCTTTTTTCCCGAGATGACAATGTATACGCATTTCGGTTAAAGGGGCTGGACTTATCAATGGTATAGGGCGCTATTACTTCACTCGTCAGGTCTATTCCTGGCCTGGTCCGAGTCTTTTCCTTCTCATCTTCTTTATCCTCAGAACTTGCCATTCTCTCCTCTTCGTCCCACTCTTGTGCTCTCCATCTTTCTCTATATTTCCTCCAAAATCCATCACATCAATCCTTTTATTTATTTTCGATTCTCTCTCTTTTTCCATCTTCCTCTATTGGCTTCTAACCACTCCCATTCTCTCCCTTGGCCTTCCATCTCTTTTCTTCTTTCTCATTTCCACTTTTGTCTCATAATATCTACTCTTTCCACCCATTCTTCCCCCACGTATATCTAATAGGCTGCTATGTGTCGGTTGTCCAGGTGGCCCGCCGACCTCGAGTGCCGGGTTCGGATCCAGTTTCTCTCCGTGCAATCGTCGCGAGTATTCCTTCTGGCCCGACGGTAAGTACACACCACTCTCAACTCGTATTATTTCTCGCATTTCCTGGACCTGATTTCAGGTTTTAAGGTTTCATTCAAATGATAGAACCTTATAGCATTGACTAAAGAGATACTCAAGACGTCCCAGGTAATGTTACTTCACGAGATTCAAAACCCTTTTATTATTACCTGAAGTTACGTTATTCATCACTACACATTCCTAGAGCGCTGCTAGCAGTCAATTTGAAGACTTGGTAGTCAAGCCAGGTAAGCATCCATCTTACCGTGGACTGAAGCACAATCGCCGAAACGAGATTCAGCACTCTTAGCAGTGATTGCCGGTACTACAGGGTAAGGGGTGTGGGGAGGGTAGATACAAAGGAGTGGGGATGAATCCTAATTTAACGTTGGGTGAACTGTATTTGTATCTCTGTAGTCTATGATTATAGCCAGATATTTGACAAGATGGACATAAATTTGCATTATTCACTAACGTCTTGTATTTGTGATGAAATACACTTCGGCGTTTTATAAAATATGGAAAGTGGTGTGAGTGAACTTTGAATTCATCCATGAATTTCATTATTTTGGTTTAATGTGTTCTATGAGCCCACAAACAGCTAGGGATTTTAGGGGTACGAATAGAGAGGAAACAGTTGAATATATTCTTAAGTTGAAACTGAGTCATTTTTTCGGATGATAATTTTTTAAGACAGAAGAAAGAGCTGCCTTCATCAATCTGGTTCGAAGTTGACGTCGAAATGTATTTCTGAAAATGTTTAAAAATGTTTATGAGATTTCAGCATCATATTTTTCGAAATTAAATGTAATATACAAACAGGAAAAATAGATACAACATTAGAAATAAATATTTGGTTATGTATAAAAATTACATATAGGCCTATAAGTTGCTATAATGAAAATAAATACCAAATGATAGAGTAATTAAAACTCAGACTTTCCCGTTGGTCTTACAATGATTATTTTTATTTTATTTTTTAATAACATCGAAACTTGATACAAAACATTTTTCCCCTATTAAGGCTAAGGATGAGAGTAGGGTCGTTTGGTCGGGGCACCACAAGGGCGATCTTACCACCACAATGATTATAGCTGAGAAATTTCACGCACTATAGGGACTATGATTTCAGTATGTCACCAGGTTAAAAAAAAATCGCTTTTACTTCCCAGCATAAATATAGAGTATTAAATTTGAAATTCACCAAATGAAATAATAAATAACTTAATAATTGGCTAATAATCGAGGGTGGTGTTCCAAGCTGACAGTGATAATATTAAAGCATGCTGTAGTATTTGTTTCTTTCAATCAGCCATGATGAAAGACGAGAGCGTGGTGAACGGTAACGGCGGCGGTGGGATGTTCTCGTCGGGGATGGATTTCACCATCACCAGCTCGGCAGTACCGACGCGCCCCAAATGTTTCATGTGAACCAGACTTCAACAAACAACAAACAACAACAACAACAGTAACATCCTATAAGTGAACAATCGAAACTGGTGTTGCAGTTTGAATGAAACGAAAAACGTTCGAATTGAATATGTGTTTAATATCTGTTCGAAGATTTTCGAACGGATTCGCGAACAATCTTGATGGCGGTGGATCTTAAAGTTTGAGTGATCATGTGTGCTCGGTGACCATGGTGACCATCATTAAAACAGCCGATAGCTTAACTCAATATCAACTAAACTAAGCGTTTTGAACAGCTGCCTAAATGCGTATTTCAGCGCTTTGGCTCCCAAAAATATTATATTAAATATATATACATATATATATATATATATATATATATATATATATATATATATATATATATATATATATATATACATATATATATATATATATATATATATATATATATATATATATATATATATATATATATATTCATACATTATATATTATCATAGATTTTAAAAATTCACACTATAAATGACTGACGCACATTCTTGATGCCAAATATTTAGTGCTTACTTCACTTTCTACTTCCAGTCGACTGTCTCACAATCTTTTGGAAGATCCACGAAAACAAACTTGGAGTAAAACTAAAACAAACAATTTCTATTATTGAATAACTTACAACGAACAAATGAATATTCTGCATGCGAGCCACGAAGATAGTGACAGTGTAGCATATGTTATATTATTGTCACCGACGACCTTATTTAGCTAGCAGCTTGCCATACGCACGAGGCTTTGAGCAGGTATGTGTATGTGATTTAATGTTATATCTTGATAATCAATACGAGCTCGAATGTTAAACCTCCATTCCTAGTTGTTGATAAATATATACGTATTGGTGATACGTTTTATTCCATATTTAATTGTTATAGCCCACCGAATCTTTTATGAATTATTTTTAATTATATTTTTGCGTTATGTGCTCAGTTCGGTCTGGCTCATGAAGCATGTGACAACACATTCTGGAAGTGACCAAGTGCTGGTATATTTGGTTAATTATTCTGATAGAAAATCGTAGTGTAAATTGAACTGTCAAGTAACAAATATAACCAACAATCGTTACTTTTCGACACTAAAAGTAGCCACAGAATGCGCTTCTAAATCCTAATATGGCCGACGAAATGTTACAAGTTGACTGTCAACAATGTTATGTTTTCAATAAATGACATTGTTGAAATGTGCCCGCACGATACTTTGTGACTTTTCACAAGTTCTACTTTTTAACTGACAGCGTACCTTCTACTTTTACTGTCGACAGCGATTACTGGTGGACTATCGAAGCTTGTGATTGGTTAGAACCAAGTGGTGGGCATTGTTGTCTGTCTCTTGCAACAATGAATGACGTTACATGACAGAAGTCTATACATTTGGAGATATCCTTGTTTTGTTCCACAGCCTTCTTTATTCAGATCATACTTTTCTGATAAGAAGAGAAGAGACTGTCCAATCAAGAAGGCTGTGCTTTGTTCTAATCTCCAATTATCGATTGTCATAAGCTTGTCCATCCATAAAATAATGTCGAATATTCCTAGACTTTCCAAAGAGAGAACCTTGATTATTCAGAACTGAAAACTATGGAACTCATGAAATTCTGACATTTATCAAATTGCTGGACACTGTTACGTTAATTCAAACAAATTTTTCCATTAAAATTACACAAGTGACAATTTTAATACGTAAGTTACTCGTAAATCAGGTAATCTCCGTGGTGACAAGACACTGGCTTTACTTAACGATACAGACGTTCTAGGCCTATTACAATCGCGTTGCCAAGAAACAAGAAAAATACGAAAATAATTACACACACAATAATAAAACAAGAATAAAATTGACGTAATTAATCGTTTTAGGTCGACGCCACTCTTTTTCCACAGCCCACCGAACCACACAGCCTGTTAAATACCGTGAAATTCCCCTTTTAGCATGCGCACAGCCTACTAAACTGTGCTCGGAAACGACTTATTACCAAACAGGTGCGTAAAAGAGTGAAGTCGACAGAAAAAAAATGGAACGTTCGCCGTGAGTTGTAACCCTCTCACTGACACTGCTACCAATCTCCGAACGCACTCGAAATAAACTTGTCAACCCGAAATATAATATATTTATAAATTATGTTAAAATAAAGTACTTCGACGTGACAATTCAATACAAACCGAGCTGAATTAACATTATTTTTTATTAGCCCTGATGTATATTTAGAATGTTCAAAAAAGATGTTGCGTTCGATATTTAAAATTGTTCGAATTCAGACTTCGAAACAGTCTGAAACTATTGTTGGGAAAGAAGAAACTGAAAGTGTGTTTTAGAGACAATATACTTGAATTATATGCAGATGTCAAAATAAGGGGCCAAGCAAACCCCCCTCCCCCTCCTCCGTACTTCGAGAACTAATGCTTAAGAAGCAATAAACTGCGTTTGTATCACTATCAATCGGGAATAGGTATGTTGAACATACGTCATTCCTGTGCCTTCTCTTAAAATACTGACATAAAACAAAACTACAGGTCATTGTTGTACTCTTCATTGTTGTACTAGCTCGAATGTATTTCAGATTAACTATGAAAACAGATATCCTTTACATGAAGAGTTCAGTGTCACAGTAAACATTTAGATGGTTTATTTTTCACAGTATTCTGGATCTTTGTTTTGGATTTGTCAAGTGGCACTACGTAATTTTATTGATCATGGTAGTTTCTACGTAAAACATCCTCTATAAATATCAACAATGTTACCAACTTTTTTACTTTCTTGCAAATGATTTGTTTTTTAAGATTTCGATTATCAGATATTTTATATGCATGTTATTCATTTTTAATGTAGTGTATTTCGTTCATTAAATATATTAGGTTTAAAACAAACCGAAAATTATCTATTCCGTCCAAAATAATAGAATAATACATTTCGTAATTATTATAAGTTCATTAAGTTGTATAATCGGAATATTCAAGTCGAAGAACTTAATCTTCTACGTGTAATAATTTTCAAGTCTAGATGTGTACATGTTGAGCCCAGTGGGATAGAATGTCTCCATGGGGACGCTGAAGAGCGTATACTGGAATAAAGCTACTCGGTCATGTGACATGGGCTTCGTGGCACTAATCAATGGAATGTGGTTCTAAAGGGTTCAGATAAGGTTGGACACCCAAACCCATGTCACACAACCTAGCCGACTTTATTCCGGTATACGCTCTTCAGGCGCCCGGCTTCATGTAAGAAGGTCGTCTACCAAAATAACAAACATAAATATATCCGTTATTTTGTTAAAGCCCAGTTTTACGAACTGATAGTTAGTGGATTTAATTGTTATCACCCTTGGTTACGTATGTTATTTTCTTATCTTTACTTACTTGATAGTTGGTGGGTTAGTACTTGACTAATTCGTAAAACTGGCTTTTAATTGTGGTATTTTTGAGGTATTATGATTTTTCTGGACGCAAAGTTCACGATGAGAAACACTACACACTCCTACATCTTTCAAAAGCGTTAAATCTTTGCAGTTTGCAACGAGATTATATAATTTCCCAAGTTTTAAAATTATTTATTTGGTGGACGACTTTCTTGTTACGTGGGTGTGGGTACGAGTATTTATGTGAAGTGAAAATGTACATCATTTGTCGAATGAGCATGTGGGCATTTAGTGGGGCGATGAAAGGAAAATATGTAAAATCAACATTAATGTCGGTTTGTAAAAATAAATGTAAAACGTAATTTCTGTACATCATATAAAAAACATGTAGCAAGTTAATGTAAAAGGTATTTAATAAGTAAATAAATTTAATATACGAATGTAGTAGGTATATATATATGTCCAAATATGTATTTAATGAGTAGAGTTATAAATGCCGTACCATGTCCTTTCCATGTGAAATCAAAAATATAAATAGGTTGAAAGTTGATTATTTATATAGTTTTTTTGTTTTAAATAAATGTATACAGATAAATACTTCAAAATTACTTAATTTTAGAATGTTAAAATACGGGAGGTTGTAGGTTAATTTCATGTTTCATCAAAAATTGGGAAGTGACTATAGCCTTTATTATAATAATAATAATAATAATAATGTTTATTTACATGTCATAACGATGCGTGTTACAGAATATAGAAATATTGAGTTAGCATGTACAGACAATTATTTAATAAAATATGATGAAATAAATAATGAAATGGTGAAATGGTCAGAGGAAATTTTAAAGTTTGAGTAAGTTTAAGTTTTTAGTTTATTTTGAAAATTGTTTACGGTAGTCTATTTTATTTTTAAGTGTATTTATCATCAGGTTTGGATCATAGTCCTCTA
Organism: Brachyptera putata; assembly: GCA_907164805.1. Lineage (NCBI taxonomy): Eukaryota > Metazoa > Arthropoda > Insecta > Plecoptera > Taeniopterygidae > Brachyptera > Brachyptera putata. The sequence continues at coordinate 6,352,362 of OU015466.1, read as the reverse complement.
TACTATCTCCGAAGTAATCGTTAATGGAGTAATAACATTTAACAGTAAAAAAAGTTTTTAGGATATGTATGAAAGTATGTATTGCTGATATGTTTTTTATTGATGATGGTAATTTGTTATAAAGTTTAATGTTTATGAAATTTGAGTTTTTTTGAGCGAATTTTGTACTGAAGCGATTAAGAACTCATTATAACTCAGGTAAAGAAGAAGCAGCTAACAAAAAGAAGAAAGTTATGAAGAAAGCTATAACAAAGAAGAAGCACTGGTTAGTAGTAGTGAAGAAGAGGAAGAAGAAGTCGGAACTGGCAGGAACCGATTGATAAGAAGACTGCCCTAGAAGAAGTGGTGGGAACACCCCCTGGCACAATCTAATTGGTTATCTGGGTTCGAGAAATGTACATATATATTTCACATAACCCCAAAACAATCAAAGCATTTTTTTAAATGCTTCTCATTTAAGTACCCATGGTTCAATCATTTTTCTCCCTGAAATGTTGGTCGTATAGTTTAACGTCGAAGAAAATTATGATCTGTGCCTTGATTACCAGTGAAACCATTTTTCCGGCGGATTATAAATAATATAAATTATTCTATATTGACAATTGTTTTATATTCACACTCGATAAAAGTATTGTAAGCAACAAAATATGTGTTTTGATAGTTGCACATAATAAGTTCTAGACGACCTAGCAACATATCTTCATTAATTTGTCCGAACTTCTGCCAAATTATTATAATTACAGGTCAAACATCAGCGAGTCATACCAACCATCTCTTCAATCCTACTCATTGCGACTCGTTACAAATGAATTACGATATTATTGTTCACAAGTTGGCAACAACTAGAAAATGAGAAATGGCTTATTTGCTTATTTTGAACGTCGAGTTTTCAAAATAAACTCGAGTAGAGCGTCGTATTATGTGTTTAGTTAGTCACCAACAAACTTTAATGTTATTTTCTTAACAAAAAACTGTAAGTCTTTTGAAATATATCATATATTCTCCGACCTAAACGGTTAGTAAGTTACTTATAACTGGTTACAGCCGCTAAAATAGAGACATTACTTCATGATATAAATAAAAATATAATTAATAAAGAAGAGAACTTGTGGGAAGAGAAGAACAGAGAGAAAAGGGGGAAGAAGTAGTAAGAATGAAAAAGATGGAGAAGAGAAAACAAAGGCTGTAATTAGTAGAAATCGAGACTCAAGTTTTCTGTCTTAAATTCTAGAATCTAGATCGTTCATAACCTTCCCCAATATATAATTTGGATATCTGGAAAAAATGTATTTATGAATATATATTTTTATCGTATTTTTATTTACGTGAGAAAATTATTTACAGAATTTGCTCAAATTTGAAATGTGATTTCTAGATGTTGACCATAGTTATATGTTTTTCGACAAAATATTATCTATTCTCATACATCACGTATTTTTTATCCGACAATGTTAACTGAAAAAATAAAAATCTCTGTGAGTTCTATAGGCCTACGTATATGTTCATCAATTATAGAGACTATACGGTACATAAAACAAATGTTAACCCGTATAGGCTCTACACTCTCTGTATCTCACTGCTGATGGGTCTATACAGAATATCTGGAAATAATTTAAACCACTACCCTTAAGTGTCCCCCCCCCCCCCTCCCCGCCCCTCCTAATCATCTCATTCAACTCTCAACTAGCGCTCAGCTGTTAACACTACATTTTTTTAAATGGCCAACATCCGTTTTCGGTATTTCTTTGACTATTCCGAAAAAGACTTTCGGCCTGCACCAAATGTGTGAATAACTTCGGAGAGTTTGAACCCTTAAGGCCAGGTTTGTTTTGTAAGTTGGCGGTTAATTAAGAGCCCATGGGAGTCGATTTAACGACATATCATTTTTTTGGTGATAACTTTTGAATGATTTGAGATATCGAAATTCTAATTACAAGGAAACACACATATTCAAAATGCTATGACTAATAACTATTCATCTCAAATTTCATAATTGTCAGCGTATACAGATAATAAAACATTTTTTAACCATATATGCGTGCAGACAATTGTGCGATATGAGATAAATAGTTAATACTCATACCATCTTGAAGGTATTGAAAATATGTGTGTTTCCTTGTAATTAGAATTTCGATATCTCATACCATTCAAAAGCTACCACCAAAAAAACTATATTTCGCTAAATCGACTCCCATGGACTCTTAATTAAAGAGTGTGATATGATTCATTTTTGCATGCATCCTCGGATGTTGAAGTAAATGATGACCCGTGCAGTTATGCCAACTGACTAAAAGCAAAGTCGTGTTAAGTACTCCCCACTTAGTCTCTTCCTGTGATCTTCCCTGACCTGACCTCTATCCAGAACACCGGGCGGGAAGATCCGCTCGATTCCCGGCGGAGGAATTATGTGCAGGACTATTAGTGACGAGGGTTGATAGATCAAGATGCGGCTATGTTTAGAATTTAGATAGTAAAAATATAGAGAGAATCACCTATCTTATATTGTATTTTTTGTCTTATATCTTATAAAAGATTGAGGTATAATTGGACTGTGTATTGGGTCTCGAGGAACCATTCCAATTTTTTTTAGCGATTTTTGTAAACCTTTTTTCATTGGATAATTCAGCCCTGAAGGATTCCACTAGAATACTCAGAAACCATCTTTACAATAACCATCATCCGTCAACGTTTATAATTATATTCATTAAATTATTATTAGCATCATAATTTTTGTATGTTATCGTTAATTATTTCAATTTTATTTCAATTTTATGTCATTTCAATATTCAGTTATTTAACTAAGAGCCGATTGTACCAACTGATGATTAAATATTAATTAGTTAATCATTACTTGAGGTACACAAATAGCATATGTATCCAAGGGTAATAACAAGCTAATTTTGCTAATTTTTGTTCAATTCATTAATTATCACTTGGTACAACCGGCCCTAAGCTCAAGTTTATTTAGTTTACGTTATTTATCAGTGGTGAAAGCAAACAATAATCAAACATTACAAATAACCAAATATTTATCGATTCCTGTCATCGTCCCGATGCTAATATACTCCTATACCCTGCTCATTACACTAATCGTCTGATACCACTTTTGTCGCCGCCTGTATCCCGGGGGATTTGGCTGATGGAAGATCAACAGCTGAGTTGGTGTCGTGGGGGGGGGGGGGGGGGGGGGGGGGGGAGGGGAGACGTTTTACCGCCACATAATAATTCGAGAGCTAAAGTGTCGACAGGCTGCCATTATTCATTCCGACACTGACACACTGAGTGGATGGCTGAAACTAAAAACACTGAAAAATAAACATTTTTTTTTATAGAGAAAGGTATAAACCAGTCAACGTGTTGAATAATTAGTTTTGATCTTGTTTTAAAAATATAAAGTTAGTTCATAGGTAAATGAATGCCACAAGTTAACGCCGCCTCCCATAATTAACGGGACTAATTGGGGGGTTGGACGGGAGGCGGGATATGTTTGTATTATGTACAAATGAATAATGACGCGGTTTAGCTGAGGAGGAAAATGCTATACATGTATGTATACTTGTGGTCCCGTAAAATGGACTTGCCCGAGATCTTGCAGGGTCCGGACATCTTGACGTGGTGTGGGGGCTTGCGTGACCCCGTGATCTCCAGAGCTAACGTCGGGAGCAGTTTATATGCTCCCAAAAGGGTCACCCATGGCGATAAGGTCTGGAGTAAGGGTCCAGACCAAGTACGAACCGTCTCGGTAAAGTGGAAGCCTTTGGTTACCGGAGTATAAGGAGGGAATACTGAACCTTGCGTTTGTATTTGTATTTTATTTCGTTTTCTTGACACTTTTCTCTTCATCTAACGTCCATTTTATTGTATGTAATTTTATATCATCTTATCTTACTGTGGACCCTAGTAAAGTGATACACAAAGATTTGTCATTGTTAACCTCGATAAAGTGGACCCCGATATAGTGGACCACAAACTGTATCCAAATGGCGTGTGGATATAGTGGACCACAAAGTTGATATACTGTACCCCAAAGCTAGTTAGACATTGTGAACCCCGATATTGTGGCCCCCAATATAGTGACCCAGAAAACTAGAACACCGGGTCCAGAATATCTTTTCCAACAACTAAATTGATATTGTGGACCCCAGTAAAGTGATCCACAAAGACATGGGCATTATCAAACTGAAAACTGTACCCCGATATAGTGGACCACAGAAAAGATATACTGGCCCCCAAGGCCCAACCCATTCGCTCTCGTGGCGCACCAGCATAGCTCGGGTTGGGGGCCAGTATATCTTTTCTGTGGTCCACTATATCGGGGCACAGTTTTCAGTTTGACAATGCCCATGTCTTAGTGGATCACTTTACTGGGGTCCACAATATCAATTCAGTAGAATTTAATATCATCTTATCTTACTTATCTAGCTATTTCTATCCCGCTCTCTCAATAAGCTTAAAACATCCACTAACGTTGACAACTATGGTAAAGTACACGGACATGAACAGCATGGGCGCAAAATGACCTCGTTGTCGACGCGCCTTTAAACCTTAACACTAACAAACTTGAATTTGAATTCCTTCACATTCATTAAATTCATTTAAAGTCATGTCACAATACATAAAATCGCGACAACTTCAACAATCTTCAGAAACTGGAAATGACAAAAAAAAAATGTTAAAAAAACAAAGAAAGAATTGCTTATAAGTAGAGCTAGGGTGTTTAAGACCTTTGAAACTGCCAAAAAGGCAGGCGAATAGTACCTTAAAAAGTAAAGAAAAAGACCTTTCAAATAAAAAAAGGACGTAAGAAATGTTTTGATTTTACAATGATTTTCTGTACGTAGGGGGCCATAGGCCTAATTACTTGTGCTTACTAATTTTTTGACCTTTTTTGACCAAAAATCAAACTTGCGTGTACACTTTTAGTGGATATTCAAATAAGGAAGTGAATATATTCAAGTCATTTTGAATGAATGTGAATTTGAAAAATGAAAAATGAATGAGAAGTCAATTATCGGCTGAAAAGGCTTCACAATGAGAAATTAGAGCAAAAAAGACAAAACGACTTAAAAACACTGAAAAAAGATCTAATTTGCCAAAAATGTAGAAAAAAGACTTTTCAAAGCAAAATAAACAACATGTTTTTGCAGTCAGGGACGCATGAAACGTGTTAATATAGCATTTTTAGTACTACAGAGCGAAAAAAAAGGGATATGTCTTAAACATCCTAGCCCTACTTATAAGCAACAATGCAAAGCAACAATGTGCTCATTTTGAAGCAATCGTTGTTAACTATTCCCCAACCAATCACAGTCGACTACTGCACTACCGAACTCTGTGTATTTGGTGATACACTATTTACGGGGCCGTTGGCTCAGCTAAACTACAAACAGCTGTAAATCACCATTTTGTGGCTGACGTCATACCGGCACAGTAGGCGGCGGGGGAGGAGTCAGTCACTGACAGCCAGCTGAGAAATCAACAAAATCTGAAATTATAAGCTACAAGCTTTCACGTCATTCATAATCGTATTCGTAGGTAAATATTATCGTTCACAACGGCATGCCTTGTTGGCACGAATATTTCGTCATATGTAAAACTACGCAGCACCCAATCAACGAGACAGGTAGGCCTATTGTTTTAAACATTGAAATCGTACATTCATAACCTTCAACAGCCTGTCATCATTAATTTAGAACCTCTGCCCATAAACTCAGTGGCCTTACCGTAGCCGTAGCTTATGTAGGCTCTAGCCTATCCTATGGGCTCAGTTGCTATGCCATTAGTTGCCACCTTGGCATAGGCCTTTTTGGTATAGGCATAGTCATAGTTTAAGATATTTGACTAGGTAAGCCCAGAAATTCCCAAATTTTAAATTCTTGGAATTCTCATAGGGCTTATGCCTATTAACTGCCTTCAATGGCTAGGCCATTGAGTTTGGAGTGGCTGGCCTACTAGCCTACCTGGCCTATGCTTGTCAGTAGGCCTACCTCTGGCAGAACTTCCCTAATTAATACATTTATAGAAGACCTAAGCCGTAAAACTCACTTGCATGTTCCATCGGAGAATCTTCAACTTGATTTTTCAAGTGTAGTGGAAATCCTCAGGTGCCAGAATCCTGTCTCAAACTGGCCAACAGTGCCACCATACATGGTAGGCCCTATCATTCACCTGCCTTAAAATAATCCTATACGACGTAATTATACGACGTAAAAATATACAAGTGCTTAGTGTTCCATATCGATACGCGAAATTACGTGGGTCGGTCGTGTGACTCCATCCTATACATTTTATTTTGTGTTGAATTCGTCTTGTTTTATTCTTTACAGGTTCATTATTATTCCGAAGCTAGTCCATGGAGTGCCTGTGTAAACGTGTTTGCTACTTGTTCTTGTACTCGTGATCTCAACCAACATTTGTAAATAATCAAACAAAATAACTACGGATAACATACCGAATGAGTCATTAAACTAGTATACCGGTAGTAGAATGCAGGACTATAATACTGTTACTCACGTTAATTCAGCCAGTGAAACGAAGCATTTAATAGTGAATGAACATCAAGACCTGATTGACGATGAAAGAAAGATACATTTTAACTCGGATAGCTCGATCACAAGTGCGCAAGCAAGAAGGCACGACGAATCGGATTCGCCACCCACGGAAGGAAAGGGGCTTTTTAATGTTAGAGCTATCTTCTTCCTAGCTTTGTGGTATTTTTTTAGTGGTTGTACGTTATTTTTAAATAAATATATTTTGTCGTATATGAAAGGTGATCCTACAGTTTTGGGTAAGTGTAGTCGAGGCTTGATAAACTATTCTATAAACTGTTGTATCAAGAGTCGATTTATCAACTGACAATTACGTATTAGGTGGCTAATAATTAGTTGAGGTACGAAAATAACATACATAACCAAGAGTGATTACACGTTAATTCGCTGATTATTGCATTTTTTTTCAATGTTGCTTAACGACCCCAGCTAGGTTATACATGGGTGCGAATGAGCGGATGATAATGAAACAATGAAGAGATGATAGTTGAAAGGACGTTTTACAATAACCCATGCCTTATGCGGGACTTGAACCCACGCCCAACGGTGACTTCAGTTACTACCGCTAACATAATTGACTTAGCCACCGGGACGGCTCTGATTATTGCTTTATTTACTAATCCTCAGTTGGTAAAACCATCTCTAAATAAATTGTTTTAGCAAATCTTAACATGACTTATTTCTTACGGTACTAAATTAATGTTGAAACAATTTTTATTAGGGCCTACTTCAATTTAATAATCTGTAGTTGTGTACTTGTACTCTGGTAGGTTGTTTTTCCTCATATTCTCTTCACTCAAGGTGTTGTATGTGTTGTTTAATTAATTAAGTTTAAATCAATCAATAGTTTATTCTAGAAACAAAATGTAATTAATGTTGGCCTAATTAAGTCAATCTATATCATTCCAAAGTATTTGTTAAAAATGTAACTCTGAATACAAAAATATTCTCTGATATTAGGGTGTATTATGAAATTGGTATTGACCAAACTGTAGGGGTCCACTAAATAAGTACAGTATATAAAGAACCAACTTAGAACATATTCTATCCTATGGTACGTAATATTTTCCAGGGACGTTTCAAATGCTTATGACGACAACATGCGGGTTTATCCAGATGTACTTCCCGTGTGGGATGTACAAACCAACGCAGAGACTGGCTCGGCCGCCTGGTTTCTACTATCACATGACGTTCGTCGGCTGCACACGTTTCGTCACCGTCATACTCGGCCTCATATCGCTGAACTACGTCGCGGTCAGCTTCACGGAAACTATCAAGAGCTCGGCGCCGCTCTTCACAGTACTTATATCCAGGTGTATACTCGGTAAGACAAAGTTTTCAGTTTTCTCCCCCTCCCTTTTTTTTTTAGATAGGCCTATAATTTTTATAATTTTTTCATTTACACCTCTACGTGGCTAACGATCATAACGAATTTCTTATTTCACTTGCTTTTAGCTGTATGTTTCTGTTTGTTATTTTATAATTAGTTGAATTCTCTTGATCCATTCTCAGCTATTATTATCCATTATTCTGTGTCAATCATGTTCTGTTCATTGAATAGGCCTATTAAGTGAATGTATATATATTTACATTTCGTATCTATTTTATTTAAAATTCATCGCGTAGTTCTTCGTTCGTGAACTATCATAGGCCTGGCCTACTAGTAATTATTAATTTATATAGGACTATACGAAGTAACGAGGATTGAGACGGGATCAACATTTTCTAATTTGATTGTATCAAGTTGGGAAAACAAGACGTTGAAATTGCAAATCAGACGGCTGTATCGTAGCTCCGAATCATGAAGACATTTGTGTTTCGTCTAATTTAAGTAGTAGTAGTAATAAACTTTATTAGCATGATTTAGCTATTTACATATTTCAATTTCAATCGTACACTTTACAATAATTAGGAATAAAATATTACAATAATACCGTACCGGTATAATACCGGTAGTTTAATAACGGTATAATACCGGTAGTTTTGTGTATAGCGTAGCGTACCATTACCAGTGTTGAACATTAATATCACAGCATATATAGGCGTGCAATAAATATACCACTTTTATTACCAGAACTTGGTATAGGGCATTAAAAATGTCAATGAGAAATTATCAGCAATTATGTTGTGTTTATTTTGTTTGGTAACTTCGGTTTCAGCCACCTAAGTTGGTACTGTACTATGTGATCAAGCCAGTCAACAAAATTACGTTTTTGGTATAATGAGAATAGGCTACGCATAATGTTCTAACAGCGTTGGAATAGTTTCATACCTAAGTTGGAATTCAATCCCAAGTAAAAAGTATAAATAACTTATACGGTATATAAATAAATATAGGCTTACATGTATAAATTAGTGATAACACCAGGTGCCCGGATACCGGTCCTGGACCCGTCTTTGAACTGCTCCCTCCTCAATTTGCATAACCGGTCTTTTTATGTTGTTACAATTATATTGTTGTCATCTGTTTTTCGCTGATTTCTGTCTAACTAATCTTGGTGTTGATATTTAAATCATTCAATTATGTTATCTTCATTCTCTCTGTATCTCAAAGAGTTTATCTTTTGATCCAATTCATCACATTATACTTGACAGGCATGCGTTACTGCAAGGTTTGCGATTTTGGTACTTTAATGTTGTTTTTCTTGAGTAAAGTACTAGTCGTAACCAGTCTTTACAAACTGGTACTCGGTCTTCAAATCCCAGGACCGATGTCATCTCTAGTACGTATATATGTGTATATCCAGGCCTACATGGACTTCCTGGATCGTATTTGAAAAATACTGACGAGGATATTTAATGTAGGCTCAAAGTAGATATTCAGGCTTTAGCCCTACTTTGTTTCACGTGGGATTGATTTTTCGTAAAAAGAGATGTAGGAGGATGTCTTTCTACGATCATCAACGAAATAAGCAATAAAATCTAAATATTCCAAAGTGCCATTTCTTTTTCTTTTTTTGGTTTCATAATATTTCGATTCAATCAACATCATATTCTATTTCACTATCTTTCCTGATAAGTGTCTTGTCCAGAGTATTTAATGATATTCTGTGGTTTCTCACGAAATATGCACAAGGTCGATGATGTTGAGCTGTACGGGCGAGTATTGTATGAAATATCGTTGTGCGCAAATATTAGGGTTGTCGGCGGTCGGGATTTTTCCTATCCGAGTTTTTTTCGTTGCCAAAAAAGAAGCAATAATAATAATAATAACTTGTTATATATGTGTGTGTGTTTTTGCTTTGATAATTGAAGGCAATTTTGTTGATGATAAGGATAATAGGCCTATATATTGTCTTTGACCTAGAAACCTAGAAACCATTGGTTCTTTTGATTGTAGCAGAGCTGTTGTATTGTAAGAAAAGAAAATACATTGCTATAGGGGATTGGTCAACCGTACTAAAAAAAATAGATAGAAATAATAGCAGAAAAATGTTGCAGTGATGGATTCACAGCTCCTTAGATTCGTTGATATCGAATGAAGTTTATTTTATATGAATCAAGGTGTGTAGAGTTTTCGATTATACTTCATATAAATATCTCGCTCATCTTACAACGCATGTTCTACGTTTGCCTAGTTTATAATCAAGTTTGTACTTGTTTGATTGAGTTTTACTTTCATTTACCCTTATGATTTTCTTTTCAAAATGACTCTTCGCCGATTACTGTCGCCGACTGACGCTGGAAACACTTGACGAGTTGTCCCGTTGTTCCAGGTGAGGCAACAGGTCTGTACGTGAACCTGTCGCTGATTCCCGTCATGAGCGGCCTGGCGCTGTGTTCCGCCAACGAGCTGAGCTTCAATACGCTCGGCTTCATCGCAGCCATGGCAACCAACCTTACAGAATGGTACGTGGAACCTCGCGCTATAGCAAGTAGTTCATTTGAAACAGGACGCACGTTCCAGTTTCAAAATGATGAAAATCAAGGATATAAGGTGGATTTTTATTAATTCACTGATACTTTTGCAATTCACTAATACTTTTGCATGCAATATAATTTTTACAGATGAATAAATATTTTCCTATTCTGAGAATATTTTTATATTATTTTTTGTTATAAATATTTGTCTTTCAACCATGATGAAAATAATTACGGGCACACGTATATTTGCCTTTCTGTTTTTATGCATGAAAAGGTTATGAAGTATATTCTGATAGTCTTCTATGCAAAGTTAAGAGGACTAATGACAAACCGGGTCTCAATTCCTTTTATTATCCGCTAGATGGTGAACATAAGCTTGCTTTACCATCAATTGATGATTGATAATGGATCTTCATTTTTTTTATTTCTCATTATTTATTGAGTATCCAGATGCATTTATACTAGTGGGCAATTGTGTTACGGTATTTTCTGTATTATGTTTCAGTCTTCAAAATGTATATTCCAAGATGCTCATCAGCGGAGAAAAATTCAAATTTACGTAAGTTTGCGTTTATACTTGCCAGTTATATTACAACATTAAATGACATATCAAGCGTGAAGAAGGGACTGTCGAAACTTCAAAGTATTGTATTGTCCCGAACATAAGCCGACCCCCCAAACTTTTAGATCAATCAATAACTGAAAAATTGGCTTCTCTATTTTTCCACGTAAATCATCACTCTCCCAGTTAGAATTCAATCAATTAAGTATTGCGCGCATGAAAAAGCTATACTTCCGGCCGAAACGACGTGTGAGAAACCGTTGAGAGGGCCTCACTGATCGTTTGTATTCGGCTAGTGCCGACGACGCGAGATCGTCATATGGCCCGCTTCTATTGGTCCGGAAAATCAAAAAAATCACGGAAATTAAAAAATAGAGGGAAAAAATCTAAAAAAAAAATCATGAAATCGAAAAAAAATCAAGCAAAAATCAGTGAAATTGAAAGAATACGGAAAATCAAGAAAGTCCCAAACTTTTTTTTTTTTAAATCACAAAAAATTGAAAAAGAACACGAGAAAACAAAAATCAGATGTGCACTAGAATGTCAAGTTGTTAACCGCTCGCATGAACGTGAACGTATTGAACGTGTCTATTGAACATTTCCAGTCCGGCCGAGCTTCAGTTCTACACTAGTATAGCGTCAGTCGTCGTCCAGATCCCTGCCTCGTTCTTCCTCGTCGACCTGGCGGGCGTCCAGAAGACGACGGACTCGGCTCTTTTCCTCGCGTTCATCGTCAACGGCATCTTCTTCCACTTCCAGAGCATCACGGCTTACGTCCTCATGGACTACATCAGCCCAGTCACGCACAGGCAAGTGCACGCTGGTTTATCACTACTTTTATCAATTTATTCACTTATTACGTACACTCACAGTTGCACAAAAGTGCCGTGGGAAGGCCTTGAACTAAATAACAAAACTCTGAACAGGAACAAGTATAATGAAAATGAATAATACTTAATTAATTATTTAGAAAATGACCAAAAAAAAAATGTTCAATCCCCTCTCAACACTTCCCTCCACACTACCATTTTTTGAATTATTTCAATGTCAGGTCCCCCTCTACAATCTTCCCAGTTCGAGGTAGGAAATACTTGATATTACATGTTTGTTTTTATTTATATTTTCAATTTCTACTGGATATCAAAATACTTTCCACTAGCCTATCACTTACCTAAGAAACTATCGTCTCCGCGTTAAAATACCTGTAAAATTACATTTTCGGTCTATTTTATTTTCGATGTACGTAATTTCCGGTGTATGTTATTTTCGGTCTACGTTATTATCGGTGCACGTTATTTTTAGTCTACGTTATTTCCGGTGTGTGCTATTTTCAGTGTATCAGAGCAACCCCCTAATCCAAATGTTTTTCATTTACAGCGTTGCGAATACGGCAAAACGTGCATTCCTCATCTGGCTGTCAATCATCCTGTTTGGCAACGCTGTGACCGTGTTGAGCGGTCTCGGTACTTGTATCGTGGTGGTCGGCGTGCTGCTGTACAATAAGGCTCAGGAGTACGATCAGTTGAAGCTGAACAAGGTTCGTGACCCCGCTTCTAGCACGTCAACAAAGATCGCGCGCATGATCAAGTAGGGGAGGTCGATGGTGGCGTCTCGATTGCAATGAGTACGATTACCGTGGGCATTTGTTGCAGATGTTTAGGTGGTCATTTTGAAATTGATATTGAAATTTTTAGGAGCGTGCAAATCCATGTTTTTTAGTTTGAACCGAATCAGAACCGAATCTTTATCTAAATTACCGAATCCGAATCTTTTTAACATGCATTGTGAAGCGTAATAATGGGACAAACGACACTGCTGATCAAGTTACACTTGATCCAGGAAGTGAAAATCTTATCTCAGCATTCTCATAATTACCCCTGCATAAAACATTTAATGCAGCACAAGTCTAACCATTACAGCAATTGTTCTTTAAACTTGAAAATACATTAAACATACTTGAAAATACAAGATTCAGAATTTTCGAAACTTTTATGTTAGATCGAATCCGAATCTGAAAGTGGATTCGGATTTGCTTTGAAAAACATGGATTTCCACAGCCCTAGACATTTTCCAAACGTGGGAAGTACCGTATTATCCCGAATATATAGAAGAAATATGGTGGTGAAAATAATTCATTGAAACGAGAGCGCATGTTTACTAGGCCTACAATTACTTAATCTATTTATTTCATTGTTGTTTCCTATTTGTTATGCCGTAGAGTTGTTACTTGTTTAATAGGACTTCTTCTTGTCTACCCGTAACATTACGATGTTACTAGTACGGACTACGGTACATAATTAATTATCATTCATAGTTATTGAACCGTTGACAATAGTACTGTTGTAGTGTAAACGAAATATTCAACTAAAAAGTTCCTTGATGGTAGGGATTTTTTTGTCTACATTTTCAAAATTTGTATCGCAATAAAGTCAAACAATAAGTCATTTAGTGATCAGTTATTAGTTACGGACCCACTATACTCGACGTATGTGACAGTGAGTGTTAGGGTTCAAAGGCGCGTCGACAGCGAGGTCATTTTGCTCCAATTGGTTCAAGGTTCTTTAGACTACTCGGTAGCCTTCACAAGGCTCTTGAGAAAATGCTTATTTATATGTTTCATGGTTAGGGTATCAAATGGGGGCGGCTGAATTGTAAAAGCAGGCATTCGACGAAGTCAAACGATGTCTTTCGAGCAAGTTGCGTACTTCACATTCGTACGCTGACTCACATTTTGAAATGAAAAATCACGTTGCTTTATCTGCAGATATTTTGACTTATTATTATTTTCTTTCATTTTGTTCTTTTTTATTGCATGGGTTATTCACTATGATTTATTCAGGGGTACTATTCAGAAAGTTTTAAAAAATCGCACTGAGCATAAAATTTTGAATAGGTTTTGAATAGGACATGTATCTTCAACAACTTGGGAATATTGATGTTCACTTAAATACAGTATGTGAAATATTTTAGGCTCATTTGTTGCCAATAAACAAAGTAAAGAAAGCCGTTAAGAACTCGTAATTATTCTACCGGCGTTATGCCAACATTCTGCGAGGCAGGTCTTCTCAAATGTCTGTCATGTTATTTTGTTTATACGTACTCTGTTTATTGTTTCCGTTTCTTTACTTGTTTGCTTTGTGTTTAATCTCTAAACAATAATGTCGAAAATAAAATTGCATTGTAACGTATTTGCAATCAATCATGTTTTTTTGTTCATAAGTAGGTTCTTGAATTATGATGCTTGATGCTATAAGTATTGTTTTAGTTTTCAAATATTAATAAGTTGTTGTTCAAGAAGAACATATGGTTAGAAAAATATTTTGAAAATTCAGATACAATTTCCAGACATCTGACAAAAAATGGACGAAACATTGATAATAGGCCCACTATTAGGTATAATTTACTCAACGATTTTATCCTCTTATAATGAAATATCAAAATCTGTAGTACTTACGATGGATCCTTGTAGGCCTACTATTTTAAAAACATCGTAGCCGTTTGTAATCTCTGTTCCGTGTTCGAGAGTGCTGTCTGTCGTGATTGTCTTCAACGTCTAACGAAAAGCTGCCGTTCATGTGAACTTGCTTTCAATCAGGGTTGCCGGTTGATATTCAATACACCGATATAGTTTCATATTCATACACTGTTATATGATGATCGATTGTGTTTTTACTTGTATTATAGCTGTATGGATACACAAATCTTACCATTTCCTAACGCAGGCTCTCTCCAGAGTTAAGAAACATGAGGGTGAACTGTTGAATCTCTCAGTTGTGCATGGTGAATAAAGTTCAAATTATTCAATGCGTCAGATTGCTATAATCCTCAACTACCGGTATTACTTGATCAAAAAGTGTATGATTTTAAAAAATGTATCCGAGATATATTCTATAAAGAAGATTTCAGCGTAAACAGAACAAATGCTCAGCGAAAAAATTACCTGAAAACGTATATTGGCCTTTCTGTACTAGTGCACGAAAAAAAGTTATAAAGTATAATTTGTACTAAACTTTGAATGCCGAATATCTGTCTGTTCGTGAATATAGGCATTGTATTCAACGTTTCAAGATGTTCAAATCGCTTGTATCGCTTGTTATCGATTGTACTCAACGTTTCAAGATGTTCAAATCGCTTGTTATCGATTGTACCCGGTATTCAACGTTTGAAGTTGTGTATGTATGATTGATGTATGATCATACGTCGTGTGCAATCTGTGAAGTGAAGTCGCTGTCATCAACCCTACTTTTAATGTCCAACTTGAATTGTATTTTATATGTTCCTTATCTTTGTGTTCTATTACTATTTTGCTCTAGGCTTATACATAGCACTTGACTTTATACTTTACCAATTACCACTAGCCTTTACGTTCTTGTATTGTTTGTGTATTTTATTCTTTACATTTAATAAAAATTCAACTTGTGCAATAACTTGAACTTGTGCAACAATGATTTTGTTTCAGAATTCCGGCAATATTTTGAGTCTGGTGAGGCACAAAGTACGACAGATATGAAAGAATTCTAGTTTTTCGCCGTCGTTAAAACTCGAAAAATACTACGTCTTAATCATTCGCATTGTATATCACACCTGAAGCGTCAGACCTACTAGATTTTAAGGATGAAGTTATTCATGCATTTTGTAAATTATTTATAAATTAGCCTTTTTAGGCGTATCTTAGTGCGATTGTTGTGGTGAGAACGGTTCACCGATGTACATAGTACATTTTTAAATTCTTATAATTAATCGCTAGAGTAAAACTAGTCGACGTCGGTACGCTAGGTGGAAAGTACCAGAGTATTCAGCGAGAGTCATAAATTGGATGAGTTGAAGCGTGTTTTATAAACCAATCATCGTGAAAAGTTGGAGAAATTTCAGAGTTCACTTGTGAGTGATATAAAGCATCAAATTTCCAATTTGGTAAAGCCAATTTTAATTTTTTTTCAATACCCACAAAACAGTTTGTACGTTGTATCGAGGACAATAGCTATCTACGATGGACACGCAACTGAGCTCAACGTTGTTCTGGATCTATGAAACCGATCTAAGCCACTGAGTTCGACTACTTGGGCATTCAACTACCGTAATTTGTAGGCGATCTAGGCGGCGATGTTTCAATTTTACATCGACTACTCATGCCATCAGAGCCCTGTAGAGCCTGTAGCTAGCTTATAGGCGATCTAGGCTGCGTCGAGGTTTCTTAGCACTGGAGATGATCGTCAGCTGGGAGAACATGGGAGAAGTCCGAGTTGCGTATCCATCGTAGATACTCTTGTCCTAGGTTGTATTAAAGTGTAACGGGTATTTATGTGACTGTGATGAATGTTAAATATAAATAACTAATTGGATAATGCTAGAAATTGATTATAAAAGAACTTTATTAAGAATTCAAAAAAAATATATAAATGATTGGATTTTGAGTAGGGCATACAGTTATATTTACTCTGCAAAATGATATTTTGATTTCTTTCAGAAATCTATCCTATGTAAAAATGTTCATTCCAATATTTTGATGTTTTTTAGTTCACCATTTTATTAAATAAAAAAATGATCGATACATCAGAGTTGCCATCAAAATAATTATAGGCCTAATGATGCAATGTGTTTAGTTTTTAGTTTTTATCAATGAATATTTGGTTATTTAATGGTTTAAATATAAATTACCTGTGCATTAGAATTACATAGACATTATGTCCTCTTATTTTTGCAGGTATAAAGCCAAGTCGATAGAGTAGGCCTATGTTTTTTCGGTGTGTTCGTAATTTAATTGTACGTCATACGTTGGCCCAGTAGTTAATGTATTTACCCATTTAGATATTTGATACCATCCAAGAGCTTTCAATAATATTAAGCCTAACTGTCCCCATGGGCTTATAAAAGTGGATTTTTATAACTGTCGGATAGCTTCAAGATGTAGTTATGTACATATTCAATATCGTAGCTAACCACATCCATTAAAACCGAAGTTGCCAAATAATATTTGAAAACGAATCGTATTGGTTTTGTGAAAAAAAAAACATTTAGCTGTCGTAATGTAACGAGAGCTCGACTGGGTGACCAGAAAACTTATGCTTTAATTTGCTGAGAAAGTTTTGCATATATTTATGAATATCTTCAATTATATAAGTTTGGTTCAAACTGTGAAGAATATTTGCTGTAGCTGTAATATGTTGGTAGATACCACCCTTTTACCCTCGTTGGAATCCAAGAGTCGGATTTTATTATTATTATTTTTGAGGCGTCCAAGCAACAAATTGCTGCCAAGGTGATTTCACGTAATATATAAATAAAACTTGAACCGTGCAAGATACAATGTTAACACATACATCACAAGATGCAGACGATATTTGCTGAAAATATGACTGAAATTATGTAATAACAAAAGAGGAAAGATCATTTGCATGTAACAGTAACAGTCGATATTTTTGCCATCTACTCTTACCTCGCTGTGTCACGCTACATACAAGTAACATGTAACATACTGTGAATGTTTATTATGGATCGACAGTATTTAATAAGATACTTCTCTGAATGGTGTGAAGCAATTTCACTACAATACGTTCAAACGGAAAGCCATTGCTTATATGTTATGATTCACGTAGGACAATAGCTATCTACGATGGATACGCAAATGAGCTCAACGTTTTTATGGATCTATGAAACCGATTACATAAGCCACCAAGATAGACTACTTAAGCATTCAGCTATGTGTAAGCGATCTAGACGGCGATGTTACAATTCTACATCGACTACTCAGGCCAATAGAGCCTTGTAGAGCGTGTAGCGAGCTTATAGACAATCTAGGTGGCGTCGAGAAGTTTCTTAGCACTGGAGACAATCGTCAGCTGGGAGAACATGGGAGAAGTCCAAGTTGCGTATCCATCGTAGATAGCTATTGTCCTAGGTTTCACTGACAATGTGAAACTGTGGGAGTCGATTTAGCGGAATATCAGTTTTTTGCTGATATCTTTTGAACGGAATGACTATCAGATTTCAACATTCTGGAAAAGAGGAAACATAGATATTTTCACTACCTTCAAGATAGTGTGAACTACTATTTAGAACTAATAGTTCAAGAACTATTTATCTCACATTGCATAATTGTCAGGTGTATACACTTGAAAATGTGAATTTTTAAGTGTACACTCCTGACAATCAGGCGATTTGAGATGAATAGTTAACACACACACTATTTTGAAGGTATTGAAAATATCTGTGCTTACTAGTTTTTAGATTTTCGATATCTCATAGCGTTCAAAAGCTATCACCAAAAACCTGATATTCCGCTAAATCGACTCCCATGGACTCTTCAAGTTTTTTTCAATCAAATAATGAAATACATTTTTACAGTCATCCAGCAACCCAATCATAGCGTTGTCTTCGTTATAATATTCTCGCAATACAACCGTTACTAACACTTGACTCACATTCTATTTCCTCTTGTACATGCATGTAATTGTTGTAATATTATATACTTGTATCTGTGAGAGTTGAAGGTTTTTTACCAACACAAAAGTTATTAATATTATGTTTGTATTACAGTGAAACCTCCGTTCATCATTTTTCAAGGGACCAGGAAAATAAAACCATCCATGCAGGAAAAGTTAGCATTGATTATATATGGGAGTGGGGTGAGAAAAAATGAATCATACAAGCAGGAAAACGATGGATCCGGGAACGATGCATCGAGGTTTCACTGTAATTAGTTTTTGTAGTTTAATATTATGGACCATTACTGCCACTTGAAATAACGTCCTAGGCCTGGCTAGCAAAAGAGACTAGGACTCATAATTGGTTTCTATTCACTAGTAGAGCCATTGCAAGAAAATTACGTAGGTAATTATTCAAGTTTTTACAATTATTCAGTTGGTAAATGACTTCTCTTGTGGATACAATTATATCAACCCCCTCCCTCCTCCTTCCCACCCACTCCCTCCTTATTCTGTCCAATTGCTATTAGTCAGTTAAAGTTGCAACTACGTTGCTAGCGGTGTACATAGGCGCCGACTTCTGAAGATTCCGACGGGTGCTCTAATTTTCTAGCAAAACATGTCCGAGCTAGCCCAATGGGGGTGTGGGGGGTTCGCCCCCCACCCTGCCCCGCAGGGAAGATTATGAAAATTCGTGTTTTTTGTACATATTTTATTAGTTCAAGAAGACTTTCATAATAACAAAGACATCCTAATGGACTTTTTTTAAATTGATTTTGCTACTCCTGCTGATTCTGCAAATCCTCGATGGACAGTAGCTCAGAGATAATTCCTTTCCTCCCTGGATAAATTTATCACCCTGTAATAACTCTCATTACTGAATTAATCTAATTAAATGTTAAGTGAAATATAACAAAAAAGCAGCTCTGTACGGGATTCGATAGCGAGCCACTCCGGACCACTATCCGAAATCGTCTACGCTAGCCACTCAGCTACCTGGACATATGAATTTTGCAAAGTTGTCGAGATACTTGAAGAAGAAATTATAAATAAAACTCGACCTGTCGATTGCTCTGCTACCCTGGTAGGAATACTGGACTGTTGACCAATTTGCTCGAAAACTTTTGTTCGTGGAAAATTGACTCAAGTACCAGGGAAACAGAATACCTCAACAGGTATTCCACCTGACACAAATGAATTCAAATAATCTTTCAAACCTCAGCTCTCCTACCAGAGGAGCAGAATATACCAACAGGTTAGGTAATAATACAAATATCTT
This sequence comes from Brachyptera putata, assembly GCA_907164805.1. Classification (NCBI taxonomy): domain Eukaryota; kingdom Metazoa; phylum Arthropoda; class Insecta; order Plecoptera; family Taeniopterygidae; genus Brachyptera; species Brachyptera putata. The sequence goes on along the minus strand of OU015466.1, from coordinate 6,332,685 downwards.
TTCAAGTATCTCAATAACTTTGCAATTATTCCATGTCTAGGTAGCTTAGTTGCTAGCGTTGGTGGATTCGGATCACGATGCGATAGGTCCTGGTATCGAATACCATTGGGGACTGCTTTTTTTCTGTCATATTTTGTTTATATACCCATATGCAATTGTACAAATCCTCAATGGACAGTAGCTCAGAGATTATTCCTTTCCTCCCTGGATACATTTATCACCCTGTAATAACTCTCATTACTGAATTAATCTAATTAAATGTTGAGTGAAATATAACAAAAAAGCAGCTCTGAATGGGATTCGATAGCGAGCCACTCCGGACCACTATCCGAAATCGTCTACACTAGCCACTCAGCTACCTGGACATGTCAATTTGCAAAGTTGTCGAGATACTTGAAGAAGAAATTATAAATAAAACTCGACCTGTCGATTGCTCTGCTACCCTGGTAGGAATACTGGACTGTTGACCAATTTGCTCGAAAACTTTTGTTCGTGGAAAATTGACTCAAGTACCAGGGAAACAGAATACCTCAACAGGTATTCCACCTGACACAAATGAATTCAAATAATCTTTCAAACCTCAGCTCTCCTACCAGAGGAGCAGAATATACCAACAGGTTAGGTAATAATTCAAATATCTTTTCAAGTATCTCAATAACTTTGCAAATGTTCCATGTCTAGGTAGCTTAGTTGCTAGCGTTGGTGGATTCGGATCACGATGCGATAGGTCCTGGTATCGAATACCATTGGGGACTGCTTTTTTTCTGTCATATTTTGTTTAATATACCCATATGCAATTGTACAAATCCTCAATGGACAGTAGCTCAGAGATAATTCCTTTCTTCCCTGGATAAATTCATCACCCTGTAATAACTCTCATTACTGAATTAATCTAATTAAATGTTGAGTGAAATATAACAAAAAAGCAGCTCTGTATGGGATTCGATAGCGAGCCACTCCGGACCACTATCCGAAATCGTCTACGCTAGCCACTCAGCTACCTGGACATATCAATTTTGCAAAGTTGTCGAGATACTTGAAGAAGAAATTATAAATAAAACTCGACCTGTCGATTGCTCTGCTACCCTGGTAGGAATACTGGACTGTTGACCGATTTGCTCGAAAACATTTGTTCGTGGAAAATTGACTCAAGTACCAGGGAAACAGAATACCTCAACAGGTATTCCACCTGACACAAATGAATTCAAATAATCTTTCAAACCTCAGCTCTCCTACCAGAGGAGCAGAATATACCAACAGGTTAGGTAATAATTCAAATATCTTTTCAAGTATCTCAATAACTTTGCAAATGTTCCATGTCTAGGTAGCTTAGTTGCTAGCGTTGGTGGATTCGGATCACGATGCGATAGGTCCTGGTATCGAATACCATTGGGGACTGCTTTTTTTCTGTCATATTTTGTTTAATATACCCATATGCAATGGTACGAATCATCAATGGACATTAGCTCAGAGATAATTCCTCTCTTCACTGGATAAATTAATCACACTGTAATAACTCTCATTACTGAATGAATCTAAGTAATTGTTGAGTGAAATATGACAAAAAAGCAGCTCTGTATGGGTTTCGATCGCGAGCCTCTCCGGACCACTATCCGAAATCGTCTACGCTAGCCACTCGGCTACCTGGACATATGAATTTGCAAAGTTGTCGAGATACTTGAAGAAGATATTATAAATAAAACTCGACCTGTTTATTGCTCTGCTACCCTGGTAGGAATACTGGACTGTTGAACAATTTGCTCGAAAACTTTTGTTCGTGGAAAATTGACTCAAGTACCAGGGAAGCAGAATACCCCAACAGGTATTCCACCTGACACAAGTAAATTCTCAGATATCTCGATAACTTTCTAGGTAGCTGAGTTGCTAGCGTTGACAGTCTCCGGAATTTGATGTGGAAGGGCTTGATATCGAATACCATGAAGTTTGTTTTTTGTCATATTTTGTTTAACTAGATGCAGTTGTGCTAATCTGTGATGGATATAAGCTTGAGAGAAAAAGCCTTTTTGTCCTAGATAAATTACTCACATTTCAATAATTTACATTACTGAATCAAACTAGGCTACTGAATTAGATTAAATTTAATACCCTGATTTCTAGTGAGTTATAACATATTTCACACTGAATGATCTATTATTAGGATACAACCCTCAGATATGGAGAACAACACAATAAGTACATTGTCATTACAAGATTGATTGATTTAATGAATTTATGGACAGGAACAACAATACATATTGACAGGATGACAGTACAATTCCAGTTGTATTCACAATGATAATCAAACCGTACAATACAATACAACTCCATGATCAAACTCTGTAAAATTGATAAATGGTAAACAGTAAAAATGCATCTATAAGAAGTAAATGGAATCTTTATCAGTTCAAGAAGACTTTCATAATAACAAAGACAAAGAAACTACAGCAAGCGATATCGCTTGCTGTAGTTTCTTTAATTGCTTGTCTGTGTGAACAAATTAAACAAAATTTAAGATGAATCAAAAATACTATTTAATCGTACTGATTCAATTTTCATCTTGTTACGTAATTTATTCTTTTCTAAAAAATTTCATTATAAAAAATTTATATGTGGAGCAATTAAACTAATGATTAAACAGTTGGATTAATGAGAGGTGGTGACTGATGGATGAAGGGGATTAAACAAAAACCATACCTTGAGAGGGACTCGAACCCTTGCCCGGGTAGTAATAGCATAGATGGTAATAGATGTACGAAGTAGTGACGTAAAAATGACGGGATCCCGTATGTCGACATACGAGTTACGTCGAAAATCCAGTACTCAAGAAGAAGAAGAAGAATTTTAGCCTAACCACACTTTGTTGTTGACATCTCTCTGGACATAAACATAAACATTAAACGAACGTGTAGCCCTAGTCTTTAGCCAATGTCATCAAAAAGTACGTTGTTATATACGTCAATTGAATCACAATCAAAATCACAAAATACTACCATTTTCATTCATAATTAACACTTACTTTCATGTGGAAGTTGATATCACTACATGAATAACTGTCTGGGCTTGAAGTGTAGGCCTATTATTATCAAGACTCGTCTGTCAAATTGACATTTTTATAGGTTAGGCAACGTCCCTAGCCCTGTAACTTTCAAACAAAAAGGGAAAAACATGAGTTCAAGGGGCCAATTGGAAACTGTCAAATTAAGGCAGAATCTTGAGGGACAGTTGGAGCGTCTTGTTCAACAATTGGCCGATTTGGAAGAATGCAAGTAAGTCGTCACAACTTACTGTGACAAACCATGTAGGCCTACATCTAGGCCTCTATTTTAAGTAAAGATCAATGGTTAGAGCTTCCAACACTCAATTTTTCTAGTTTGTAACATGTGCGACTGAAATATACAGTATTAATGAGCATATAGGCTAGACGGGTTAGCAGTATAGCCATATGGGCCTAGCCTCGTCGTGACTCGTATTTTAAAGTAGGTTATTCGGGGAACCAAATGTCTTGGGCCAACCTTCATTACTTTTACCAACCACCTATATTCTTGATGCTTAATTTACCATTTTTACACTACGTCTACCCTACTTTCAGTAGGTTGACATCGCATCCAAGACGAACTTTCAGTAATATTTTTGTAAAAAACATTTTGCAAGATTCTAGATTTTACTAAAATATCACAATTATATCATTTACCTTCTCTTATTATTACGGTAACATTATTGGACGGAGTTATTGTAAGTATTGAATGATGGATAATTGAGTTTATTTTATTTATTTACTTGGAACAGATATGTAGGCCTACCCAAATTATCCTCCTTACCATTCGGTAGGCCTACTAAGAAAATATTTTTGATAAATTTCGTGTGGTACCCAAAACGCATAGAATTACCTATATTTTAAAAAAGGAACTTTCAACATTTTCCCTGCAGGATATGGCTGGGGGTTAGTCTTCTAGACACCACTTAGCGTACTGGCTCGTTCACGTAGGTTCCCAATTTTGTTTTCGAGGTGCACTTGTAATAAAGTCCTTGCCGTCGACACTGAAATGAGAAGAAACGGCTCTGGCGTATAATTCCTGTACGTTGTGACTGTCATAAGTTAACACTTTTTTGTATCTTTCAATTTCTATTCATGATGAATAGAAATGTGTGTTGTAATATAAAGTAGAATAGACCCCTACCGGTACCTAATTTTATTGATTATAGAATAGTCACGTAAATTGTACTCTCGTTATATATTCATGAATAGTAAAAAGCTTTCGACAGTTGAGTGATGAACATACAGGAATGATGCCCCTGAAGTAATTCACTGACATGCAGTATTTGTTCAAAGTTTATTAGCGATAATGGAAATAACGTTGCATGGAATGACGAAGGCTCGACAGTCTCATAATCAAGGTTTATTCAACTTTCGATTGGGCCTACATTTCTTGAAAATATCTTGCTCATCCTATAACGTATATGCGACGTTTTATAGTTGTTTTCATGAATTTAATACCCTCCTGCCCCATCGAAAAAAAAAATGATGCCCACTCGCAACAAAGTGTTAATTCAACACTGCACGCCAGTGCTGTAAGTCGAAGTTGTGTCACTGATATAGGCCTACAGAGACAGTGAATGAACATGTACTAATTATGAATCACCTATTTCTTATGCAGAGATGATATTGAGTTGAGTGAATACACAGAGACAAAGGAGGAAACTATGGATCAACTCCGTGAATTCAACGAAAGCTTATCAAGAATGATTTCTGGTGACATGACTTTGGTTGACGAACTCGGATCAGTACAACTGGTGAGAGATTCTAACCAGAAAATTGTTCAATTTGAAATTGTCGTATTTCCAATTAATTTACACTTCCGAGTTGTTTTTTCTTATTCAACAGGCTACGCAAGCAGCCATAAGCGCAGCTTTTAAAACTCCGGCAGTTATTCGAATGTTTGCTAAAAAGGAACCGGACCAACTACGGGAACGGTTGGCAGATCTGGAGAGAGATACGAAACTCGGCAAACTTGGGCCTGTTCTAGCAAGTGCAGAAAAGGTAATTACTAATTACACAGTGCACAACACAACGGTAGTAGACGAAAGATATACTGCCAAGACTCTTAGTTCACTCTTACGGCTGAATAAGAATAAATACCCGTGTACCCCTCCATTCCCCTCACCTACATCTGCAATTAGTAGGCCTACTCATGCTGGAACGCCCTTGGTTACTGCTCGCTAGCAGCACAATCCAGCATGCCGGTAGTGCTTTCTAGTCGTCTGCATGAGTACTACAGGTGTTACAGGTGAGGGCGTTAGAAGAGAGTGGTGATAAATTAGTGGAGGGTCAAGTTTTATTTCAACATTGCATTACATTTCTTGGTAGTATATCTTTGGTCTATGATACTAGCGATTGATCAGTGATCAATCAGACATCACATTTACTGTATAAGTGGCGTAATTACGTACCGTTATCGTCTGTTTTCATTCTTGTAGACTGAGATTCTAAGTGCTTTGAGGCAATTGGGAGAGAAATTGTCAGCTTCAGAGTTGCAGTTCCTTGAGCATAGCAACAAAAGTGGCGATAATTCTGAAAAGTTTATTCAAGTCTCTGAAAACACAGGTAGGCCTACACTTGATTATTATTGCTGTCCAACAACACCAAAAACAGTTAGGTTATTTGGGGACGGTTACCAGTTAGCCGACCAGTTAGCGACGCGAAGACTCAATTTTACCGTACTTTGAAACAACGGGAAAAATATTTTCGACTTGAATATATTCAAAAATACTTGGAAATATTTAGAGTTGAATTATCAATCAGTTGTATCCCAATAATTGAATAGGCCTAACCGTTTTCCAGGGACCGGAGAGAAAGCGTTGGAAATGGCGGGCTTGGAAGTCAGAACTCACCGGACGTAATACAGTAACGACTTGTATCATGGAACTCAAGTTATACAGTAATTGAGTAACGTTACGTGTAACTGCTCATTACCACGGTATTGATCAACGTACGACTCGTGTTGTGAAATGTAAGGCCTATATTTATTCTACAAGGTTGAATCAAAGTAAATTATTAAATAAAATGTATGTATTTATTTTATTAAACCCATTACATATTTTCAATTTATTATAGGTACAACATTTGTCTTTCCCAAATATTTACTTATCTGAATGTCTGTACATAGTTTCTATTCAATGACACATACCAAACAATTTTTTGAAAATATATTTTATAAATTCTAGATGGAAATAAAAAAAACTGTATGAAAATACAAATGTCTAGTAATATGCCATATAGGAAAATCCCAAAAAGCGTTCAGTTTACAACATACTTCAACAAACCCTAACCTATCTAGTAATTAACATTAGTTGGTGTTTGTATGCTGTTGTTCCGTCGTGATAAACCATCTCTGTATTTAGAATTGTTATTTCTTTACTAGTTGCAAATCGGAGTACAAAATAAAACCAATCCTGGTCAATTGTCTGCCATTTAATATACTGCATCAGTTTTCATTTATTCACAAATGAGTTTCAAACAGCCACATACATATTAATAACTTATAAGAATGTCTAATGGAATGCAGTTGAATAATGCAAGATGGGCGTTGCAACAATGAAGCCTGCTGTTACTTACAACGTTACTTATCCCCCAACGAGCAACAATGAAGTTTTAAGGTGATGTATGATCATATTATGTAGACCAAACTGTTTTTTAACGTAAAAAATATCAGCATTTGAGATTATATCATACTTCAGCTCAATATAACTAACAATTGTAATATTGGTCATGTTTTTCGTTGTTATGGTGGCTGCAACCATTACAGGCTTCTACTACACTAATAATATTATTATGTATAATAAAATATTGTACCCTCCTGGTCTCCAACGGTTTAAAGTGTTCCTATTTCGGTATACATTGGCAGCACTGAATACAAATAAAAACAGACTTCACAAACTTAACGTTTCTATCTAGTTAACGAAACATTAACTACGACACTAAACGTCTTTCGTTTGTACTGCTAGGTTCTATGTTACGTACCTAATGAATGATACATACGTTGACAAAATGTATGCCGTTATTTCTACTTGACAACAACAAAATAAAGTAACTAGGTCTATCAATAACTCGGGTAGTAACCCTGGCCATGGTCATAGATGAAATCCCCGCCAATGGAATACACGATTTAAAAGAAAGATTATAAATGTTTTTGTATACACTTAATCTAGGCCTACTATTTACAAATTTCAAAAAGCCCCTAATAATACAAAGCAATAATGGTTACAATCAAGTCTTACAAAATAGATTAGCCAAATATAAACCATACAACTGATCCATTCGTATTTGAAGCTTCATGAAAGTTCAGTTTGGAGGTAGTCTAAAAATCTTCAGACAGTTAATAGGGTGGTTTGACCCATGATATCAATACTTTACCTAGCACATGTTAATTAACTACACAAACTGTAATATAATGAAGAGCTCAACTACGTAACCATTCATACTAGGCTATCATTTGTATTATTTGTCGGATATTTGTTTGCAATACATACTAACTACCGAACGTACACAATAATATGTTGTTACTTTATATTTCCTTAGAAGTTGAATAACAAAAAACAATCACAATGAAAATGTAAATAAATGTTTGACAGAAAAGTGAGAAGTGTGGACCTGTAATGGTTTACTTAATATATTTTATAATAAATTAATAGTGTGATATACGGTACGTACCGCACAATGTACGTGCGGGAGTACCGGTAGCTAAATAAATGGCTACCGAGTTTACTTAGCCGGTAGCCCTAATAATGAAATTCATAACATACCACGGCCCATAATAATTTCTCTGGCTGAACAACGACAAAATTACTGGGTGCTTTCGTTTTTATAAAAAGCCTATAATATATATACTTAATTTGACTATGGTGTACCATCCAAAAATGGCAGCAAATAAAATGTTTCCTACTAGGCCTACTATAACATAATTATAAAATGACAGGAAATGTATGAATATGATAACCCTTGGTAGGTCTACGGTGGCAAATACACCCTTACTAGATTGAAAACTTCTTTCAATTATTGTACAAAGAAAGCAAGACAGTTTAGTATAAAATGGTCCCTTCCCTTTGTAAGGTGAGTGTAACAAAAATATCATTGTATCTACGGTCCTGAGCAAGTTATTGTTACGGGTAATACAATGTGAATTAATATTTGTAAATTAGCTATAAACCTAATAACTAATGATGTACAAAATGGTGATCTAGTTGTACAGGTTTTCCCCAACTAAATCCATGTTTGAATATAATTCATTGCATGCTTTTGTATGCTACTTTTTCAACGTGTATATCTAAGAAAATAGCTTCTATGTCAGACTACAAAAGTTCTACTACTAAAAGCACATACAGTATAAGTAAAAAGTAACAATAAAACTACTAACAGGAATAATGCTAGGTTCATTTAACATTGTACTAGAAAAATAATGTGTGGCACGACAAAGGTTTTCAAACAAAATATTAAAATTAAAATTTCTTTTAACTACACATCAACGTAAAATCTCTTATCACATGAATGTATTGCGTACAGTAATTCCTTACATACAGCCCGGATATTTCTCGGCACTTTCTTTGAAGGACAACAGAGAACAAAGGAACTAATCTAAGAGTTATTGTGGGCTAGATTGCAAGCCTACCAACATCCCTCCATTATTAAATAGTGATACAACAAAGTATTTGGAAAGAAGAGGGAAGAAATTATAATTTACAGATTCACACAACTAAAATATCAACTCCTCTCTAGCACCTGATATTGAAAAGACATAAAACAATCAGATAATGTACATTGGAAATGAAAATGGAGATTCTATGCAAACGTAGGAAACCCAGCCGATAAACAATAAAATACAAATGGTGGGCTGTGTTTGAAATGCAAAATGATTAGGTCGATCGCACGAGAGATAAGGAGATACGGTACTCGGGTCAATGCTCGGGATAGTATATTAATATGAAGCTATTAATCTAGAGCCTACCTACGTGCACCCACACTGTCTAAATCATGAATTAAATATTGAATATTTCAAGCCTAAAATTTATAGGGCCTATAGGAAATAATTAACAATTCAATCGTTACCCAAAATATCAAACAGAAAAAACATTACAAAATTGATGCAAAATTATTGACAACACTATGATTTACTAGGCATTTGTATAAACTATGGTAAGACAGGTAAAAACAAAAGAATGTTCACGACCGCTGCATATTGAATATGGTCACGATGTGGTACTTATCGAGAATTTTGAGAAAATGCGTATAATATACAGATACTGTACAATCAAATAGGAATCTTGGAAATTCAATACATGAATAAACTAAATTGAAGTCATAATATCTAATAAATAAAAAGGGATTCATCTAATATTGATTGGAAATGGTCAAGCTTTGGAAATAGATATTGAAAAATATTAGTGTACACCTATGGCACTTATTGTACTTGATGAGATTAGGAAAGGAGAAAGGCCTATACAAAAAATTGGACACTTGGAAGTTAGTAAGGCCTGCAAAGTATGAAATTTATGTTACAAAAATTACGGAAAATTATCTAGTATCGATTGGAAATGGTATCAAATGTACGTCTACGGCGTTGTTTCCATGGTAATAAACGATACACGTTAATGGTCATTGGACTCATTACCGATATGAAGTACTGGTACGCAGTAACAAGCGCTAATAAGGCGTTGCCTCATCTAGGCACACGCTACTACAATTTCAACAACTTGGAAGTAAAACCAATCTCACATTTTACAAAATTACAATATCACTACAATATAATGAATGATCAACTGATTTTTTTTTGGTGCTTCGGTCTTGAAATTGTGTAGGCATGCCTCCTTCAAACTACATAAATTTGATACAAATCTGTAAATAACGTGATCTGTAATCAACTATTGGTCTACTGGTTACTGAGAAACCTATGTACTCCCCCCCCCCCTTCCCCCCATTAGCGCCACCTTGTCAGTAATGCTCTACGGTATAAACCAACAGGCCGCTGTCAAAATTCTGCTCCTCTTTAGATTTCATTTACGAAGAGCAGAATCAATTACACAAATGGAATGTAAAAATAACTTGGTACTACAATCTCGATTTCTCTCATATACCATACCAGATATATCAGTCAAATGTCCAAATATACCAGATTCAAATGTCCACCCTACGTGGCATTACAGAAAAATAACATACTTTTGCCCGCTTAAATCCGTCTCGGTGTAAAGCGAGTGCGGATTGTTTACGTCTATAAGTATGAGTTCCCAAGACAACGAAATCGCTTTCACACCTCGAACTTCTCATTGCTTTGTCTGACGTCTTGAAAATACAACCAATCAGTGACGAGGACGTGAACATAACTCATCGTTCACCGCATTCGCAACGTGACAGCGATGGAAGTAGTTTAGTTCCTCAACGGAAACGATACGTTCGAAATGTGCATCTGGCAAGATGTCAACGTCAATCCAACGTTCCGTCACCAAATCGTTCAAGGATATCACAACGCTGAAACTAGATTCTAACAAATGATAACAATGTTTATTTCCCTAATTTTAGAGAAAACTAGAAATCATCATCTCAATTTCAGAAATTATGATCAATGTATTTGACCTCCAGGACCCAGCCCATTTTCTGAGTCGTGACGTAGACATTACTCGATTATTTATATGCTTCCACACAGAATCGGTAATGCCTACGTCATGACTCATGATCTCTAGAGGACACAAAAAAACATTGTTATTAATGAAATTGAGATGAAGATTTCAAGTTTTATTCAAAATTAGAAAAATAAATATTGCCTTCATTCATTAATATCCTATTTCAGGGTTGTGATGTCCTCAATGTTTCCCGAACTACCGCAAGATAAGTCGCGGAGAGTCTGCGGTACAAAGCGAGTTGTGAATCCGCAAGAATGTCGCGATGAGAAAGCGATAACGCAGTCACGTCAACATCAGGTTACTTGTTTCACGAGCTCAGCGCTTCCGACGGCAGTGAGGCTTATGGTCCGTCAGCCAATGGTCTTGCTGACACTGGACACTGCAGTACGCTGTGTTCCAACAACAATGGTAGATGGCTTCCTTCTCACAGTTGAAACACTGCAAACAGATTCACAGCACTTGATTATTTATGAGTCAGGTCTACACTTGATCTCCGGAGCGACGATAAAGTTCATTTATTATATAGTGAAGCTTCTAGCCATCGTTTTTCATATGGGGGACCAGGTTAATGAAACCAACCATCCAGGAAAATTTAACATTGGTTTTATGGGAGAAGGGTGGGACAGAATTAATGACAGAAGCAGAAAAACGATGCGTAGATATTTCACTTTAGGCCTATTGGGTTTAAGGACACACTGTAATGATGACTAAGATGATGAGAAGATGAGATGATAGGTGATTCTTGTTATTTAGTTTTTGGGACATACTACCAGTCTCAGTGTGCTCAGTTACCACAATTCGTTGAAAAAATATTCTTTCAGCACATTTAGTGTCGTAATGCCCTTCAACACTGATAATGATTATTGTTTGCAAAACGACCCCACTAGCAGCCAGGTTTTCGGGAGTACGAATAAATAGGTGATAATGAAACTATCAAGTGATGATAAGCGGAAAGAACGTTTAGAAAAGCCCATGCCCGAAGTTATGCCCGTTTCTGGAACGGTGCCTCAACCCCGCGCTACGGAGAACGGCTGCTGACTTTGATGCCGGCGACTGGTACGTACCCACTGCTTGAGCTTGACGTCCGATATCTCGGCTGCGTGTTCGTCCTTCAGCTGCTGCATCTCCGCGGCGTGGTCCTGGATCAGCTGTTTCTCCAGCTCGGCCAGCGCCTCCGCTACCGCAGCCTGCTTCGACTTCTCCGCCTCGCGCTGCATCTAGCGGCAAACAACACGCACAACTCACTCCAACCAGTCTCTATAGCAACGCATCGCTCGGTTCACAAGTGTTGAGGCGTAGTGGACGATTGCATTTCAACAATCATCCACAGTAAGAAACTGTGCGGTTTAGGGCTTATTCTCAGTTTTTAATCAGTGTTCAAATTGGCGAGGGAAATTGATGACTTGAAATGGGCGTGGCTTTACCAGTCGGCCAGTTGGATATGTATCATTTGTGGTCATTTAGAGAAACTCTGATTGGATATTTGAATTTCACCGCAGTTTCAACAGCCCCGTTGATTGGACATAATGATTCAAAGGGATGAATAATGTGAGTCGTCAATTGTCACCAACACCGATCCCCAGAGAGAACATTTTAGTATAAGAAATGTATAATTTCCCATGAATATAATACGGTGCGAGTCTTCACAAATTACTATACCAGTACATAGGCCTAATTATATTTCTCTCTTATATATTAGATATACAAATCTGGATTTTACTTATAAATATATCAAACATCCAAACCTAGAATGGTGCCGTTTTGGACGTGTAGTGTATACCGGTACTACTAGGCCTGTTTATATACAATCATAGTATAGATGACGTTATTTTCAGTACCGGTACTACAGTAAAACTTGGTTAATCCAAACTTGAGTCAAATTTCGTGTCGAATTTCGGATGAACCGAGTTTGGACTAACGACGGTTTACTCTAATATGCTACATGCTACATGAGGAAGTACCTACAATCCAACACAAGTAAACACTTGAGACTAATCTCGTTTGAAATATAAGGCATGACAGTCCATTGGGAGGTCTGCACACAGGTGTTTACCTTGGCTAATACTGCTTTCGAAGGCGATTTCTTCTTGCCGTTTTCTTTCGGCACTCGAAGCGAAGCTTGAACTGCAACCGAACGATAAAGAACTTCCTGGCACGACGACGTTACCATGTCTTCTGGGGACAGACTCCCACGCTGAGAAACACACGCAAACAGCACTCTTATAAATACACACTTCAATTCCGTCCCGAGTCGGACGAGAGTGTTCCGAGCTCAACATCGTCAAGGTCAGACCGCACTCGGTCGGATGACGCACACAAAGCAGCGGAAATGTCAACGTGCTTCGACTTATTCTCACGGGTCAAATAAACAGGATGGAAATTAGGAAAATAATGATTAATTGAAAGAATACACTTGAACTATTTTGAACTATCCAATCCGGAAACAGTGTTAAAGCAATTGAAGTGACGAAATAATTACTAATTTCACAGTTTCATGAAGCCGTATTTTTTTTAATCCTCTAGTTATTCCGTATTATCCGTATTAAAATTCTGTACCAAGTTGGTAAATGACTTCCTCATACGGTGGACAAATATATATTTTCCAAGCTCTTTGCCTCATTGCCGAAGTGAAATGATATCTTGAGAACATACCTTGGCAACTGAACCGTGTTCGCTGCTCTTGCCTCGAGAATTGCAACTCGTCTCTTCTGACGGCGCCTCCGATTCCGAGTCGACGTTGTCCGCGGTCGATTCGCTCTCCAGTTCTGACTTCACTTCCACTTTCTTCTTCTTCCCACCTTTACGTACTTTCCTTTTCTTCGTCGGCGGTGGTTTCGTTTCCTCTTCCATTTTGCTTTTCTGCAAGAAATTGAAAGTAAGCAGTGAAGTAGCTGCTGACTCAGTCACAGTAGTTAGAATGAATTCTTTATCTTAATTGCATAGACCAAACTCTAAATCAAACTTATTATGTTATCTAATAACTATTATGTAGACCTAATTACCCTGATATGTTACTTATCTCTGACCTGGTTTAAATGCACTTTCAACATTAAAAACAAACCGTTTTTTTTTTCATTTAGATTACAACTATTCCTAGATTTAATTAACTTATATTCTGTTTCTTGTTCTATTGTTATTTTATTACTCTTTCAAATATGTTATTATTATTATTATTATTATTATTACTACTATTGTAATCATTATTATTGTATTATTTTAATATTATTGTATTATTTTAATATTATTGTACTATTTTAATAATATTGTAATATTATTATTGTAATTTTTTATATTTCAATTGATCGATTTGTAGGCCTATTCTGTTTTTTCTTCATTAATTAATCTTCAATAACGGATGTAGGCCTGTACATATATTGCGTATTTAGTTACCGGTTCCCGGAGAGGACCTTCGTCCGAGCTCGACTGTGATCCCTTCATCGAGACGTTCTGACTTTCTTCCAGCATCTTCTGGTGTTCCTTGAGTTCCTCTTCGGCTCTGTTCCACGCCACCGAGCGTTTCACCTGGTGGCCAGATGCGGAGTTACAAAGTTAGGACGGATTACAAAAACCAATGCCTTAAGCAGGACTTGAACCCACGCTCAATGGTGACATCACATTCTAAAGCGGCAGCTCGGTTGACTGAGCTAACAAGGAAGGCATCAACCATTTTCTTAATTATGATTGATGATTATTGTCTGCTTAACGACCCCACCAACAACTAGGTTATACGGGGGTTTGAATAAGCAGGTGATTATGAAACTATGAAGTGATGATAAGTGAAGAAACGTTTACAGAAACCCATGCCTTATGCGAGACTCGGACCCACGCCTATCGGTGACTTCAGTTTCTGAAGCGATGCCTTAGCTGACCGAATTACCGAGGGTGGCATCACTTTCTTTATAAAAATTTGAGCATTATTTTCAATTTCTCCAATCAAACGTCACCGCTAATCCCCCGCCTACCTGCAACGTTGAAACGCTGACCGCTATCGGTCGTATCCTGGCCCTGTCTACGACTGCCCTCTCGTGCTGCCCCCCGAAGAACCTGACGTCGAACTGGTCGCCCGTGACCCCCATGACCTTGGCCGGCCAGAACGGGTAGGACAGCTGCTTGGCGTAGACCAGGTCGTGGGGCGGGTCACAAGGTCGGCAGAACCACCACTTGCCCCGCATCTCGTTGGACGCTCGGTAGCAGTCCGGGCACCGCCGCATCTCCGCCAGGTCGTACTCGCAGTCCACGAGCATCTGGCGCCCAATCACGGACAGGATGTTCGACGCTGCGATAACAACACGACATTACTGGATTTAGTCCATTTTATTTTTCATCAATATTGTAAAAAGGGTTGCCGTTTGACGTCAGAAAGTAAAATCGGTTAATCGACTTTTTATGATAATGGAAAGAAATACCAACTAGGAAAACGCGTTATGTGTTTCCGCGTTGATGGATGAGCTAATAAGAATGAAATTGAATTCTTTCAAAAAGTTATATCAAGGTGATGTTTTGACGGCATTCAAGTTAAAAATCAATCTTTCCATTTTGTTGGTTCATTTCGTAGACTATTCTATGAAATATTAGATGCAATTTAATATTATACATAATATTAGACTACTATATGAAACGTAATGACAGCTGTATACATACATATGTAAGTTGTATCATTTTTATATTCAAATTCGTTGAAAATTTCAATTTTTTTGAAGGACATTTTCTGTGCAAAAATTCTTCACTGGCTTATTCTTATGAGGAATTTTGAAACTGGAAAATTTGTTTTCTCAGAAGTGGTGCTACCGATTGCACGTAAAAAACAATGGGATTCAATTCAGATGATGACACTTGGGCATACCAAGTTTCAATTGAATTTGAATTTTCGTTTGACCTGTAGAGCGCAAAAAAAAAAATCAGAGTCAAGTGAAATTGAGTCTTCTTGAGTCTTCCCTTCGCTCATCCAATTATTGGAGGATTACTTATATTAGCGGCTATAACAAAAAGAGTTCAAATTCCTCTTTCTTGATCTCCCCGCTACTATAGCAGCTCCAACCCCCGTGTCTGAATTAATTATTCAACGACTAATAAATAATCAAAATAACAGAAATAGAAACAATGCTTTGGCAATGATATGTTTCTCTCGCCTTCAACTTCTGTACAGACCGCTAAAGAAGTAGAAGTTTAGGATGGTTGGTGTTGACGTATTTTAACCTTACCTGCAATATACATATACAGCTTAGTTATTTTTACCAAACAACATGGAAATCAAGCAACAAACATACATATCCACGATCATCAAACCAGATGCAGAAATAATATCCACATCCCTGCCCACAATCTGGCACTGTACAATAAGAACCCTGAATATGCAGGAGCCATTCTTTACAATAAGTTACCGCAGAGGATGAAAACCATGACCGACAATAATCTCAAGATATCTCTCAAACGTGTTCTGGATCTCGGCCTAAAATCGGTCAAAAACTTGTTTTTCACTAAATATGATTGGGCGCACTACACATGCACACTCTCAACAATGGAGTGAACTTGAAACTGCAAAATATTGCACTAAAAACACGTTTAATAAATGTTTCATCATGAAGATGCATCATTTTCCCATTATCCATCAATTTTATTTGACGCGCAGTAATAAACAAAGGCACGTTGAGCTGTTAGCTGCATTGTCTTGTCAGACCTTGACGAGTAGGCAGGCCATATGACGATCGCGCGTCATCGGCACTAGCCGAGTACACACGATCATGAGGCCCCTCTCAACGGTTTCTCACACGCAGTTGGCATAGCTTCCTCACGCGCGCAATACGAAATTGACTAAATTCTAACTCGGAAGAGTGATGATTTACGTGGAAAGGAGATAAACCCTTTTTTCAATTGTTAATCTAAAAGTTTGGGGGTCGGCTTATATTCGGGGTCGGCTTATATTCGGGGTTGGCTTATATTTGGGACAATACGGTAATCAAAATGACAGAAATAGAAACAATGTTTCCGCAATGTTATGTTTCTCTCGCCCTAAACAGCTAAAATGGTTGGTGTTGACGTATTGAAAAAGGAACTATGCAAATAGCTACCTGAAAAATGCTTCTATAGGCTAGATGAGCTCTGTTGAAACAGGGTATATTCTAAATAGTACATTTATTCTATATACAACCACTGAATTCAAATGTCATATTTAATTCTAATTTGACTCTTATCTGACGCCCTATACATCATGTAATCTGCATTCGACTTCCCTGATACAAAGAGATTCCAAAGGTCTCAAATTTAGTCACTTTGAAATATCTCAAATTTTTAGTCACTTTGAAAAATCTCAAATTCTGTCCCTTAGAAATGTCTCAAATGTAGGCCTAGTCACTTTGTAATGGCTCAAATTTAGTCACTTTGACATGAATTAAATTTAGTCACTTTGAAATGTCTCAAATTTGAGTCACTTTGAAATGTCTCAAATTTAGTCACTTTAAAATACTGGTGCCGTAGGGGCCTATCTAAAAAAAATGAGTCACTTTGAAAACTCTTCAAATTTTTCAGTCACTTTCGAACGTCTCAAATTGGACACATGGAAATGCTTCTTTCTCGTCTTTTTTTTATTTGTGATGTAGGCCTAATGATCTCGAAGGAATATATTATTATTCTAACAACATTGGTTCTGACTCACCCCCGTGGTAGACGATGATATTGTGAACGACAGTCTGAAGATCGGCTTGGAACTCTTCCAGTCGGTTATATTTGTTGTCTTTTGTTTTCTGCTGCATGGTTGGCAGCTCCATCGGTTTGAAGATGAGCCACTCGCTGCGCCACGTGTCGTCCTGATCGGTCTCGAACGCGTCCTCGGTCTCCTGGTTCGAGCTCTGGTCCGACGCGTAAGACGAGAGGTTCGGCTCGGGCCGCGTCATCAGCGCCGCGGGTAACTGACGGCAGAACAATACAACGTACAGATATTCGTACAAATCGTTTGCTCTTTCAAGCGGACTTCCAGAGGTAGGTATTCGGGGTTTTAACAATGAACGCAAATTGTTTGTAAAGTGTTTTTTCTTCAATACGTCTACATTTCAGGTTACCCGAGTGAGAAAAAAAACATTTGTTATTTTCGCGAAAATCATGTTCTCCGCGATTATGTTTTTTTTAGTAACGAATATTGCAAAAATGCAAAAAAAAATTGTGAACCTGGGTAAGCTGCTGTTCTCTCTTCCCTTTTACCCAATTCATATATTAAGCCTCAGGCTATTTTCCTATACACACCAAGTTACTTATTAATTGGACAATTACTACATGTAGTTATTACTAGGGTTGCCTGTTGATATTCGATATATCGATATGTATTGATAATCACTTGTTTTATATGAAAATCGAATGTGTTTATAGTATCAATATATCGATATAATCGATTAAATCGATAATCAACGTGTATTTCATCATTTTTATATGATTGTTTAGTGTTTACTTCCAAAATTATCCAATGAAAGAGTAAGAAGGGAACATTTCTATAACACGATTGGTGGACACTCTTGGTGTTCAAAGTGAACTGCTTGTCAATGACTTCAATGTTGGAAGTGGTGTGATTTATGGTGGTATGAAAGGGGGTAGAGGAAGAGGAAGCTGACACCACTATAATAACTCTATGGGTCACATGCTATTCAAATTGATAATCGATATAATCGATTATCAATCACTTCCAGTTGATTATCGATACTTATCTGAAATATCGATTATTTTTCTAGTTGACTATCGATATGAAGCCAATGATTATCGATCATGAAATTCATATCAACGGGCAACCCTAGTTACTATCGAACTCATACAGCCAGCCCTTGAATACTCTCATCACTCACCCGTCCTGCAAGGCGTACACAAGCGAATTTCAGCAGTCGGTTTGTCACTTCGCACGTCAACTTCGCATTTCCTTCTCCGTCGTCGTCTTTCATACTACACGCCTGAAACCAGATAACGTTTCAACCACAACAATCACATCTTACTTCAGACCGTGCCCTACGACCCCACCAACAACTAGGTTAATTGGGGATATGACCTAGTTCATACCATCCCAATAAAATTCTGACCGCGGGTGATGATGAGACACGAAGCGATGGTAAGTGTACTCTACTGTGACCAACGCAATAGCAGATACATCAAAATCTCGTATGTTTGTATAATCATCGATGTTCTATCAACGCGTTCTCCACTATGAGTACTCATAATAATATAATAATAATAATAATAATAATAATAATAATAATATACTTTATTATCTGAGACTACATGATGCAGCATGATAAACGTCAGGAACTAGTTACAACATTTAGTACCGTATTGTCCCGAATATAAGCCGACCCCGTATATAAGCCGACCCCCAAACTTTGAGATCAACAATTGAAAAAAAGGTTTCATCTCCTTTTCCACTTCAATCATCACTCGCTTGAGTTTGAATTTAGTTAATTTCGTATTGCGCGCGTGAGGAAGCTATGCCAACTGCGTGTGAGAAACCGTTGATTGGGGCCTCACGATCGTGTGTACTCGGCTAGTGCCGATGACGCGCGATCGGCAAATGGCCCGCCTACTCGTCAAGGACCAAGGTCTGACAAGACGAGGCAGTCACAGCTGCTGAGCGGGCCTTTGTTTATTATTGCGCGTCAAATAAAAATGACAGATAATGGGAAAATGATGCTTCTTCATGATGAAACATTTATTAATCTTGTATTTAGTGCAATATTTTGCAGTTTCAAGTTGATTCTGTTGTTCAGAGTTGGCATGTGTAGTGCGCCCTATTATATTTGGTGGAAAACGTGTTTTTGACCGATTTTAGGCCGAGATCCGCATATAAGCCGAGGGTGACTTTTGGACTCAAAATTTCGAGAAAAACCCTCGGCTTATATTCGGGACAATACGGTATTACAATTAATAGATGCTCATACACTTAGATATTCGTCAGTCGAGTAGAATGTATTCTTCAAGAGGAATGTCTTGACCCTTGACTTAAATAAATTAACATTCAAAATCAGCTTGATGTCCTTTGGTAAGTTATTATATAAAATGGACATAGAATAGTGAGGTCCTTTTGCATATAACATCAGTCTGTGCCTCTCAAGATGTAAATCATTGCGTCTCCTAGTGGCATGATCATGAATCTGGTTGTTACATTTAAAAAGTTCAACATGCTCTTTAACAAATAAGGCTGATTTGAGGATAACAATACATGGTAGTGTAAGCAAGCCCAACGATTGAAATAGCGGTTTACATGGTGTCAATTTACGAACATCAGCAATTGTTCTCACCGCTCGCTTCTGCAACAAGAAAACTCTTTTTGCGTGAAAGGATTGTCCCCAAAAAGAGATTCCAAACTGTAGGTGTGAATAAACATGAGCATAAACCTCGGTAAGCTGCTGTTCTTTCTTTCCCTTTTAACCAATTCATATATCAAGCCTCAGGCTATTTTCCTATACTCACCAAGTCATTTTACGATGTTTATTGTCTGCTTAACGACCCCACCAACAGATAGGTTATTAAGAAATATGAATGGGCAGGTGATAATGAAACTACGAAGTGATGATAAGTAAAAGGATGAATTCGAAAACCCATATCTTATGCAGGACTCGAACCCACACCTAACGTTGACTTCAATTTCTAAAGCTGTGCCTTACTATACTGAGCTACGGAGTGTGTCATTACTAGATATTTAGATATTATTATTAGGCTCACAGACCTGTGACCTGTCATTTCATCATTAATTTTCTTTTCACATATCGTATTTATATAATAATACTGTAAAACGCTTGCCAACCTTGCAAATTGTACAGACAAACTTTGTTTTTGTCTCTTCGTCCTGCAGCTCTTGTTCTTGTACACAGTCAGGGTGGTAAACCCGATAGCAAGTGGTGCAGCAGACCACGTTTCCTGCGCTGTGACACTCGAAGCAGTACCAGTCGTGGCCGTCTTTCTCAACCTGAACAAACAACGCAAACAAGTCAGTCGATGGAAGCTTGGATGGTACAGCTGCAAGCATTTGGGGTTTCAACGATAATAGCGAATTGTTTGTGAAATGGTTTTTCTTCAATATGTCTACGTTTCAGGTCTTTCCAGGTTGAAAAAATGTATGTTTTTTTTTGCGAATTCTTGCAAAAATCATGTACGGTATTCTGTGATTTCTCGCAATTATGTCTTTTTAGTCACAAATAGGCAAAAATGACCCCCCTCCCCCCCCAAAAAAAAAAAAAATCGAGTTGAATAAAGATTTCTATTCAATAAATAATTCAAAACAACAGTAGGCCTACATAATGGTAATTATTTACCATTAAATCAAATCCACACGAAAAATTAAAAAAAGTCCGTAAACCAAAATCAGTGAGAATTCACCAAAAAGGTGCTATCATCCACCGCAAAAATATATTCTTAAAATCAAGTCTTACTTTCCAACAACAGGTGAAACTAGTTGTTGGTAGCAGTGAATTATTGACGAGATGGCACGGTAGGCCTAGTGGCAGGAAGTGGTCGTGGCTGGCGAAGGAAGCCACTAACCACGACACAGCCGTCGATTAAGTTCCAAGAAATATTTCAATTAGAGTTGCCGTTTGATGCCAAAAAGGGTTGTTGATTAATCAAATATTTTATGATAACAGACTATTTTCTAATTCTACGACAACAAAATAATCGACCTATAGTCAATTATTTGATTATTCGTCGGAGTAATCGGTAAAAAACAACATAATTATAATGAAATTAATATCATTTCCATTATAAGTCAAAATAATTATGTGAAAATAATAGATCTACTGTAGTACTCTCCTATATGGTAGATATGTACTAGATTGATAATTGATATCAAACTTGAATCATTTGTCTTATAAGCACCAACGATTGAATACACATTCAAAAAATCCCTAAATAATCGAATAAATAATAATTATTCTTCGATTATTGGATGGTGAAATGCCCGGGTTCACAGGATATGCGTTAACCAATCAGCAATCGAACGTCTGATAGTCGAACGATTGATCAATTATCTGAGGCATCCGTAATTTGAACGTACCGCATCTTTGGGAATACTATAGGCTTCCTGTTCCACATTCGTCTTATCGCTCTTCTTCCCGTCCTTGAGCGACTTCCTCTCGGACTTGACCTTCAGGGCGACCTTGACCAGGCCGTCTCGGACACAGTTGCTCAGCTGTTGGCTCACCTCCCCTGAAAACACGTTCAAACAAGCGATCAACTCTGAACTACCGGTACGCTTGAGGTCATATAAAGCGGTGAATCAAATCACATTTATTAATTTGAATGGATTCTGAAAACAAATTGACACTGTACGCATTAGAAGTACCAGACAATGTACTTACGCACTTTGCTGTGAAAATATTTGCAATTGAATATATATATTTTCCACCTACATTTTTAAAAAACATTCCATTTTATGTTGCATAAAGCGGCATTAAAACCCATACCGAAGAAGTTGAGTGACATTATACGCACTAATACTAGCAGACAATGTACAGTTACGGTGACATAAAGTGGTTGGTTGAGTTGAAGAACAAAAAATTAGATTTCATTTCTAAAATTGAGAAGATGATTTCTAGTTTTCTCTAAAATTATGGAAATGAATATTGTCGTTATTTATTGAAATTTGGTTTCTGGGTTGTAATGCTCTTTGAACGTTAATAAATACCGTATGTGCCGGCCCGCCCATGAATTTGGCCAATTGTACCTATAGTGTGTTCCACATACAAGCGACCACTTGGAATAGAGCAACCTTAAACTACATGATTAATTGAATGATGATTTGACACCTTCATATTCAACTATTTATACAAATAGGCCTACCAGTAGTAGCACCAATTATCGATATTGCATTCAGCATTGTTGACAAGTAAAAAAAATACCTCAAATAAATAAGTATTTGGTGGGGCATTTCTTCATCAAAAAGAATTAAGTTGATAATAGATTTATGGGCCTATAATAATTCAATAGTTGATCGCATAAAAAACACTATCAAGATATTTCAAATAAGTGTGAATAATTATTAGCATCACAATGACTGTACGACTCAATCAAAACAGTATAAAGTTTTAATTACTATACACATGTAACATTAATGTCCTATCTTCAATACAGGTACACATATTAAAATAGTTTTGAACATAAAAAGAATGATTCATTTTTCTTGTTCCAGCAGTCAATAAAATAGTACCGGTAGTAAAAAATAAAGTAGTAAAGTGGTAAATAAGTATTAATAATTAGCTCTTGGAAAACAAGAAAATTGAATATCATTTTTTATAAATATTCTCCAGCTATGATAGGCCTACTGATTCAACAATAGTCATTTTTAAAACTTGTACATAGGCCCTATAGATTTTAATTTTTAATACAGATCATGCAATATGACGAGTAGGCTACCGGTACCATATCTTAAACAATGAAAACGTGGACATTTTTTTCTTAAAAGCAATGAATTAATCAAATTATATTATGTCATATGAGCACAACTTTTTCACTTATACCAGCACGCATTTTTCCAAAACCAGAACAGAATTTATTTTTCAGCTATCACAACTTTCATACTGAAAAATACTTTCATCTACTTATTTAACAATGCACTGTAATGACAACTGAGATATATTGGCATCGGATGAATGATTAATGAGGTGATGGGATGTTGAGACGAAGTTTATTACGAAATGTGAAGGACAGTGGGAAGAAACTAGGAAGT
This sequence comes from Brachyptera putata, assembly GCA_907164805.1. NCBI lineage: Eukaryota > Metazoa > Arthropoda > Insecta > Plecoptera > Taeniopterygidae > Brachyptera > Brachyptera putata. Next base: position 6,309,329 of record OU015466.1, on the reverse strand, counting down.
GGTTGTGGCCTGTTGTTAACAAACCATCCCAGTATCAACCTGAACGACAGAGGGAAACCACGAAAAACCCCTGTCAGGATGGTCAAACATGACAGGATTCAAACCCTGGTCTCCTGAATGACGGTTCAGTGTGTTAACCACTCGACCACTCATCTCGGTATGGAAGTATGAACTGACCTTCGTTGACCCCATGCTCGCGCAACAGGTATCGAGCGATGCGCTCTCTGTTGGGCACTTGTCGCTGGGAGCGTATGACCTTGATGGCGTCCCACACCTGTTGCGTGACCTGAGTGCATGCGGACCTGCGCCGCGCCATGGCCTCGGACTATCTGCACAAGACAACACGGTTCCATTAGCTCCCTCGCAGATCAACCAACCAAGGTCAATCAAGACTTCAAGAGTGCATGGGAGTTGATTACGCACTAGGAAAATGCCATATATGCGTTGTTCGACGAGCGGATAGTAACAGTATGGGTAAAAATGGGTAAAAACTGCTTTGAGTGGTACCATTTTAATACATTTGATGTTTTTTCTTCAAAATGGCTGACCCGATCAAGCTGAAAATTTCCAGAAATGTGTGTCAAAATGTAATTAGACGAGCTTTAGCGAGGACTCAATTTGACATACTGAAAAAAAATTCATTTTTTGGAAAATGAATATATTTTCTTTTTTTCTCCACTGTGTTATTCTAATGGGTATTTTTGAAATTTATAAAATTCCTAAAAATAAAGTTACCACCCGATAATGCCACAAAACTATACAGATCTAAGTAAGATGAGGGACCATAGTGAAAAAAAGTTTGAAGTTGATAGCTGTAGCTGTTTGACCTGTAGAGAACCGACAAAAGAACATGGAAAAAAAAAAAAAAAAAAAATGTAAACAAACACCATTTTTTTTCAGTATGTCAAATTGAATCCTCTCTAAAGCTGGTCTAATAAATTGAACAGATTTGACTTAGATGCCAATTTGCAGGTTTTACAAATGTATACATGTGCCGCTGCATTAAAATTTTGATATCTTATATCGTTAACAAGTTATCACCAAAAGACCGATATTTCGCTAAATCGACTCCTATGCGTACAATCGTGCACGAGAGCGAAGGTTACTTGCTGGCAACCTGGCAGTTTCATACGAGCGGAGGAAAAAAAACATTTGTTATTGAGTAGAAGATCGCATGAGAGATGCATTTTATTACCAAGATGTGAACTATCAGTCATCAACATCGTACAAACTATAGGCCTACTGAAGTAATGTCAGATGCCTTCTCCTAAAGAAAAATTATTAGGGGCCTCAATGGCACTTTTTAATGCATGACTGTTCTAAATACACATCAAGAAATAAAATTGCTATGCAGAAATATTTTCGGTATGAATTAGGTCTATCTAATAGTGTCACCCACTAATCTATAATTTAAATTTAAAGTGATAAGTAGTTGGTAATTACTAGATTAGTAATTTTATCAAATTAAATTAAAATAATAATATCACAAAGCAAGCATTGACTAACACAAAATGTGAGTTCAACAAAGGTCAAAGTAATTATTTAGTTTCAACAGACCTAGGCGTATGTGATAAATTATGAATAACAATTAAAGCACTGTTATACCTCCATCTACCCTCATGATAAACCAACTATGTACAGTTGTATGATAAATTACTTGAGTTTGAACTGACTGATGCAGGACAGGTGAACAATTTCCTGGTCTGCTCTTTTATCTGCCCCTATGTTGACATTGATACTTCCCTCAGTTCACCTCTGGCCATCAACAAAGGAAGAGAGTAGATGCCTACTTACTAATAATATGAAGTAAATAATATCACTTCAGATACTTATTAGCTATTAGTTACAACAAAATGGTAGTAATAATATATTCAAGTATACCGTAATGGAACTGTTTGAATTTAATTGTGTTAATGTAAGTTATCAATCATGAATAGAGTTATTTTTGTAATTTTGAGTATGAAATAGTCACGTTGAAAATGGATTATACGTGGACATACTGGGTAGCCGGGGTGATACTAGTTATAGTAGGAGTATCAACGGCTGTGTATTTGATAAATTTACAACTTCGAAAAGGTGTTACGGGATTTTCAGCGCTTTCCACATCGGATACTCTGGCGTTGGCCGCGTTCGGAATCATGTTCATCGCGAATCGTGTGAGCAATATCAATTTCAATTCAGATTTGAATTATTACAACAAAACTCTGGCTTTGGGTAGACAGATAAGTGAAAACACTGCAACTCAAGAATGTGATTATTATAAAGTTTTGTTAGGTTATGCGCTGTTTCTAATGCCTTTTCTCAACGCTTTCGTATCGATGATAGCACAAACAGCGCACGGTTACTTTTATATAGAAAGAAGAGCTGCGGAAATAACGAAAACAATCAAACGTCTGCCGGGTAGAGACGTTTCAACGAGTGTCGAAATAATCCAAAGCGATATGCTCACGACCAAATCGAACGTTAAGCCGTCCGAGGGTGAACATTTACGTGTGCCGACGCTCATTTCAGAAATGGAGTTGGTTGTGAAGAAAGAAGTGCTTCAAGACTACGATCACGACGAGATGACGAAACCGTCAACGTCAACTGAGAAGCCAATCACGATTAATATATCCAATTTGAGCTCGTTGAAAGAAGATTTGGAAGGAGTTAAACCTAGCAATACTGGCATGCTAGATGAGATGAAACCTCCCATGATAAATAGACACAATAAAAGCAGTATGAAGAGTAAAGCGAGGTTAGGGTTCTACATGATAAGTCAATGGTTTATCCCGGCTGCAGCGGTGTCTATCCTACTTATGTCAAGGATGGATGAATACAGTTTAGACAGCACGCGGCTAGACGTAGAAGACGCAAACGTTTGTTATTTGGATTTGGATAATATGCAAAGTGGACTGACATTGTCTCAAGAATGTGTCATGGACGTCATACAACAAAACTACATCAAAACGTTGATTGCTACACCAGTCAAATCTCAACAGAATTTACAATTGATGAAGAAATATTCAAAAAATAAAAATAATACTGAAATCAACATGTTGACGTCAATGATTATCGATAAGATATATAGCCACGTCGATGAGTTCAACAAAACAGACGAAGAAACGCACTTGGACAGTGTGAAAAAGTTTGCCACTAGACAACCCATTCTACGACGTCACAGACAAGCGAGTACGACGGATTTCTTCAAAAACTTACCGAAACTCGAGAATAAAACCGAGCGATTAGCAATACTGGTTGGGAGCAACAAAACTGCGACAAAAGGAAATAGAACGAGGGTACTAACTCGAATTAAATTAAAAGTAAAATCTAAGAAGACCGAAGGTAACTACGACGACGACGAAACGAATAACGAAGAAATGGTCTACTACGACGAGCTGCCAGTAGATTATCAACAGCCCAGTGAAAACAATACCAACGAGACTGAATACGAAACCGATACGGACTACGTTGAAGACGACAGGCCAGAGGATGAATCCGACTTGGACGAAGAACAGTCGAGTGATACGGGAGTCAGAGTCGAGGAAGACCAAGACACGAGCGTAGAAACCACCGAGGTGACGCTAACTACAAGACCACGAACAACGACCAAGAAGAAAACGAGTATTAAACCGACAAGGCCTACTCAAGCTTCGGAATCTACAGACTCGAGCGAACAAGAAGTCCTCTTTACGTCGTCGATTACTCCTTTTACTAAGATAGAAAGTAACCTTGATGACAATTTGGTGGCTGTTAATGATGTACGTGTATGTGTGAAGACCTGTTACATATCACATACCTTTCTGAAAGGTTACTTATTTGTTTTATTATTTGTAGGATATTTTATTCCGATAATAGTGGCGGTAGTGATTTACTTTCTAACTATGAAAAACATCAACAACTCGGAAAAAGACTCGGAAATCGATCCAGCATCTATACTCGAGACGAGTGATTATGAAAATAAAAGAATCTGTCATAATATGTCTTGTATTGCGAAGATGGTTCGTCAATTCATCGTGATTAACATTCTCATGTGGACACCGACGTTCCTGGAATTACTATTACGAACGTGGTTCTGCTACAAGTCACCAGAGTGGATCGTCAACGTCTTGTTTTTCGTTGGTCAAGCGCACGGAATTATAAGAAATATTCTCAACGTCAAGTTGATGAACGTTAGCACAAAAGGCGGAGCCAATGACGAACTGTGTTTGGGACTTTTGAGGAAAAAAGACTTGACTATTCACCCATTGCAAAAAGTGAATAGGCCTACAGGAAATGAAACGCTAAAAGATCAATTATTTGTGAAAAGCAACGTTATGGAGAAAATGAAATTGAGTAGATAACAGAAGTTACGTCTTACGTTTGATCTAAAAAAATTTGGCAATTGACGAGTGGAAGTTCAAGTGTGCTTTTAAGCCTATTTAGGATGTAAACATTATATTCAAGATAGGCCTAGCTAACCTGGTACCGGTAACAAGATTCCGATTTAGGACATTTGTTAATTCCGAATCAAAGTGAGAATGTACATTATAAACCTAAATTAGTAAATAATTAAAATAAATAATTTATAAATAATAAAATAATAATTTTAATAACATTTGTGAATAATTTCAGTAACTTTTTAAATGGAGGCCTAAGCCTTTTAACAGAAAACAGGATCCATGGTTGGAACAATTATTCCACAGTAAGCAGCTACACCTAGTACGGAAAAAGTGTCGAGAACAAATGATTATTATTAACAACTGCATGTCCACCTGTTGTTCACCCATCAACGCAACACGTACATAGCATTTTCCTAGTGAATCATATCACTCGCGTACACCTATCTCAAAAACGTAATGCAGGTCTGGACCCATATGACAAAACATTCGAGCGGAAGAGGTTCTAGAATCAGTTAGAAGAATTTGCACCTGCATGCCTGGATCTAGTTCACGATCAATTGAATTAGAGTAGGCCTAGTAGGGCCTTAGTTCAGGTTGACTACACAACCTCTGAATCACTCTCATAATGGAATAGAAGGTAATTAGACAATCCTCTGTCAAGTGAGGCATAGGCGTACTTCAGCAGTTTACATGCAAAATACGTCTGATCAAACTACATTACCTTCCTACTTCAATTTTAAAATATTTCAAGTTTCAACTAGGCCTAGTTCATATTCATTCCCATTACAATACTTATCCAAATCAGTTTGAACCTAGGGCCTCAGGTAGGGGCATAATTCACCGTAATAGCATTTCATAGGATTAAATCATAAACTCAATGCCTTAACCCTTCCAAACTCAATTTCTAGGATCAGGCCTAGGTTGTATACCAAAATGGTTTTTAAAACACCTGTTCAAAATAATAGGCCTATTCAACCTTGATTGTCGCGTCAATTTACGTAATTTATGGCGCTATGGTACATATTACACACAAAGAAATAAGCAATATTATAATGATAATTTGATAGCTTACATTTGTAGATGTAGATTATTAGCAACAGGTTAGAAATCTGCATGCAAATTAGAAATTACTATCACAATAACTGCGAATTCACAAACACCTTGCATGGGTCACAGCCTTATTGCATACGGAATTCCACGGCCTTATAAACGTCGTATTCATAACATTACAGCAATATTTGAACATGGTTTTGTTCATAGCTAGGAAACGATAGAAAAGAAAGTAGGTGGTAGCATATCAATGTGATTTTTGAATAATGATCAAAATATGATCGGCTATGAGCCTATGTCTATCAAGTTGGCACAGAGATAAGCAAAGAATATGAGCTGTTGATAATAAATAAAGATACTAAAATGAATCATACCATTTCTCTTCATCCTAAGATATACTGCAATATAAGAAAATGAATAATGATTCCATCATAGCTTAGATTATTGTATCATCATGTTGAGATTATTAATGAAAATCTGATCACAAAATTGCTGAACAAGTTAGTTTCCTTTAAATTTTATATTCTTCTTCTGAATTCTCATCTGATTGATGTAAATAATTGTATATTTTTCAAGTTTATTTATGAAATTATTCCCCTATGATGTAGGCTACTCATGTAGCTCAAAAGTTGAAATTTTCCAATAACTGATCAAAAAAAAAAAATCCCAAATACTACACACCTTATTTTGCGACGATACCATTTTAGTCGAAACTAATGTTTCAAGAAATGGAACTATCAAAGTCAGGTCAAGCATACATTAAAATTACCGAAGGAGCACTAGGGGATAATACATTCTGGATTCTCAATTTACAATAAAATATATTTATTCAATTACATTATTCAGTCACAACCTCGGACTTACAATATTGGAATGCTAAAACACTATCATTTACACCGAGTTTTTCTAAGAAAGAGACATTTTTCAAGACCTTGATGAAAATTGAAGTAAAGTAGGATTTTTCGTTTTCTTTACAATTTTGGTCGAGAAATGAATACCAACCTTAGAACAACTCGGCTGTATTACCTAAAATTTTTGAAAGCAGTAAGTACGGTAGATTATTATTGTGAAGAGTAGGGCTACCAGAACCCAATTACAATTATTAACCATAACATTCACATTTAATTTTTAATACTATTCTTGATTACTTCTAAAATATCCGTTCCAGTTTTCCAAGGATGAACGTTGGCTTTAACTGGGTTTTCCTTGGCAGTATTTTCCACGTCCTTGTTTAATATATCGATTAAACCATACCCCACTCTCGGGAACGCAAGATCGTTCTCCGACAAGCGCAATATTGGGCAGTAATCATTCTTTCCATCTCCGACGTACGCAATTTTTTCATAGCTGACACCAGAGTTTGTTTTTTCAGAAACAAAATTTTCCAGTATGTGACCTTTACACAAATTGACAGTGCTCAGTTTACACCAGTCTTGCGTGTGGTACATGTTGATTTCCAATCGACCGTCGTCATTATACTTGGCAGGGTTAGTGAAAATATTACTCACAGTATTTGCAAATCCTTTCGAGTGTAACCAATCCTCAATAAATATTGAATTGGAGTCAGAGATGATGATAGCATCGCAGTCATTTTCTGCTAAATATTGTAATACTCGATCTAGTTCGGGAGTGAATGGAATCTTGTTGACTGCACTTCTAATATCGTGCTGAGTAAATCCACTTGCATGAAGGATATTGAATATCTTCTGCATATAAGCTGTCCATCCATCAGATCGATATAAATGTTTAATCTCGTTGACTCGGTCGCTTGGTAAAAGTTTACGAACAACGATATCAGAATTATCGTCGACTATAGTATGATCGAAATCAAATGCCACTAGTAGTTGCTTGGTCATCTGTGAAAAAAAAATTGACATGGATTAATTCAATTTCCAATATAGTTTTGGAGGTGGAAAACAAACTCAAGCATATAGGTAAGTCTAAATAGCTAACACTTTTTTCAGGCAGTTCATTTTTCGGAGAGAGGTTTTGGACAGTTTATTTTCTGGGCAGTTGGTGCACAGCCGTTGTTAATTATCACTTGCAGTCCTAGACTAGGTATCTTCAAGGAAAGAAATGCATGGAGCCAGGAATTGAAGATTTTCGATAACTTAAATCTTGATTGGAAAAAAAAATCAGACGTTTGTGACCCTCGTTGGCTTTCTTAGCAATAGTCTTCCATCAAAAATAGAGTAGGGCTAGTACCAGTACAGTTCCGACAATACTAGGCCTATGCCATTAACAATGCTAAGTGGATGTCACAGTGACCCAGCGTCAGGACACACCGAACTCGGTCAAAGCAGAAGAGACAAAATGAGCAAAAAAATGTAATACCATTCCAATATCGGATGCTAATAAAATCATCTTGTACCATAACCCGTGGCATAGCCACAAACTCAATGCCCGTGGTCAAATGCATTTAAAACTAGGCTTACATAATATTTTTTTTTAGTACAGCAGATTAGAACCAAGCACTGGCTCCCATGCACTGAAGGCACACGTCGTACCACCGAACCACGGTGAGCGTCAGAAACATCGCTGGTTAAAAAAAACATTACATTTTGAAAGCTAGTGTTTGCGGCATCAGTAAGGTTTTCATGATTAGGCTTACCGTACATCACTGTGACATAAATTTTGGCACAGAGTTGCCATAGTGTTGTACATTACATTAAAATAGAAGTAGGGGGGCCTACCCCGTACAGGCCTACGTCAATGCCTAGGTCATTGACTTTATAATACACTGCATTCAGTTCTCAGGTCTATCTAGCCTAGCATCCGAGCCTAGGCATTGGCCACGGCATAGATAAAGTAGTACTGTAAGGATACTATTTACTAAAGGATACTTGAAAGGATATTTATTTACTCAATGGCCACGGCCATGCATTGCTTAGCCATTGAATAGACCCATAGGCCCCACAACCATTGACTATCCAGTTCTAGGTCTAGACCTATGTACGACATTCATTTGATTATAATATATCAAAGGCTAGGGCTTAAGCCTCAACATAGTGCATTAAGAACTCCAGTGAGACAAAATGATGGTTGTATGATAAAATGGCCCGAGGCTATGACTCAATGCATAACCTATTATTTTGATTAACTTTACCTTTTTCACATTGTTGATGGCAGCAGGTATAAAGCTTCTTCTGAGCATCCAAATATCTATTTCAGTTCAACTTGGCCAAATATTAACTGAGTACTTGCCAAAGATTCTAATCATTAAACAAATGTGTAGGTGTAAATGTCAGAATTCATCAGATGCCAAGTCAGTCTTTCTTTTTTCGAATTTTGTTGTCATTGATTATTGTAAATGTTGACTTTATACCGTTGGCTCACCTTTCGTACGTGGTTGGCTACTCTGCAGTCGTTGAAGTTAAATTCCCGCGTAAAATCTGACATTTGTCAAGTGCGTCTACGAGGTAGTGTTGTGTATTAACATTTTTTATTTTAACCGTGTAAAGGGGCTTGTTAATTCTTGTAAAGACTAATTGCAAGAACATGATGGGAAATCCAACGAAACGAGCTAGGCCTATTCCAAACTTTATATGTAATCGTGATGTCGAGATTGAAAAGGACAAGAAACTCCTAAAATCAAAAACACCTAACCTAGTAAACATGAAGTTAAATCAGTTGGCGCTTCATCAGTGGAAACTGGAATTTGTGGTTCATTCAGTGAAAAATAGAGAAGCTGAAATATTACAAGTGAAAAAGCAAATCCATGATCATGATTCACTTATTAAAACTAAAAAGACTTCTCATAAGGCCATGTCAGAATCAATACAAAATGATACGACTGTCTTCGAAGAAACGAAAAAACACATCACACAAACAATCGAAGACATAGCCAAGCTGAAACTAGAACAGGAAAGACTCGAGAAAGGTAGGCCTATGTCATAGGTTCGGCCGCCTAGGCAGAGTTGATTATTAATGGTTTTCTACCGTGACACTGACCTTGGGCAATTGGTTGTTTGGCCATGTGACACTTCCTGGTAAATAATTATGCCATATCCTAAACTGGTCTGTTTAAGGGTTATGTTAGGTGGTAATAGGCCTAGGCCCTAGATGATGGTAGGGTCAGTAGGTCTACCATTATGGGTCTACCTTCTAGCAACCGAGATTGGCGGAATTGTTCTATACGTTTCCTGGCTGAATCGATTAGGCTAAACAGTTTTCCAACTGTGTGATAAACATCGGCATAGACTACGCCTATAACTGGGCAATTATATGTAGGTATTTTAGTCAAGAAATGAAAGCGTCCCTGAAGGACTAGAGAGACGAAGTTAGTCTTGGTGTTCAAATTTGATGCTGACACTTATAGTGTGATACTTGTATTTACAGCTGTGGAATCTAAACGATGCTTTATGAGAGATAAGCAAATTGCATTTGGAAGAGGCATTGATTTCTTCAAGCTACGTCTACAATGTTATTTGCAAATTGACGGGCCCAAGTCTACTGATGAAGAATGCACATTTGTGTTATATTTCTTTACATCTGAGAAGCCAGAAAACAAGGCAGACAACTTCGTCAAGCTGAATCGAAGTGGAGACAACTGGAAACGTAAGCACAGTACCTACCGTTCATTTTTGTTGTTGTGGAAAGATATTTCAAAACTACTTTTTCAGAATGTAGGCCTATGTGAGTCGCCATAGCGAAATATCAGTTTTGTAGTAGGGCCTAATAACTTTCAAATGGTATGAGATATAAAAATTCTGATACAGGGGACACACAGATATAATATGTTAGTACCTTCAATATGGTATAAGTTATAAGTCTATAACCATTCAACTCATATTGCAAAATTGCCAAACGAAAACAGCTAAAAAAATACATTTTTTAGCTGTAGGTGATTCTCACTTGTTTCTATTATGCTGTATGTCTCATTCCTCATATCGTCCATCACAAATTGAATTCTAACAATAGTTTCTGTATTATTTGATCTCCCATGAAACGCAATAACATGCTCCTCAGTTTTCTCTGCGGTTTTTTGTATCCTCACATATTTTCTATTTTTCTATTTCTCACATTCTATTTCTGCTCGATAAACTATTGATAAAATGATCTTTTGTTCTAGTTTTGGAAACGAAACCTCAACTTGCCAACCAAGCTGCGTTGGCCAAGAAACTTTCAGAGACGGCCGACATACAAGGATTCCTCTGTCTGGTTCAGAAACAGTTCCAAGAATTGAAAACCATTAAGCGAGAGTAGCTTATTTCCACCATCACCAACAGTATCAAAATATCTTTAATTGTGCATACTATTTGCTAGTGTACATAATTTAATAAGTTCTATCTACCGGTAATTCAGTTTCTCAGATGAAGATGGGCGTATTAGCTAAGATCAGCATTCTAACACCAACGTGGACATGATCCACTGCCACCCGTATACTCATTGATCATTGACACCGTAACACATTGTATTCTCTGGCGTGTTGCTGTCTTTTGTATTTTAACCTTGAATGCGACCTCAAGATTGATTTAATTCTGAATATTATCAGATAATCATGGTCAACATTTTGTTAATTAGTCTTTTAGTAGTGAGTAGACATATGAGCTTGGGAGTCGATTCAGTGGAACGCCAGTTTCAAGGTGATAACTTTTGATCGGTATGAGATATCAAAATTCTGAAAAGGAGGAATAATTTCAATACCTTCAAGATGGTGTATATAATAACTATATATCTCATATCGCTTCATTGTCACGCGTATACGGTTAAAAAAAATGTGTATTTTTAAACGTATATGCCTGACAATCAGGCGATTTAGGATACAGTCATTATATGCACGATCTTGAAGGTATTGGAAGTATCTGTGTTTCCTCCTTTACAGGGTGGATTGGAAGAACGAAGTTTAAACCCCAGCCTACTTTAGATGCCGTCTAAGTAGACCGGGGTTAAACTTCGTTCTTGCAATCCACCTTTGGAATTTCGAGATCATTCACCGTTCAAAAGTACGGTAATCGACTCCCATGGACTCTCGAGTAATCACAATATTTAGAAAAAGCAATAAATATTTTTCCACTTTTTAGATTATGATCTTTTTCAGTGCATGCTGTGTTTTGTGTATACTGTACTTGTATTCGTGAAAGGTGTGAATCGTTGCGTCGTTTGTGGTGTATAATAAGGGGAGAGGGAGAGACGGTCAATCGATCGGAACTTTCTTCTCTCAATGGTACAAGTACCAGTGTATCATCATCTATGCCTACGTACATTCATAAAATGAGCTCATTTATATGGAACCATATTGATTACAGTTATTAATTAAAGTAACCACTACCATTATCTCAGTATAGTTAGTGTATGGGAGTGCATGAAATTGTATTATCCTTATCTTCTCTTCTAATTTCTATTTAGTCTAGTAGCTAAAATATGAATATTATTATTTTTATACCAGAACCTATATTTAAGTGTATAAAATTAAAATGATAGTCATATGATAAGAAGTAGATAGTGTTGTAATAACCATGTTCAACTCACAAAAAACAAATCAATATATGTTTATTAACACAACTGTGCATTTCAATACAAAACCAACATCATCGTAAGATTATTCCACCAGCATGTTTCAGTTCTTCCGTCCACAATCCATTGTCATTCCTTTGTAAACGCACAAAAACCAACACGTAACTCGTAATATGTCCGTGGCTTGCATCGAAAGTAAGCGTCAACCAGGTAAAAAACGGTTCTTCTACTATTACTTCAAGCTGCACTAAGACATTCGTATTAATTTAACAACATATTTTATATTTCATCTATTGATTATCAAATTCTAAAATTAATTTATTTACACTGTACACAATATCAAATAATAATATCTAATTTGTTTTACGGTTCATAGGTTAACACATGAGCTAAATTATTTCTAGATACCATTTTCTCTGTATGTATTGTAGGCTTAGTTAATTTAGTTGATTCTAAATAAATATAATTAATTGAGTTAATTATATCACTTGTTATAGGCCTACTATACTTTTTTCCTTGTTTTTGTTTTCTAACCAAACTTGAAATCTTTTATTAGACTTTTGACATGTCAATTTTTATTTTCTTGACTTTGGATGAATTCTTCATTTCACGAAGCCTAGAGATTGTTTGGTTGAATTAAGCTTGACTTCTGCTATTATTTGCAGTTAGTCCTTTATAGGCATCGATAATGTCCACTAGGGGTGTGCAAATCCATGTTTTTTATTTCGAACCGAATCTTCATCAAAATTACCGAATCCGAACCCGAATCTTTTTAACATGCATTGTGAAGCGTAATAATGGGACAAACGACACTGCTGATCAAGTTACACTTGATCGAGGAAGTGAAAATCTTATCTCAGCATTCTCATAATTACCCCTGCATAAAACATTTTATGCAGCACAAGTAATCATTTTTTCTTCAAATTGTTCTTCAAACTTGAAAATACCAAAGTTTCGAAATTTTCAAATCTATGTTGGGCCGAATCCGAAAGTAGATTCGGATTCGATTTGAAAAACATGGATTCGCACACGCCTAATGTCCGCGGTATGTACATACTCACACGTCAAACGGTTACGTTTAGCCTCTTATGGCACCGATCTGTGCTAAACGGACACTACTAGGACGCCGTTCACTTGATTTCCTCGACGTACGTTGCCGGGAAGATGCCGACGACTCCGTTTAGTTCACCTAACCACCACCCGTCGGGCTGCTTGTCGTGAATATTGATGATGTCACCTAACATACAGAAACCATGTTATTCAAATTGGTATGAAAATAAATATAATACAATTTAAATGACCTGGGACTTTGTTCTACATTTTTTGGATGTATAAATTTTGGGTAGCGACACACTCTTGTAATGACTAAGATCTGGAGGCATCTATGAGTGATGATAGAATGATGAGATGAACATTTATTTTGTTTCGTGTTTAGGATTGTGGAAAGGAATCAGTCATGGCTGGTTTCTGAGTAAACCTTCCTGTTCCTTAAGCAACTGAGGCAAACCACAAAACGTCTTGGTCAAGATAGTCATCGAGACAATCGAATCCCATCTCCTGAATGACGGTTCAGCTTATTCTACATGATTTCGTAGTTGATTGACACAGATCGAAAATATTGAAGTTACAAACTCATGTACGGAAGTCTCGTCAATTATTTTGATAGTTTTCTTGGCGCCAGCTCACTTAGAATCAACAGAGTTCGGTTACGCTATATTTTTAGTGTAATGTATTGCGTCATACCTGGTGCTAGATTGAGCTCGTCGTACAGATTGGCCGAGTACTCGTAGAGCGCCTTACATTGTCCAGTCATACCGCATGAAGTCGTTGATTCGCTACATTCCGATATTACCGGATACGTTAGAATACTGCTCTGGTAGTCTTTCTCGCTGCCTTGGCTGGAAAACTCGTCTGAAACCACAAATAATGAAGAACGTTTTGACACTTTTATTCATTTTACCTGTTTTAAGATGATGGGAACCTATATTTTGAGTATAACATTTTCAATGTCAACCTAATATTTAAATGATCGTTGAAAGTCTGATCGTTGTTTGAACATGTTGTAGTGAAAGTGCTTCATGCCGTTCAGAGAAATATTTTCTAAAATACTATCGTTCCATAATAAACATTCACGTTGGACGTGTTATTTGTATGAAACGGTCCGTGGTGAGGTAAAACCATAGATAGGCTGTTACTGTTCTATACAACTGATCTTTCCACATTTATTATCGTAAAATTTGACCTATTAGCATTTTCGACAAATATTGTCTGCATCTTATGATGTATTTATGGGTTTAGTATCTTGAACAGTTCAAGTTTTATGATCATTTGCATCTCGAAAATTTCCGTTGCGGAACATTTTGCCCTCTGTGAACAGCTGTGTGAAGCAGAAGTAAAATTCTCTTTGCTACCTGGTCAAACCAGTTGACCACGTTATATTGCATATAATCCAACAGGTATCTAATGACAGAAACAGACTTTTACTTATGCTTCAAGCCGTACTAGGGTACTACTAGGTGTAAATGAAATTTTGTTTGGAAAACTTCTACAAATTGAGGAAGTTCAAAGTGTGGTCACTTACAGCGTATTGGTAGTTTAGGCTGGTAGTGTTGTCTACAAAGTAATTACCCTACCCTATGTATTTTGTTTTTAATTTCCTCCGTAAGTTAGTCTTACCGAAGTCGCTGTCGGGTTGCACAGAATTGCCATCGGCTGCGCCACGATCTGTCCAGTCGGGCGAATCGCCAGCCATGCGGTCAATAGACTCCTTCCGAACCCACGGAGGGACCTGAATACAACAATATGGACAAAGCATCAGTATACATTCAGGTGTAAATTCCTCTGAAAAGTTGCTGTCAGACGTGGTTTAAGATATATGAAAACATGTAGTCGAGATGCCATGGAGTTCTACATTATAAATCCATGGAGATATCTTCAACATATAGAATTGAAAAACCAAGAAAATAAGTTTTTGATGGGTTCATACAGTGAATTCTATAAAGGGATAGAAATTCTCGATTTTATAGGGAGCAACAAAGATTCGAAAGAAGAGAAAAAATTTAGTTACTCAATATCTTTTCTTCCCTCCTTCTTATTGTTATTTTTATTCAGAATCTAATTCTGATTATTATTTCTGATTATCTAACTTATAGGGAACCATATTTCATATGTGTACCATAACCTACAATTGACTTCCATGTAACATTAAATCTCTTTCAAATGTGACAACTTTCAGACTTGCTTTAAATTTATATCTTCAAGAACATTGCTTTTATTCTATATATGACCATCTCCACGACGTTGCTTCTACATAAGACTGTGTGTGATCTGTGAACTTACTAATGTACTTGTAGGCCTACTTGTAATTGTTATAAACAATTAATTCTTTAATACACATGTAACTAACCAATAAACTATCTACCCACTTATTTTGGGTCAAGTTTCGATGTTTAAAAAAAATGATGACGTCTTTTAACGAGTTTGTTACCTTGAGCACGCTTTGCTGCAATCCCTGCCTGTCTCTCGTGACTTGAATGTGCGAGGCGAGGGGATGAGGCCCTCTGGCTCGGCCGTCCAACTCTGCCAGCGCACTCTGGACCTTGTACCTCGCAGCCTCCAGGTAAGTCAGCATCGAACGCATCTGTAACAACAATCACCACGGTCAAATATCTCGTCGGATACTCAAGACGCAACATTCAATAATAATAGCAGTAATTTGAAGATTAATCTAAAATGCATTTTTCAAAATTGGTTGAACCTATAATATAATAGACTGACAGGCAAGGATTCAATTCTTGTTGCACGGATTAGTTAAAAAAAAAAAACGTTTTTCACCTATCATCGTGACACCGTTTCATTATCACCTGCTCATTCGTACCTTGTATACAATCATGCACGCACAACAATCGTGCCGATGCAACAATCACAACGATGAAAGTCATTCAAATTAATTTCCAGTGTATTTCATTTTTTGTTGTATGCGGTTTTCATAGAGAACATGGGTGTAAACTTTCAAATATTCTTACGTGATAACAAAAAAATAATACAATAATGAAACAACTTTTATGATTGAATTTCATTGCTTTTAAATCAAATAATAAGCCTATCAATATTCCAAAAATGACATTTCTATCATAGGAAATAACCAGGTCTTACGTGATGAAGCTTTTCCGTCACATTCTGCTGCGAATCCTCGGCACCGAAGTTGGGCGTTTCCTGTAGAGCTCTTGCGAGATTCTCCACGCCCTGCTTCCCCCTCCTCTCCCGGTCCAGGTCCTGCTTGACCAGCTGGAGCAGCTTGACGAGGGCGTTCCGTCTCCGATCCCGGTTCATGGCCAGCGTGATGTGCTCGGCGTAGAAGTCCGGTAGGAGCTGCTCCGGGATCGGTTGACCCGTACCCTTGATCGACACCACCGTCTGGATGTCTCGGGATACGTCGCAGTCGTGGACAGGTTCACCCAGACGGTCGGTGCTCTGGAGGAACAAAACAAGGAATATTATTAGGAATGATTCTATCTAAGATTCATTTTACTGTGAACTTCAATCATTCAAATGAATGAATAATGAGTCTTTAATCATCTATACAATCATACAAATCATTCATAAACTAGGTGGGAAACAAAAGTTAAAAGTGTATGAGCTACATTTCCACAATGACTGAGACGAGTGGCCGAGTGGTTAATACACTGAACTGTCATTCAGGATCCGGGTTTCGATACCTGCCATGGTCGATCATCCCGATATGGGTTTTTCAAGGTTTCCCTCTGTCGTTCAGGTCGATACTGGGATGGTTCCTTAACAACAGGCCACGACCAACTCCTTCCCACTATCCAAAAACACATAATAAAATAACCTTTCATCTCATATATCATTCACCGACGCCAATAGATCCCAGTCATCAGTAGAGTGCAACGTTAAAACCATCAAAGCCGAAATCAAAGCCAATAACAAGTTTTTCAACAGCATGCTCTACAAATACCTTGTCGAACAATCTTACTACAGTGTAGACGAATATCTCAATTCTTAATGACTTGACATTTAAGATGAAGTATTTTTATAAATGACAATTTTTATTCATTCATTGTTATTCATGTCGTCACATTGCATTTTAACACTATTTGTAAACTATTTATGTTATAACTCTGACTTGGTTTATACATTTAATCATGTTTCCATAAAACCACGAGAAAAAAAAAAAAAAAATCCACGATGAATTGATTCAGTTACAACAACATTTTCAAATGTTGCACACAAGTCATGGCAATGTGTTTCCTCCAACCTGCGTCCTGTACCCACCTCATTTACATCATACCACTTGCTTCTCTTACTCTGTATCATCATTTATCGTTCATCTCTCATATCGTCCATCACAAATTGTTATTCTTCAAACAAGTCCTACTTCCCAATAACATATTATTATGTATTTGTGTATACAGTGAAACTTCTGTCCATCGTTTTTCAAGGGACCAGGAAAATGAAACTATCCATGCAGGAAAACAATCCATCCAGGAAAATCTAGCATTGATTATATGGCAGTGGGGTGAGAGAAAATGAATGATACAAGCAGGAAAACGATGGATCCGGGAACGATGCATAGAGGTTTCACTGTATTCCACGTTGTATGTGGTGAATGATCTAGTTTGCTTACCTCCACCATCTTGGGCCCCATCTCCTGAAGATGTTGAAGATAACACGAAGCAACGTCTTTCAGATTCTGAAGTCTCTCTTCTTCGATGGCTTGAAAACAATGACTCCCGCGTATTACAGCCGTCTCCCATTCGAGCCTAGCTCGTTCCGCTCGAATACAGAACGTGTAATATTCTACATCCGCCTTCTTCACCGAGTCTTCCGCCTTGCGACGTTTTGATTCAAGCTGAGGGAAGATAGATTATAGGAGTTACTACGTTACAACTGCTCATATTTGTTAATCTCTAGGTAAGCTGCAGGTTCAATCCTATAGTTCAGATGAAGGATCAAATTATTAACGTTCATTTGATTACGTTTACCGTAAGATTATTGAAATGAAGCGACATTATATCAAAGTTGATAATTAACTTTAATCTAAGGTTTAGTAATTTAGAGCCGGTTGTACCAAGTGATGATTAGTGAATTTAGTAAAAATTAGCAAATTAACTTCTTACTAGTTACCCTTAAGTAGCCTTAAGTAATGATTAACTAATTAATATTTAATCATCAGTTGGTATACAATCAGATCTTAGTCTTGGTAAATAATTTTGAAAGAGTAAATTAGAACCTAGGGCGTACTTATTATTCACTTTACAATATTATTTACTTTTCAACTTGATTAATTACCATACAAAAATGCTTTCTATACATGTCATAGTGCAGCATTTAGCAGGAAATTGAATATTTGAGAAATTTTGCTGTCATTTCATGGTTTTTCTTTCAGGTTGATCATAACATCCTGCTGCTGATATTAAAATTTTAATTATAAATAATAATCATCATAATTATATCAAAGTATATAATACCCATCGTTTGGTCAGCAGAATAAAAATAATGTGAAAATAATCCTACATCGCCCTTGTGATGCCACGTCCAACGATCTTACCTTTCATCCTTATTAATTGGGGAACAATGATTTTGTATCAAGTTCCGATGTTATTTAAAAAAATAAAAATATTGTAAGGTTAATGTGTGAGTACTGACCTTGGCAGATTCCTTATCGGACACAATCTTCTGGCTCTGCGTGTGATGAAGTGCGTGATTACTTCCGACGCTGTTCCGCCCCAACCGCACGTCCAGCATGGCGTCTTGTAGCTTCTCGTTCTCCCGCGCCGACAAGAAGCTCTGTTTCTTGCTCTTGGTCTCGGCCGCACGCCACTCCGACAAGCTCTTGCCCGTCTTGTCAACGGCAGACTCCACGTTCTTGCGGATACGGTGCTGCGTTTCAACCATCTGACGCAGCGGTTTCACAACCTCTTCGCTCAGCGCCGCCGCAAACGCTCTGAAATAACATCAAATCAGTTCAATTCAATTTTTCTTTCATTTTACAAAATACATATACGTGGAAAGTGAAATAAAATAATATAAATATTCGAAGCAGTTTTTACCCATTTTTACCCATAGTATTACTATCCGCTCGTTTAACAACGCATATGGCGTTTTCCTAGTATATATATACATAGTACAAAAAAGGCAATATTCAATATTTTTTGGTAGGACTGAGTCACTGCCCTATTGATCTTCCATATAACCATCAGTGATAAATTATTTTTGTTTTTCATTTCACTGTTGCTATCATTGGCTGAGAGCGGCAATCGGTGGAAGAAGAGAGCGAAGGAGAAGGAGACGACACCTGCTTCAATATGCCAGGCAGCCCTAGAAATGACGGTAGAGTCGCCTCCACCCTCCAAACCCGACACAGTTGGATGGGGAGATCGAAAAGATATATATATATATATATTCTATAATAAGGACATCAATGATAATAATAAGAAATAATAATAATAATAATAATAAAAATGAATCTGCTGTATGTTGTGTACCTGTGTATCTCGCTCTGTGCCTCCATCTGCGTTCCGGCGCGCTGCCATGCCTGGTTCACCGTCCCGACGCTGTCTTTAGAGGCCTTGATCAGCTTGCACGACAGCTTGCTCAGACTCTTGGCGTACTGCGTTTCCGCTTCAGACCTGAAACATCACACTTGTTAACATCGGGCTACACTTTACACGTGCTCCAACCTAGTGATGTTAATAAGAAATAAACGATACATGTGATGCAAAAAGTACTGAACAACATTTGAGAAATGCATATTCTTGTTTACTGAAAAGAAGTTGACAAGAAATTGAGTTATTCCAGGACAATATCTCTAAAAAAGGAGTTACGATTGGTTTTGCCTTGCCTCTATTTAAAAAATATAATTATTTAATTTTTAAAGATTTGAGAGGAAATGAACCTATAGTATATAATTTAGACCCCTCAGGAATAAGCATTATAATAGTCTACTCAGTAACTGTAATTAACAGCATTGTACTTAAATTTAATTATTGAACTGTTTTGATAAATGTTTACATTTTTATTATTATTTTTATTACTAATTAATGTTTGTTATTATTCTGCATTTTGTGTGAATAAAATGTATAACAAATTGAAAAATTGATATGTAGGTGTGTGGTTTGATAGTGCAGTATTGACACAAGTCATAAGGTAGGCCTACAAGCGGCAGTGAAAGAAGAAGAGATAAGTGAATGCTAATCATCTCATTGAGGGCGACCGTTATCAGTCTCCTTACTAACCAACACACAGCTCATTTCCATCGCGATTTGTTCAACAAGACACTAACTTGTCTGTTGATCAACTGTCCTCTCAATGGGCTCATCTCAAGTAGGCCTAACATACCATCAACAATCATTGTCATAGCGAACTGGAGGACCAACACAGACTGTGATTGGTTGATACCAATTGGTGAGCATTGTTGTCTGTCTCTCTCAACAATGGGTGACGTCACTTGACAGAAGCCTATATAGTATATGCTTCTGTCTCTGTCATTCTCATTGCTGAAGGAGACTGACAAGAACGTCCACCAGTTGTTACTGTATTGTATATTCATGTGGTCGTATCAGTATACATGTATTTAAATCGTAAGGGACATATTAGATACTGAAAATAAGTAGTTGAGAAAAAGTATTAAGTTGCTATTCAGAATTAGTTCCCCAGGTCGCAGGTAGGGTGGCCAGGGGCGGACAGGGAGAAAAGGGGCTGGGCGGGGATGAAAAATAGGAGCCCGGAGAACAAGAGGAAAAATAATAAATATATTTCTTCAACTCAGAACCAATTAGATTGGGCTAGATGGTGTTTCCACCACTATATCTAGGGCAGACTTCTTATATCAATCGGTTCCTGCCAGGTCCGACTTCTTCACTACTACTATCCTCTGCTTCTTCTTTTCTTCCTACGAATGTTGCTTAACGACCCCACCAACAGCTAGGTTATACGGGTTCTTCCTACTAGTTCCCTCCACTGTTCTATATCCTCCACCAACTCTCGTCCCATTCCACTTCCCCCCATTCCTCCCAAAATTGAATATTTGCCCAACAATTCCCCAGAACCCAGACCGTCCCCGATGGCAACGATCGTTGAGCATTGCTAACACTACATGTCACGATCGGGAAATCCAGATGACCTCGCAACTCTCAACAATCTTCAGTCGAGATAAATCGAAAGAAGAAGGTTGTCAAGTGGCCTAATTGAATTAAGAACGCAAATAATACCGTTACATTCTCGCATTTTGAAGGACATTGATATTTCGGGATTAGATTGAAGATCTAATTACATTTGAATCTAATTACATCTAATTACATTTACATTGAAGATCTACGTAATTACAAATGCGTTGAATCGAATGTTTTTAGCTGGGCAGTGAGTTTCTTCAAAATTAACCAAGTTTCTAGAATTATTTTGTCATTATATAGGCCACCTGCTTCTTTCGTGAGTACAAAATATTCATATTATAATAAGTGAAGAAGCGTGGATAGAGAGATATTTGACTAGCTTGCTATATGCAACGCAGCTGAGTAATCAAGTGTCCAGAATGCATGCATGATCTGTCATTATCTGTTATCTGTCATTACGATTATCTGTTTCATCTCAGTAGGAGGTCGACACTTTCGATATCAGGGCGCGGTTAGATGAAGAGGAGGGGGGGGGGGGGAGATCCGTGACAATCCGCGACCACAGATCCGGGCTGATATTTAGTTCCTTGAATTGACATGCGATACAATTGCCGAATTATTGCATAAAAACATCTGAATCGATTTAATTGTGAAACGCATGGATAAAATGCGTGCATCCTGCGAGTTTCTAAAACCTGACACGGATCTCAGATTTTGAAATAATGTTATATTGAAATATTATAACAATAGGAAATTGTTTCTGGGTTTCTAATTACGAATCGTTACAAGTGCGTACATTTAATTATATATTGAATACAATAATAATTAACATCTTAGTTTTGACTTTATATTGATGGTCTTTTAAATTTTATGTATTAAATGTATTTATTCATCAAGTGGTTTATATAGCTTATATACAGTTTTGTTCAATGTCTTCATGCAAACTGATGTCCCTAAACTCCTGAAAAACCTCCCTGAAAGTCCTGAAAGTTCCTGAAGAACACTGGCAGGATGGTCGACCATAGCAGGAATCGAACCCTGGTCTCTTGAATGACCGTCCAGCGTGCAACCATCTCAAATTTGTTATATGTTACCTATTAAAGAATGAAAAGAAATTTAGATTTTTAATTTGTTAAAAAATATAATATCTTTAAATAAAACATGCTATGGTAAAACGTACATATCTTTACTAGAAATCCAGCACAGATAACTTTTATCTCCGTATATAGTAAACTCTCTAATAATAGGCCACAAGATTCACATGTGGGGAACATCTGTTTTATAAGTTCGAGCATGTATTAATATTAGTATTACTAATAGACAGCTGTTCAATGTTTACTCATAATGATTATAATTATAATTGAAAGGTATATAACTTATTCATAGAGACATAAAACAACATTGTACTGAAGACATACCTTTCTTGTAGAATCGAGCTGAGGTCTTTACAAAAGTCACCGCCTTGTTTGATGTAGCGCCTGAGTTCCTCAAAACCATTCTGACCCTGTAACAAAACAAACAAATACACATTTAGATAATTATTCAAATTTCGAACATGTTTTTTTATATTTTTGAAAGTTATGATAACGAGATAGCACTGCTTACTGCATATTGTTGTCGAGGTTATAAATAGCAAATAGTTGGAAAAGTTGGTTGAGGGCAAACAAATGCCGAAGTTGTGATTGGATAACACGATTTGTGGGACATTGTTGTCCGCTTATTACAACAATGTGTGACATCACTAGATGGGCTTCTGTCAAGTAACGTCACCCATTGTTGAAAGAGACATATAACAATGTCCACCAGTTGGACTTGACCAATCAGAATGTTTGGTAGTCCAACAGATCACTTTGTTGCTATGATAACAATTGTTTGTCATTTTTACTTGACAGAAGACTATGGTAGATGTAATAACAGTTCCAAATTCAGTAAAATAAGCAAAATATTGATTTTTGTAATTGAAATTTGTAATAATGATGCTCTTCCGACATTAGAAATAATTGTTATAACTTCTAGCTTAGAACACAAATGTTTCTCACACGAATTAAATCGTTGTTTATTGCCATCGTATCAGATCGTTTATCCATACAAGTAAAAATGTCAATTTTTTAAAACTATTAAAAATGCTTTCTATCTAGAAAATTCCACCGACTAATTCAGGTCAATTACATTATTTCCTGTTTTCCGCTGTTTATAATAGTTTAGTAAACATTCAAGAAGACGGATTCTTGACGTATAAAAACCCAAGCTGAGAAAATATCCGCCACAAGACTTTCTCGATGTAAAACATTCCTAGTTTATAAACACACAAAAAAGAACGACAGCATTTTTAACATGATGCGGTTGTTTGTATTCCTAAAAGCCTTTAACTCTTGGAATGTGTACATCGAAGGATAAAAGAAAACATTCCAAATATTCTAGATGAGATGAATATCACTGGAGATATCATATTTGTACACTAGATTTCTTTCAATGTTGTAACATGTTCATTGGACGACCGTCTGTCCAATTACGACCGCGACCTTAAACTTGGCCATGATAAAGAATAACATATCATTCACAGTCATTCCCCGAACAAACGCGATGTTGTACTTTGCATCCAGTTCAAACGATTCGTCCTCAAAACAAGGTTTCGCTGTAATTAACATGCATTAGAATGGAGTGTTTGTTGGAATACGGTTTTACCCCATCATGCAGTAAATGTCAGCTGTTAAAGCCATGTTTCCAGGATATTTACAAATGTATCGGACGAAATGTGTGTAATTATGTTAATTAAAATGTCGAGTAGGTTGTTTTAAATTCCACAGGTTGATAATAAAGGTGTATTTATGTTGGTTAACGACCGACCCCATACACTAGATGCTAGGCTGGGGAGCTGTATTTATATCTAGGCCCTATACGTACGGCGTACTTCTAGATTATACAAAGTAAAGAGCGAAAATTTGTATTATAGAATATCTAATTTTTTGTGTTTGTATTGATACAGTCAATAACGTGATTAAAATGAGGCGCAGTGACGTGAAATAAACAGTAAAACATGAATTTCAGTAATCGTCTTTATCCCCAATTACGCCCCGCAAGGAAATTTTGGAAACTTACTTTTTAAATACAATTTTATACGTTTTGGACCCGACTGCCCCTGTGGTATACGCCACTGGTAGATCAGTGGCTAGTGCACTGAACCGTCATTCAGGAGGCCGATGACTCGATTACCGCTATTGTCGACTATCCTGACATGTTTTTTTTTATAGTTTCCCTTTGTCGCAAAGTGATTGTTGATATGGCTCCTTAATATCAGGCCATGAATTATTTCAATTATTTAATAATTTTATAGTTTGAGAAAGTCATCTTTTATCTCATGTAATCTCGATTGATTCCCATTGATCCGTGGTCGAGTCAACATGCAGTCTTTTCTACTCGCGCGTTGAACTCTCCGCGAATTATCATGCGAAACTTTTGTCTTCCTACATTTCAGTCATTTCCATTAAAACGTTAATAAGTCTACCGAACATAAACAATATTACACATCAATACCAGTTCTTTTTGTGCTGATTCTTCAACATAAGCTAAAATATTAATTGTTAATTTTTCCATAATCTCCAGCTAATAACCAAATGTATAAATTATCCTTTTTATTTGTTTACATCGGGTTTAGCGACGCTCTATACTGATGACTACGATCCATTGGCGTCGATGAATTATGGATAAGAAAATCGGATGAAAGGTAATTTTATCAGGTGTTATTGGATAGTGGGAAGGAGTCGGTCGTGGCCTGTTGTCAAGAAACCATCCCAGTATTGACCTGAACGACAGAGGTTAACTAACAAAAAAAAACTATCAAGACGGTCGACCATGGAGAGAATCGAACCCCGGTCTCCTGAATGACGGTTCACTGTGCTAGCCACTCGTCTCAGTCAACAGTATTCTTTTTGCTCAAGTTCCTTACAGTCTGCAGAATCTTCTTGTTGTATAGCCTTTTCACCTTCACAACTACTTTTCTCTTTTGTAATTCTTCAAGCAGAAGTTTTTATTATTTTCAAGTCATTGTTATTTAAATTATAAAAAGTCAAGAATAATTTGCAAATCAAGTCTTTATAGTAGTACCGAGTAGTACTAGATAGAAATAAATTAACCACCTCGGAATTATTTCAGATATAAAAAAACACAAATGACATGAGAAATGATCTTCACTATTTAGAATTTCTAATTTCTAAATCTAAATTACAAATGGAGAGTCCTACATTTGACTTTAATTCAGGCCAAATATATAATATTTAAACGTTATTTCTTCTGAGTGGATGACATCTGAGATGATTGCTAATAACTTCGGCCCAGTTTGTTTGTGTTTGCGTTTTGCCGAAACACACAGCTGACTGCACGCACACAAACGTGTCTTATTTCACTCGAGACGAACACAAAAACAGTCGTGAGCTCAACATTAGAATAATATCATTATAATTATGATAGCTTCAAGATAAAAACAACTCGTCAAATTAAATAAATACTCCTGTCAATAGATAATATATTGCCAGATTCTTGAAGTGGGGAACATTTAAGATGTTATTTATATTGCAATAATTGAATATTCACATATATATATATATATATATATATATATATATATATATATATATATATATATATATATATATATATATATATAATGTTGAAACACGTATGTTCAGATAGAAAATGAGTAATGAGAAAAAAATAGCACGTAAATAATAAGATTGATAGGCCTATAAATCAATTTCATAAATACGATCGTTACTACACTTGTTTTCACTAAAGAAGAAGGTAGTCTACCAACATAACAAACACAAATATCACAGTTATGTTTATAAAGCTATTGTAGTTTACGGGTACACATGATTTTTCAGACGAGGTTTACGATAAATTACGCAACTGCGTCTTTCGAAAGTGTTAAATCCTTAAATTGAAGCGAGATATCCGATTAATGAAATTTGTATCATTCATTATGGCAGGGTGATAATTATTCTTTCGTGGATAGAAGTATATACGTAAATTTATGTTTTCATAGTTCGATAAAACAGAATCACGCTTCGTTTTGATTTGCTTTCATTAATGGAGACAAATGATTTAATATACACTAGCGCAAGGTTTCAGATGATTTCCTCTCTACACTGTACCTCATTACAGGTAGTGGTATGTGCTATATGCCTCATCACCACACGTCATGTCCTTGTACATCATTTATTACTAGTAATATATATTATTACGAGATTTCGTTTTCATCGTGTTCAGAATAAATATATTGAACAGACGTCTACTCTGCACGAAGTTAAAAACGAAGTCAATTAAGGTTAGCTATGACCACCTTTTTCATTTTTTGTTTGTTTTAGTTATATCTTTAACATCTTATTGTTTATTGTCATATTTCATTTCATTGCTATTCAGTGTCATATTAATAATAACGATATAATCATATATATAAAAAGAGTTGTCATTGGGTAAAAATTAAGAAATATCAACCATACTGTAATTGTATTTCCAACAATTATGATCCACAAAATAACAAAATCCGAATAATATACTATGAAAAAATATTGTTTTCGGAAACTTAATTTAGTGTGTCGTAGTCTGACCAAGTAAACAGTCAAGTAAACCCTTCTTCTTGAAGATTTAACCACATTATCCTCTCCAGTGACTCTAGCCACTGAGCTAACAGCTAACACCATGCATATGCAAGCGGTTATGTCATTAATTAAACTCAGAACTGCGGCCATTCATTACGGCCGTCAACCTTGCTTGTATTCATAACACGCGATGGTGAGGGGGAGGGGGGAGGGGGGGAGCATTTCCGTATCCGTTTTACATACGAGTTCTGAGATGTGTGCATTGTAAGGCCAGAGGATGATAGTGTCTTAGCCAATGACCTACTCAGCACATAGGAGTCGATTTAGCGGAATATCAGTTTTTTGGTGATTAGTTTTGAATGGTATAAGATATCAAAATTCTAATATGGAGGAAACATGAAGATATTTGTAATATCTTCAAGGGGGTGGAAAAATAAAAACTATGCAACTTATATATCGCATAATTTTGACAGGTATACAGCTAAAATCCATATTTCTCAGCTGTATACCGGTGAAAATGTTGGAATTTATAAGGTTGATATCACTTTATTTCACTCATTTCGAAGGTATTGAAAATTCTGAGGACTGGTAACCAAATTTGTTACGATTTTCTATTAAGGATTGGATTCAGGCATGAAATAAGTATGAAAATATAAAACTATAAAGTACCGGTATATTGAATTATTCAAGACTATTCATGTAGTGTGTTCAAAAGTTATTATTATGAAAAAAAACATTTTTAAAACTAAATTTTTCTCTAAATCGACTCCAATGCGCGATGTTTTATTTAGTTGTAGTTTTCCACGGAGGCGGAACCTTTTGGCCGAGTATAACGTGATGCATATGTTGCTCGCTGCTCGTGGGTTATGTAAACGGAATAACTCGTTACAAACATTACGACAGATCGCGTGTTAATGATGCAAGCTGATGCACTGTGTGTTTAATTAGAGGAGAGTTCATGCAGTGAAGCTGCGACGGCTGAAGGTCTCATCCCTTTCTAGACCCACTAAATGATGCTGCAATAATCCATTTACCAACTTGATGTGAATTAGAAACACAGGACTACTCTAATTGAAGATTAAACGTTTACTGTCAATTTGAAGTTTATTACGTAACTATAATGAATATTTAGATTTTGTTGAACATCACAAAAACTGAACATATAACACGTATTGTTCTTGAAACTGAAAGAAAAAACACATCCTCCATCAATGAGTTATTTTTAACATTATGTAGAAATATTATTATGTGAAAATTATTGTATCCTACCGTTAGTTTTGGTTAGGTTGAAGAAAGGACACAATGAGCATGGAACTATTGATTTTCAGGGTGATTCTATTTTTGCCCGTGATTAAAATATCGTATTTGAATTTTGTTAATTTCAGACTAGTAGGCCTACATGCCGCACCACTACCAATAACAGATCTTATTTGTTCTATTACGTATTTATGGGTGAAATTCTGGAGATATTTTTTTCTTCTGATGTATACAGACACCTCACAGTGAAAAGTATGCATATACGAAAACGTATTGTCTAAGTACGACTGTATATGCTATATACGTATCAACTGTCAACCCGCAGTAAATCTAAATGCCACATTTTATGTAAATCTGTTACATAGGCCTCTATCTAAATCTATCTAGAACTATTGTGAATCTATGATGTTATAATAACATAATATACTACGTTTTCAGGCCTATATTACAAAATTCACGATCATCAGTATAACAATTGATTTTTTTCTTAATAATATGAACTATATTTCGTGCTTCATTTAATACAGAAAAAAATACGAGTAACATTCATAGCTGACCCACCTTTCGTATACATAACGAATTCCACACCAAACAAAACAAGAATAAAAACTATCGAATTCTTTACAAATATATAAAAACAAAATATAATAATTCAGACCTTTGTTTCATGTTCTGTTTAACATTGTTGAGCGATTCTCAATCGAGCCCATTGTTGCATTGTAAAACCACTGCACACCGATATTATCCATGCATCGATGAGTTAAAAATAAAACATCGTGTAGGGCTTAGATTGGCCACTGGCTGATTTGTAAGTGGCACGCACGAGAAACATGAAGGTTCCGAGCGACCGTCCCTCCTATCCCACACCACCATCGCGCGGGTGGTTCGCTTCTTCCTCTAGAGGACACAAGACGGTTCTAAAGAAGGCCTACCAACTTGCAGCTAATTAACTACACGTATTTAGTTTTAGTAGGCCAAAGAAGTATTGCAACAATAAGTACAAAGAGGAAACCGTTATCTGATTCAACACCGCCGGGTTTGAAAATAGAATCATCCACTGTATTATTACTATGATATTTCTACACAACCTCTTCGGCAGAGAATGCTCGCTGTGGATCAGTGGAGTCTCTATTTACACCCATACATGTTATTTGGCCCACAGGGTTAGTGTTACTATGTCTTAGTTAGTTCGAGTCAGATTTTGTTCATTTCAACTTCACTAAGGGCCGGTATTACGAATCGATAGTTAGTGGATTAGCACTTAACTAAGATCCGTAAAACCGGGCCTTAGTTTAGAAATAGTTCAGGTTAGGCAAAGTATTTTTAGGATAGTTGGGTTATTGGTTGGTTTAAGGTCGTTATGATAGTTAGGTTATACGTAGGTTAGATTAGTTAGGTTGGTTAGGCTATGGACTTATACATTATAATAGTGACCTCCCGTATATTTAATGTATAAGTCCATGAACATACGTATGGTTGGATTAGGAATTAGGATAATTAAATTAATACAATTTTTGATGCTCGCGTCATCAACAACAACAACAACAACAACAGTCGCACGGGTTACAGTTACAATATAGTCGAGTCTGGCTGGAAATAGTCCTTGCTTTGAAATTATTATTTTTATGTAAAGAATTGTGTCCGTGAGTATGGCTTTGACTTATTCTTGTGAAGTACAAATAAACATATGATCTAAGAATAATGTTTATGTTAATTTTAATAATTGTTAATAATCATTTGTATTTGCCAGGCATGTAGAAAGGAATACACAATGAGTGGCTATTGTAACTCTGAGATAAAGGTATGAATCTTACATGGATTTTCATCCCAGTGTATATTTTGTAGTGGAATTATAATTGAAAATGTACATTACTTTTAATGTTAATAATAATTATCAGTGATTTTGCATTTCCACATATAAGGCCAGTAACACTTGATACATGCACATTACAACTATATATTCTGATTGATTATAAATAAAATATAAACATGCCGGTGTCGGTTGTTTTGTATTACAAATTATATAATTTATAGCTATTGTGACTTTCCTTTGAATTAATACACATCGATACGTTTAAACTTGAATTAGAAATCAGAAATTGAAGAATAAAAATCTCCTTCCACAATGGCTGAATTCTATATTTTTTTACAAATTTTAGAAAAATGCCAGTTATTCAACAAAGGTTGAAAAAGATATATTTTTTCAAAAATGTATAGAAATTCCATGTTCAAAAATGGTTGAATGATATATTTCTTTAAAATGTCTATAACAATGTCATGTTTTGATGTGAGAATGAAGCCACCAATGAGCATGCAGTAAATGTGAGTCTCACCTTTCCTTGTGTATAACACTAACAAGTCGCAAGGTGTCAATTGTTTTGCGAGAAAGAGAGGAATATTTACTTATTTTCACGAGATGAAGGATTGAACCACCCGTGCGCTAATGGTCTTGTATAGGGAAGACGATCAATCGGAACCCTCATCTCTCGTGAATACAAGAATACCATTGTGAAGAAGAATAAGATGTCAAGCGAATGGAAATCACACCCACGAAAGAATGCGTGAAACACCCGTGCGTTAGTGTTGTATGATAGGGGGGACGGTCGCTCGGAAACTTCCTCCGATCATACAAGTATACACATACGGCTTTTCTTTGCGTATTTGGCGTTAACAAGTTAACGATGCTCGACTAATTGTCTGTTAAAGTGTTAGTTTGCCATGGATCAAGGTACATAACCGTATGCTGTAAGAACCGTTTACTGGAGTAATCGTATAATACTCTATTTGCTCTAATCGGTGAAACGACAACACACAAGGTACACGTCACTCATTGGTGCGTTTGATAAAATCATGAAAGTATCAATAGGAGAATGTGAAGTGAAAAATAGTAGATTTTGAACCAAGGATATCGTGTGCAACAATGTGTATAATGCAGTATCTGTACTTCAATGCGGTTGCGTAGAAAAAAGATATTATTCAAGTTTCTATACGAACAAAATTCAATTATTTTCAGAAAAGCCATTTTCCAGTTATAAAGAGCAGAATATATATATATATATATATATATATATATATATATATATATATATATATATATATATATATATTGTAGGACAGTAAAATTTCAATAATAAACTGTAAGAAAATCAGTTTCCAAGTCGTTACCTCAAGTGTGATGTCATGCACATTTCGAAATAAAAGTATCAATGATCAAAATTATCAAAGACACAATAAATCAAACTAATAAGTGTCAAATTTGAATAGCTTTGTCACAAGAAAATATCGTTAGTTGAGAATCGATCACATAAGAATTATTCAGTAATCTTAGCTATTTCTTACTATCTACTATTATATATATATATATATATATATATATATATATATATATATATATATATATATATATACACATATATATATATATATATATATATATATATATATATATATATATATATATATATATATATATATATATATATATATATATATATATATATTTATATATCGAGTATGTTTGACTGTAATTTCATTAGGTATAGTAACCATTACCACCTGTTTTATGAACAATCTGTAATGAATAAATAAATATGTGAATATATATGTAAATTAATATCACATATTGAATCCACGCAGATTTTTACATTTGCAATACACTCATCTAAGTATATAAAGGACGCATCTGACTCGTTGATTTCATTATTATGTATTTGTTATGCAGAATCCACATACCTACTGTGATACGGATCACATGATTCATATTTCACTGAAATAAATGAAATTATCATCGTGCTTATAATTATTGTTCTCGCTTGCAGTGAATGAAAGTGATGGACTCATCTATGACTGTGCCAGTTACTAACGAGTAACGACACAATACAATCACCCTACATATTTCCCTACGAAATCAGTATATTCATTTGATATCAATTAACAATTTAATCTCTCATGTTGAGAAATTGAAGTTGAAGTTTTTTTTTTTCTTATAAAAGTATTCCTCCTATTTATTAGACCCATTTTCACTTTCTGATGAATACCTTAATTTAATTCATTTCAATTAAGATCTTCAACAAGTCAAAATGTATATCATTTCACCTATCTATTACAATCTCGACGAAAAGACTGTATATAAATCTTTATTTCGATCTCTGCCCATGTATATTGGGTTGCCTTGATGACACAGAATAACAATTGAATTAAAATTTAGATAAATACAAATGAATAACAATTTGAATATAAGGCTGAATTGAGACTAAAATGATGAAATAATAAATAATGAAGCTAATTTTGACTGTATAAATGATTTCTAAGAATGATAATTGAATCGCGTAATACGCTCAGTACTATGTTCCTAATAATTGAAGCTATACCAAATTTGACAAAACACTCTTCTAAAAATTTCGGGATAGTCCCTCTAGCACCAATTAGCAGCCCGGTGACTCGGATCTTCTTGATGTCCTACTTATCCAAGTACATTACATTTAAAAGAGTCCGACCGCTCAAGAAAGTGTTGGCCCAAATGGGACTTTATTTCGTGCTCATGTCTACGTGCCTCCCTCCTATAAACCGTGTGTCTTGTACAAATAAAACGACCATAAAATACATGTGTTATCTTTATTCCCCTCATACGTTCTGTTCTAATCGTTTACCTTGGGCAGTTTCTTCACATGTCGACGACTCCTAGTTCGATAAAACAGGTTACTGTTCGAAGCACTGACCACTTCGTTCCTGATAACTATGTGACAAGCCCTCGCTCCGTCCATTATCACTCGCAAAACACACCGGCTGATTTACAAACTATTTTTCAAACACGTTCGACCATTAATGCATGGTCGTTACATTAATGTTTGCGGATGATAAAATTATATAATTTTACCAAGTCATTGAAATCCACACAAAAGATGCCATATCCGAAACGGACTGTAATTTTTTTCAGTAACTTTATAGTTTTATTTGAAAACTTTTCTATGAAAAATGTTTTCCATAATATTTGAAATCGCTGGCTTGATGTAGTTTCAAAAATGTTGGCACTATCACAAAAATATATAATTGCACACGCTTTGATACCGAATTAACACAGATGAGTAGAAGTTAGTACCAGTTTAGAAAAAATCAAACTCAAATTAACTTCTCTTAGGCCCGGTATTAGCCAAGTCCAGTTAGCCCTTATCTGAGAATTAGTGAAAACAAATATCATGGGTAACCATGATGATAATAACTTTTAACTGCCAGTTAGTCCCACGTTGGTGATTCAGACACTTCGTTGATAGTTTCACAAGTAAAGATTTGTAATTAAATTGTCCACAAATAACAACCGATTGGAAGCACTTTCTTGATCTATGTAACGTTGTAACCACGCTGTCATGTGCAAGTAGGCCTAGGCCATCTACACGACTTGCCTGTATACGGTCTGTACTGAAACTAACAACAACCTGTAGCTTCTGTATTTAGAACCAAAGCAAAGTGCTTGCGAGAGGAAGGAGCGAACCACCCGCGCGCTAGCGGTGTAGGATAGGGGGGACGGTCGCTCGGAACCGTCTCCTCTCGAGGATAGAAGCATATAAAGGTAACTTCCTGTAACTAGCAACAGTATCGAAAACATCCGACCCGCGAGCGACGATGTTCCGTTGCTATGTTCACACGGTCCATAGACATCATGAGCTCATTTTCATTCATGCATACCAACCAAATGTATTGTGAAATTAGCTGGAAAAAAGTACGTTTTTGATATATTTTTTCTTAGTTTGTTTTGGTTTGTGGTTCAATGGTTTAACCCTAAAATCTATTGACAGAGTCGAGAGATTATTTTACGGGTTAGTTGAGATGTGGCTTGTACCTAGAAAACTCTTAAACAGAAGGTAATTAATGTCAATTACGGTGCAAAAAAAAAGAAAAATGCGTTTAAAATATAAATGAATTTTTTTTTAACTTTCTCAGTTGAATAAAATTTACAATTCTAGAAATTTACAATATTTTCCATCAAAGAATACATCGTATACCTTCAACATTATTATTTTCATTATTTCAATACTACAAGGATCACTGTCAGGGTGATCGACCATGAAGGTATCGAACCCCGGTCTCCTGAATGACGGCTCAGCCGCTCAGTGCGCTAGCCACTGATCCAACCGTCTTATTAATTATGTTAATGACTGCGCCCACCCCCTTCCAAATCTGTACGCTCCAGTCCATGATGGATAAATCATTGTCATTGATAAAGTCCTAGAAACCTAGGCGTATTAGCTTTTCATATTGTATTTCGTATGATTTTATAAAAAAACTTTTTCATCTATTGCCACTTGCCAGCTACGTGTACTTACAAATAACCAAGTTGGGGTAAATATGAAAATGATAATTGCAAATATAACAAAATTTGAAAAGAAAGGACCTCAAAATCGAACATCATCAGGAGATACGCCACTGACTATTAGGAGCTAGGTCAATATGACCTTAATTATGCAGGATGTTTTCTTAATTTTCACTACTCACTATCAAATACAATAGCGTTGTAAAATGAGAAATTACCAAATAAAAAATGTTAATAGACTGCTAAGAAATATTGTTTCCTATGAAAAACGAGCAGGTATGATGTTTGAAGTTAATTAATTAACTGTGATTTAGAAACCAAGAATATGATTATTTTAGAAACTGAATTATATCAAAATAAAGATGCCTTACACATTTTTCCAACCTGAATAAGCATGGGCATATATATTTGTATTTGTGTTTATTAATTCGTTGACAATAGAGTTAGCCTATACAGTTTACATATATGGATGTCGTTTATCATACTAATTTAGTTTAGTAATTTATATATTCTGATATAATATTTAGATACAATACTTGAATGATTAATTGATTTTTTTTAAGAAATATTAGAAAATCTGGAACTCAGACACTACTCGATCGGTCATATGCCTATATTTGTCATATATTATTTATGTGTATTATATTATAATATATAATATATACATATATATTATGATTATATAATATAATATTTTGTGTTCTGTGAGAAAATGGCATTTCTACACTGGAACATTCTATTATATGTATCCACGCATACATATTGTTCACCTTATTTCAAAGTAAAAAAAACGAAGTGAACATATCTGGGCAATATTCATATATTTGTTCATGAAATAAATACTTTATTTTATAGTCAATATTTAAATAATATTATCCGATACTGGTCATTACAATGACTTGCTTTTCAGTTAAATACCGGTCCGTGGTTCGTGCCTCGGGCAATGTTATGTGTATTATTGTCAAGTCACACTTATGTAGCATGTCACTTTCACCTCGGCCATCATTCGGCTCGAATAACATAATCTATATGTTGATATGCTATTGTCAAGTAGGAAAACGCCACAGCTATCACGAATATTGTCGTCCTGAACGATAAGTCCACTTGATAAATAAAATTATCATATATATTACATATAAAGTAATCGTTTGATTTATATGTATACTTACATCCACGAAAGAACAAGTTTGACTACCAACATATCAAAGACAAATATTACCATTGTATTTGCAAATTGTATTTTAAGGGAATTTCGATTTTTCAGGAGAAAGGTCAAGATAAAAATATGCAATTGCATCTTTCAAAAGCAGGAAATCCTCAACGTTACATCGCAATATTTACAATTATTTAGTTGTTAGACGACCTTCTTCTTTCGTGGATACAAGTATATATAGCTATACTTGTATCCACGAAAGAAGAAGGTGCGAACCACCCGTGCGTTACTGCTGTAGAATAGGGGGAACGGTCGATCGGGACTTTTTTCTTTCGTAGTACTAACCGGCGATAAAGTTAGCAAATTATAAAGCTCAGTTTGAAGTTGGCTACTGATTGTTTTTTGATGTTCACCATGGTCACCGAGCGTATCACCCAAACTTTATGATTCACTGCCATCTCGAGATCTAGCACTTCTCAATATGGATACGCACTGTTACAGTTATAGTTATCTATAGGCCTATATTAATACCGTGGATTTTATCAGTTATGCGTAACGGTAGATGATGTTTCCTGCGAGGGGTGGGGGAAGAGGGGGGGGGGAGAGGGGGAATTTCATGAATGTCTATTCAAATATGAATATTTATTATTAAGACCATCCTAATTTTCGAATAACATCTAGTTCTAAACTCATTTGAATTGATCTAATACATTGTTGATACTTTTACAAAACAACCATTATTAAAATACACGGCCACATAGAGGCAATTGTTGTGACTTGACTTGAAGAGTCAGGTGGAGTCTTGACGTACGTTCATCCAACAACTGTAAAATGAAAAAAAAAAAAAAAAAAAAAAATTGTAATGCAAATCTGTAGACGTATAAAATAATTTTATAACTCGATAGTATATTCTTGTTATGGTATTAATTTATAGAGAATTTCTACAAGAAAAATTAGAAATAATAAAAGAAGAATCACGATTTCAATGTTAACAAAAAAAATCTATCGAGTGTTCTGAGACAATAGAACCATATAACTTGTTGTTTTACATGTTACTTTCAGTGATTGTCTACATCTTCATGGATGGTTCTATACTCGCAATAGTGCATTGTGCACAATCCTTTCTCCCCAAACAAAACAAACAAAACAAACAAAAACTTGCATGATACAAATTGAAGTCACATTATTCTAAACTATAATACCATAATAGGTATACTTTCTTACGGAGATGAGAGAACTTTCTTATGTTTACAAAAGTTGATCATTAACTACTATAATTGGAATCGGATCTATTTGATATTTTCCCCGCCTTAACAGAGCAAGGTGGAGATAGATAATGATGCATGCTTCATGGACCATGAGACTAAAGAGGCTGTATCTTTGGTTAAATCATAATCATGGACACACCTTCGTTGATCCATTTCCTGCGGCTAGATATACGAGATATTATTACAACTTTCTGACATTTTATTAGAAACAAAACTGATAATACGTATAAATTAAATTTCACTGTAGAAAAAG
Organism: Brachyptera putata; assembly: GCA_907164805.1. Taxonomy (NCBI): domain Eukaryota; kingdom Metazoa; phylum Arthropoda; class Insecta; order Plecoptera; family Taeniopterygidae; genus Brachyptera; species Brachyptera putata. Next base: position 6,272,493 of record OU015466.1, on the reverse strand, counting down.
TTTGCTATTTGATCAAATATATAGGTATGGGCGAATGAGTTGAATTAGTATTTAAAAAGATTGTATATATATTTCTACGATAATATTTCTCTTTAAATGTTCATGCTAACTTTTCGGTTGAAATACTATCTACGATCAATCTAACAAATGCAATAAAATATTTTCCCAAAAATTTGTCTTCGAATAATTGTACTATGAAATATCTGAATATCAAACTCAAAATTTCATGAAAAAAATCTTAGAATCTACAACACTCATTTGAAATGTTGTATTTATTAAATTACAATGAGTAATTTGGACATTCCTTATTTTTAAAATGAAGTTATTTAGTAACTTGACCTTGCCGCTTGATTGGATAACACTTAAAACTAGTATACGTTTAGGGCCAGGCCTATATAGCAATTATAGTAACTCCATATATTGAAATAATAATTAGCTTTAGTTTACAGTTAACTTCTTGTTTTTGTTAACTTTTGTGCACCATTTCCTTTAAAGTGGATCAAAAATTACAGTAAATTATTATATAATTGAAAACACGATCTCCATTTTTAATTACGGTTAATCTTCAATTACCGAGCACGACATCGAATTTCGTAAACTAACATTCACATTTACACTCTAATCTCGTTCCATTAAGAGTCCATGAGAGTCAATCTTAGCAAATATCAGTTTTTAGAAATTCTAATAAAGAGGAAACACAGATATTTACAATACCTTCGAGATGGTTTAAGTAATAACTATTAACTATTTATGTCATGTCGCATAATTGCCACGCGTTAAAAAGTGTGTTTTTAGCCGTATAACCGTGACAATTTGGCGATATGATATAAACTAGGGAAACGCCATATAAGCGTTGTTGGACGAGCTGATAGTAATAGTATGGGTAAAAATGTGTAAAAACTGCTTCGAGTGATACCAATTTAGCACATTTTATGTTTTTTCTTCAAAATGGCTGACCCGATCAAGTTAAAAGTTTCCAGAAATGTGTATCAAAATGTAATTCAACTTCACGCAAAATTTCAATTTTTTGGAAAATAAAAATAATTTCTTTTTTTCCGCTGTGTTATTCTAATTGGTATTTTTGAAATTTCTAAAATTCATAAAAATAAAAGTTACCACCCGATAATGCCAAAGAACCATACAGATCTAAGTTAGATGAGGAACCATATTGGAAAAAAGTTTGAAGATGATAACTGTAGCCGTTTGACCTGTGGAGAACCGACAAAAAAACATGAATTAAAAAAAGAAAAAAATACATAAAAACGAACTCCAATTTTTTTCAGTACGTCAAATTGAATCTCGCTAAAGCTCGTCTAATTATTATCACTTATACCATCATGAAGACATTGAAAATATCTGTATTTCCTTTTTATTATAATTTCGATATCTCACACCGTTCAAAAGCTATCACCAACAAACTGATATTCCGCTCAATCGCCTCCCATGGCCCCTTAACCAGCGTTCTGCGCATGTACAGTACCACAGATAGCCTGATCTGAAAACACAACTTTCAGGTCGACCTTGCCAGAGTGGTTACAGGTGGCATGAGGCGTCGTGCGGACGAGTCGGGTTCGAGGCCCGGCGAGGTCGTCCACTAATCTAATGCAGACTATTGAATCATGACCGAAGTGGTATATAGCTACCTCAGTTGCATGGCGAGCTGCGATGGCCGCCTCCTTTCTAAATACTCATGAATAACAGAATAACTGAACTATTTAGATATGGTCTTCTGAGAAAGTTAGAACTATGAAGTTATCTGTGATGTAATTGAAGAGATGAATGAAGAGATGAAGAGATGAAGAGATTGTTGTGTATTATCTTGAAAATAATGATAATTTTATTTCGTATCTTATCTTATCTCATTTGTATGCTATTTTTGATTTGTTACTTTTGTGTTATATAGGCCTATGTGTTGATTCTGATAGTACCAATAAAAAGTTGAAAAAAGAAAAAAAAAAGAAAATATGACATTGGCATCACAGAGTTGAAATTTTAAGAAATGTAATATATCGTAGGGGTCTATAGACTCTATTTTACTAAAAACAATTTGTTATAATGAGGTATTTTTATCGCCTCACCTAGTCATGAGGAATAATTGTATAATTAAACTCTTTGGATACGATCCAATATCGAGATATTCAGGATATATGTGTATGTTGTAAGATAGTAACGAGAGGTAAGATGGATATGGTAATACGACGTTTCGATGGAATTTCACCTATCATCTTCAGTTCTTGTGGAAACAGGAATTGCAATAGGATATATATATATATATATATATATATATATATATATATATATATATATATATATGTGAGCACGGAGATTTTCGCGGCCAATGGTTGATGGTAAAAATGTTTCCACGGTAAGTTTGCTGCGATTAGAAAGCATGTTGGGTCCTAAAAAGGACCGGTTGATGCGACGTTTCGCTGGAATTTCATCCAGCATCATCAGGCGACGGTGGTAAGTGGTCATTCGACCACTTACCACCGTCACCTGATGATGCTGGATGAAATTCCAGCGAAACGTCGCATCAACCGGTCCTTTTTAGGACCCAACATGCTTTCTAATCGCAGCAAACTTACCGTGGAAACATTTTTATCATATATATATATATATATATATATATATATATATATATATATATATATATATATATATATATATATAGAGAGAGAGAGAGAGAGAGAGAGAGAGATAGATAGTACTTATACACAATTAAAACTCATTAAAATGCATAAAATACGACACAATTAGTAAATAAAAAAACATATACTCTCGTTTTTCGAACTATTTTTTAAACCATCCTGTTCTTCTCTACCGATCAACAGTATGGTGAGACAAAGCATGATCGACCGAGCCTAACGGAGTTCAGAAAGTGAATAATTACAAGCACTTCGATCAAGTAAAGATCTGCTCTCGTCAGCCGGCAATTAACTGATCCACATCATTGTTGAGCACAGGAGACAAAAGACGGTGCACGGCTGAGCGAGCCATCCAATAGACCGTGCTTTTACCTGGCTGATGTTTACAAATCACTGATGACACATTCGGAACTGATTGGAAAAACGATGTTGAACAAATTTCCAGGGAATTGTCTGGCAGTCGTTCTCACCAAGTTGTATAAGATCAGAACAAAAAAAAATGATTGAATCATTTATTTAAATCATTATTATGTTCTTTGAAGTTTGAACTAATCGGATCTTCATCAGAATTACTGAAGTTAACTCTCTCTCCACACACCCTCAACGCCTCCCTCCCTCCCTCCCTCCCTCCAACACCTCGACACTATTATAGCAACCAAAAATGAAATAATACTATGTACGAAGAATTAACAAAGCATGTTTATAGCAACAGTAGGAACCTTTGGAGGCAAACAAACTAATACTGAAATTGTGTTTGGAGTATATATGTGTGTTTGCTGGAGGCTTCTTTCCTGGCTATATTGTATAGATAATTCATGATAATTTAGGAATTATACCAGGCTTTGTGGTGAAAAAGAATAAAGATATTTTTTCACCACAAAACCTGGTCTAATTCCTAAATTATCATGAATTATATATATATATATATATATATATATATATATATATATATATATATATATATATATATATATATTTATATATATATATTTATATATATATTTATATATATATTTATATATATATATATATACATATATATATATATATATATATATATATATATATATATATATCACAAAAGATACGCCTCGACCGGGACTCGAACCCGGGACCTTCTGATTGCCGGTCAGGAACTCTCCTGACCTCAGAGACCCCAGGTTATTCTAAAAGCTCAGCGTTGACTTGAATAGTGAAATAATCAGTTTCATGATATTGTGGTGATGCATTTGTAGCTGTATTTGTATTTTATACTAAATAATTCTGTAAACGTACATGTATGATGATATACAGACGGCTGCCATTACTCTTAGACACTGTCTTACTTGTTGCATATTGCAATTTGTGATTGATAATCTTTCAATATAATTAGATAGCATGACTTCTAAACTAGTTAGACTTGTATCCATTGAGATGAAGGCTCGAACTGCTCGCGCGCTAATGTTGTGGGATAGGAGGGACTGTGGATCAGAACATTCATTTTTCGTGGATACAAGTATATAATATAAGTTGTTGAATGTCAGAAATGACTTGAAATGTGACTATAATAAATAATAAGAACAAGAATTGATAATGTCAACGTCTGTTTATCTAAGAGAGGAGTGCCGTAGAATCTAGGAGTGCACTGACATTCATAGAATTCCGAATGAAATTGTGAAAAACATCAATTCGAATATGAAATCCGGGAATTAAATTAAAATAAAATAAACAGGCTGCTAGCTATTTTTTTAATTGTTACTATTAATTTTTTTATTTGTAGTTATATTCACATGGGATTCCATTCTATTGTCAAAGTTATTTGATTCGACAGTAAAAATAGCAGATACGCGCGCTCTCAGTGGTGAACAGTGGAACTTGTGAAAAGTCAGAGAATAAAGCGAGCGCTCATTTCAACAATGTAATTATTGAAAATATAACATTGTTGACAGTTTATTTGTAACATTTCGTCAGCCATATTGCCATGTTGTTAATTTTAGTGTCGAATATACTTCTATTTGTTCAAGTTCTGTTTAAACATGGACAGGTCTGTGTAGGATGATCTAAAAGAAGACTTATTTATTTTTATGTTGCCTGTTTGAATAGAAATACATTACATAATGTCCGGTTTTCATGGGCTAGTTCAAAAAGGATTATAATTAATTATACAATATTCCAGATTTGGTCATCTCACATTTGCAAGGTGCGTGCGCTTCAAGGCATAAAGTACACTCAACGACAGAAATAGCACACGTTTTCAAAAACATATTGCCAAGTTACAAGTACATTCAAGACGGTGCTTATAAAAATGAAGAAATTCATGTTTATTATTTTTTCCTGTTTCTTGAACCAGTGTAGTTGAATAAAAAGTATATCAACTCCAAGATAATTTCATGTTCTTTAATTAATATTACATTTCATTTTTGTGAATTCACTCAGTTTTAAGATAATACGTCAATGAATTCCATCACATTCTTGGTATTCCTTGACGTATCATCTCAAAACTGATTGAATTCACAAAAATAAAATCCCATATTAATCGAAGAGCATAACATTGTCTTGGGGTTCATATATTTATTATTCAATTGCACTGGTTCGTGCACATGGAAAAGAGAGTAAAAATAAATGTCTCCATTTTCATGAGTACTGTGCTTGCACCCCCTTAATTAATAAATTGTCTGAGTGTAACATTGTAGATCATCATTTTGTTTGATAAATATCACGATATATCTTGAAACAGTTTGAATTAAATGTAATAATATAATTGCTCTCACTCGTTTTTGTTTTGACTGGTATTGTACTTGTTATTGTCGTGGGCAGACTGTGACATCCAGCATGCCGTGACACGCCCCTGATGTTTCCTAAAAGAGGCGCATTCGGTTTAAAGTACACGGATAGTGGGAAGATAGAAATAATTGCATGATCCTTTAGAAGAGTGTTGGCGGCTACGAGCGACCGTCTGCTCCAGCCATTACCAATAACGGCCGAGGGTGTAGAGTTGTCAACTGGTAAACTGTTTCTCAACAATGAAAGGACACTAGGTTTTTGGTGCTTGGTTTGTGTACTTGAAGAAAACTAAATAGATTAACTGTATAGTTCATTTTCTATAGGGATAAAGTTTTAAATGCGGTAATTTAAAAAATAATCTTTTAATTAAAAATAAGTTTAACTGAAGGAACTCATATGAAATGGAATCTACATCTTGTAGCGATTAACAGGAAGATGTCTCAAGTTTAAATTAAATTCCTACGAAAGTTATGAATAAAAACGTCCTAAAACTAATTCCATGTCTTTTTGATTAGAACAGAGATAAGAAATACTTGCCATGCGAGCTCTCTCTCTCTCTCTCTCTCTCTCTTTTCTCTCTCTATTTTCCCCAATCGAAATCACACAACAAGAAAGTTGAACTAGACATGAAACTACACACTCTAAACGTTTTCGATTTTTCAAATCATATTTTTCTACGTTTAGTCTATGACTACATTATATATATATATATATATATATATATATATATATATATATATATATATATATATATATATATATATATATATATATATATATATATATATATATATATATATATATTATTATTATTCGTTTATTAAATAGCTTAGAAGCCAGTAACATACATATTAACAATACATATTAACAATACAAAGATTATTGCATCATGTCATTACACATAAAAAACATACAATCACAAAATACAACAAACTCCCTTACTAAATTATTAACAACAGTCTATCTCTTCCTTCTAATCCATTCAATACACTTAATTTTGAAACTATATATATACAACAACGATATATACAAAATATATATACAAAATATATATACAACAACTATATATATGTTGTACTAGACTATATAAATAGAATTTAATATAATTGATATGAATTAATAATAATAACACATGCGATTACAGCATGTAATACAGTAATTGTTTCTGAAGTATCTGGACCTATAAATATCTTTTAGACCCCCGGCAAAACAAATTAACATACCAATGCATTTTTAATAATATATGAAATTATGAAAGTATATTTCTTTTCACATTATGACATTGGACAAATGTCCGGTATGTTATTCATTTCAGCAGCTGTAATTAACACGAATCGTTAACTGTTAATTAAACTACACTCTAACCGGCGGCTAACTGCCTTACATAATATCAATAATAATATTGATTATTACATCACACCACGCAGGAGTCTTTCAGAAGCTAATAATATTCAAATAACTTTTACAAATAAATAAATATAACAGTTTAATTGTATTTCCATGTAGTGTTGAACTTTCTACCACACCTCTAATGTGGTTCAACACAATTTGACGTTTTATAAATTATAACGAGACGACTAAAACATGTTGGAAAAAAGATTTCACTTCTCAACATATATACTTGACAACTACTAAAAAGTTTGATAGTTTGTATCTTCAGATGTTTACTTGTAGGACACACACACACACACACACACATATATATATATATATATATATATATATATATATATATATATATAAATATATATATATATATATATATATATATATATATATATATATATATATATAATAAAATAATGAATACATAAAAAAAACGACTAAAATACATCTAAATATAATCATTTTCTCATAATATGAGTCGTTCAAGCTTACGTGAAACCATATATATATATATAATATACATTATATCAATATATATATGTGTATATATATATATATATATATATAAATATATATATATATGTATATATGTATATATGTATATATATATATATATATATATATATATATATATATATATATATATATATATATATATATATATATATATATATATATATATATATATATATATATATATATATATATGTATATATATATATATATATATATATATATATATATATATATATATTTATATATATACATAAATATTAAAATATTGAACGCATTTAACGCTAATTCCTATTTGTAAATCGCTCCCCAAGAAATCATACCACAGATATTAAGATTAAAATGATATTTGTGTCTGTTCTGTTGGTATAGACTACTTTCTTCTCTTGTGGATACAGGTGTACGAACTGATCTTTTAGTTTTCTAATTATAATATAATATTATGTAATTTGATTTTCTCTTTGTCTTGGCTACGAATTGTTCGATTACATAATGAGTTGTATTGTCTTGAAGTATGAATGAATCAATATGTTACTGACTGATTGTTTGTTACTTGTATTAGAATGTATCTTCTGACACGTCTCGGTTATCTTCAAGTACCATCTTTACATATTATTATGTTGTAATTTACCACGGTTAATACTGACTTTTAGAACATGAGAAGCTTATTTTTACATAAATTCAGTTACAAAACAATATATATACATATATATATATATATGTATATATATATATATATATATATACATATATATATATATATATATATATATATATATATATATATATATATATATATATATATATATATATATATTTATATATATTAGAAGAAGAAATTGCGTTCAAAATAATAGCGCTTCATCTATACAATTAATTAATTCAAACTATGTAAATGCTGGTTTCTAAAAATGTCTATAAAAATACTGATTATGTATACTGACGAAGTGATGTGTGCAAACTTGGAAAATAAACATATTCCTCAATTGAAATATTATCAATAAACTTGATATATGATATATTTGATTTGATAAGATTGCTTAACTTTGCTATGTCCTTAATTTCACCAGTAAAATTCAATTATACTGACATGTCATATTTATATAGAATATATTTCTTCTATAATATAAAAGATTACGTGTAAGTTCATATTTTATTTGCTCAGTAATTCTATTTATATTTCTTATAAATTATGGCTCGCTTGTAATTTGGTACATAAATATATTTGATTCACAAAAGTATACGAAACCTGTTTTATATTTGTAGTCTGTACCATTAACACGTTTGTGAAAGGTTACGATATTTTTCTAATGTTCCCATATAAGTTCTGAAAATACTTTCAACTGACGCAATTACAGGCCTTGTCGTTATGAAGTGTGAGTTTTGTTGACATTTTAATCAAAATCATTCAGTTCTAAAAATGAAATTGAAGCATTTTTTCTGTTCATTTCTATCAATATGAGACGTGGTTCTTTACATATTATTATCTGAAGTAATTAATTAATGTTACATTGAAAGTTGGTATAAATCAAAGTTCTGATCTTCATTTTTAACACACAATTCATTTAATATCTGTTGTAATTGTATTGTATAATGTATTTATCCATTTATATTACAACAATTTTTTAGCAAATTTCTAGACATTACAGATTTCAATGGCAAAACAAAGTGACTAAAAAAATACTGCGTATCGATATAATATCTATAACAATAATATCATCATTATGTTAAAACTTCTTCATAGTCAAATTGAAAATCTAAAAAAAACGAATTTTGAGTACTAGTATTCTTTTGATAAATAAACCATATCAAATAATGCTGATGGTCAATAACATATTACATTCCATGTTTACTGTTACTCTAATTCTAGAAAAATAAAAAAAGTCCATGAAAACCACATATAATCGAATAAAAACGAGCAGAAAAGTGTGTAGACATTTGTAGCGAAGGTGTGTACCTGATCTCGATACCACAGAGTCAGGCCACAGAAGTCGAGTGCATATTCGCAATTAGATACACAAGAAATGGAATCAGTTTCTTATAACCGCAATAACATGATGAACATCGTGAACAGATCGGTTGGCAACACTGATCTGCATCACGTGACCACGAGAGGCTGTCAACGAACCGGAAGTAGGTTTAGATTAAATTACTTTAGGTTGTGTGTTCTGTTGGGTTATTTGTAGGTTAGATTAGGTTAGTTTGGGTGAGATTATTTGGTTTAGTTGCTTTTAAGTTGGTTAGATTGGGTTGATTTAGCTTAATTTAGGTTACGCGCAGCAACAACAACAACAACAACAACAACAAGTCAACAACAATGTTCGCATGTTGTGACGTAGGCCTACATCGATGGTCCGGTGAATAGAGGCTGCCACCAGAACAGACACGACGTCTGATACCAGGCTTACCAACTACAATACAATACAAAGACAATAAAATACAATGCAAATACAATACCGGTACGGAACTTTTAGTTGAACATTTTGAAGATTTCCCCAAAAAGTCACATCAAAGAAAATCCATTTTTTCAGCCATTCAACTTGATGTGAAGACATTATTTATTGAGAACTTTCAATGAAAACATCTGAGAAAACAGATGTTGTTAGAAATCAATAAACTCTGATACCTAATGAAGCAAGCAAGGTTATCAAGGTTGCCAACCCAACCTGAACAAGGCAATAAGATAATTACCATCATCTTCGAATCCCGTCTCGGTAGAAACCAGCTTCTGTCAGCACTAATCGGGACATACATCCAAACATGTTCTTATAGCATCAATACTACTTCGGCTAGGCGAAGACGTGCTCATACATACATGGATATTTCTTTCATTTCTACTTTCTGAGAAGAAGAAAAGTTTCCAGTGCTTCTTCGAGAACAAGTTCTTTGGAGTTTTATTTAATGATCTACAAATAATTGTATTCTCTGTATAACTTGATTGGTGATCATACTAAGTTGTGACTCGTGTAGGCCTACTTGTAATTGTTAAGTGAAATATTTGTAGAAGTATACAAATAATAATACCAATAATAATAATAATAATAATTTGGAATAAAACCACATCATAGTAATAAACCATTTTGAAGTATTTTAGTATTATTTTAAAACGTTATTTTGTCAGATAATTCAGCCCTGAAGGATTTATATATATATATATATATATATATATATATATATATATATATATATATATATATATATATATATAAATATATATATATATATACGGTATATTTATTTATATATATATATATATATATATATATATATATATATATATATATATATATATATATATATATATTTATGTGCTTACGTAGGTTCTCGTGGCCTATGGTAGTTGGTAGTACAATTTTTGCGGTAATGCCACGCTGCTCACATTTTTCATGTCGACGTTTCGGCGGAATTTGCTCCGCCATCTTCAGGAAAGATCCAACTGGGTCGATGGTCAGCACTTGAATGTCATCAGCATTCATCTCATTCAAGTGCTGACCATCGACCCAGTTGGATCTTTCCTGAAGATGGCGGAGCAAATTCCGCCGAAACGTCGACATGAAAATGTGAGCAGCGTGGCATTACCGCAAAAATTGTACTACCATATATATTTATATATATATATATATATATATATATATATATATATATATATATATATATATATATATATATATATATATATATATTCATTCATTTGAAGGATTCATATATATATATATATATATATATGTTCATTAATTTATTTCACTTTTTGTCGTTGATTTTCTGTTATCGTAATCGTGTGGATAATGTACAGTTGTTTAATGTCTGTTTTGTTAACCGCATTCTATTGAAGCAATTACTTGATTACACGAATTGCTTGGTTCTGCGTGGAACCACTGTTGTTAAACTATTAAACCAAGTGGCTTGTTTTTCGGTGAAAGTTGTGCAACATTTCCTAAACTGTCAACTACACCATATCTCGGTGCTTTGTTTCCTACACTCTACAGGCCTAGCTCATTCACTCTCAAGGCTGGTAACGACTCAATTGGCATTAAACTCTGTTGTGACCTCAGGGGTATCTGTAGGCTAATTATACATTTTTTTACTTTCATGTTATCACATTTTGATACGCGAGTGTGTCATTCATAGTTAGACGAGCTTTAGCGAGGATTCAATTTGACATACTGAAAAACATTGATGTTCGTTTTTATGTTTTTTTTTTTATGTTTTCTTGTCGGTTCTCCACAGGTCTCCAAAAAGTGTAACTACAAATAATAGTGCGCTCAGAAATGTCATTCAGGAGACCGGGGTTCGAATACTTTCACGGTCAACCACCCTATAACTAAGGATTATCGTGATTTCCCTATCACATCTTCAAGGCGAATACGAGATGATCCTATACGAATCATGCAAAGACCGTCTCCTTCACATTATTCCTCATATTAAAAAGGGCTTCCACCAACCAGATTACCCACGACTGGTCTATAAACTGCAAGGAAATGATAATATAATGATGTACTGATATTTTATGAGATTAGGAAAACGCCATATATGCGTTGTTGGACGAGCGGATAGTAATAGTATGGGTAAAAATGGGTAAAAACTGCTTCGAGTGGTACCAATTTAGCACATTTTATTTTTTTTGTTCAAAATGGTCGACCCGATCAAGCTGAATATATTTAGAAATGTGGATCAAAATATAATTCAACTTCACGCAAAATTTCGATTTTTTGGGAAAATATATTTTTTTTTCCGTCATGCTATTCTAATGGGTATTTTTGAAATTTCTAAAATTCATAAAAAAAAGTTACCCTCCGATAATGCCACAAAACTATATAGATATAAGTTAGATGAGGAACCATATTGAAAAAAAGTTTGAAGTTGATAGCTGTAGCCGTTTGACCTGTGGAGAACCGACAAAAAAATATGAAAAAAAAAAAACATAAAAACGAACACCAATTTTTTTCAGTATGTCAAATTGAATCCTCGCAAAAGCTCATCGAATTACATATTGATTATTCATTTGCGCTCAGTCATAAGCGTAAATAACAAATATGCAGTAAGATTCTCACATTTCTATTCCACGAATTAACCCGGCACCTCCACCAAAATGTTTTACATTTTATGTTTTTACAACTGAATAATCACATTGTGATATACGTATATATAAATCGGAATAATTTGATACTCGAAGTCTTGATTAATTAAAATTGATCGACAATATTTTTTAAATTAATCTTACGTCTACTCTGAAATTGAGACAACATTTTAATACACCGTCTGTGTTTATGATACTTGCATTGTAATGAAAGAAGAAGAGAGTACAGCCACTCAATAGTCATTACCGTTACATGTTATCAATATGTGTTTATACAGCGAATCATCAGCTGCCATTTAGAACCGTTCCGACTTGGTTTACACAACAATAGAAACACATGTTTATAGCTTCACAAAGTCCTGAGGGATAATGTATAAGGCAGCACTTAACCAATCGTAAGTGCAATGATAATAGTTTCTTTTAGCACTTAGTAGGCGAAAACCAAAGTAAAAGTGGCGGAGAATGATAAGCTGAATTTGAGGTCCATCTTTTCGTTTAACCTGATTTCTTTTCATAATCATTGTGCGTTTAAATAAAGATCAACACAGAAACAGTGAGTGGATTTCATTCATGGAGTTAGTTATTAAAGCTACATTTCTAGTTAGCGTGAATTACAGAAGTCGATTATATCGGGAAAAAAAATTATAGTTATGAAGAAATTTTGGAAATTATACTTGTAATAAAGACGTCATAAAAATAAGTGGTTTACACAGGAAGTGGACTAGTACACGCAATTGTTCATAGTAATAGTGAAAATTTAGTTTTTAAACTTCAGAATGATAAAATAATTACTTGTAACCACTCGAAAAGTACATTAATAATACATTAACGCAACATTGGTTCGATAAAACTTGTACACAATAATGTATTAAGAGTTATTATCAACGTAAGTAATGGATTGTCAAAAAAAGTTCATTAGAACTTATTTACAGAATATATGTATATTGTGGCTTCGCAGAAAGAATGGTTATAGATTTGCATCAGTTTAGAAAGTAGTTGATTTAATTTTTTTGTAATGCAAGTTTAGGATTGTCTGAACGGGGCACCACAAGGGCGATCTTATCACACCAAAGAGATAGTTATAATAAAGCTCATTCAACACATTGTATTCATTCTAGTGAAAAGTTAAGAGATGAAGAACCATTCAAAAGATGTGTTGGGGGAAAAGTTTTCATTTTTTTTTTGAGTATATCTTTTATTTGAAATATTTTCTAATATATCTGATTTATCTCAAATGAAATAATTTGTTACATATGACGTATTTCCACTAATGTGCGATATTTCCCTTCTTTCACAATTACAACTAGAATCATCTGTAACAGTTGTGTTGCAACCACGGCTTACTTGATACGCCACCTGTCGGATCGGTGCGGGTTCGAATCCCGCCCCGAGCAACCACCGTGAAGAGATCACTCGTTCTTGCCTCGAGATTAGCCCGTGCCCGGATATCCGGGCCGAGAGCAACAGGTCGGTTCTTGGCATGACCCGATTACCATTGTCTGCATATTCATCTTCACTTGTATGTGGTGATGTAATTTGTTTACAATCTAGCACATTTGATTTTATTTATCTAGGATATTGTGTAAATAAACAGGTTTTGTAAAATAGTGAAGTTTTAGTTCGTGAAATGGGTGTATGTTATTTTTATTATTTAAAAATATAGGTTTCAAGATTTGACTCAATGCTTCTTTCTCTGATGTATTACACTTCATACGTAAGTGGAAGCATCTTGCGTGAATAAATACAGTTTTTGAAACAAATATTACAAGAATGACATATAGAATAACAATGGGAAAATATTGAAGCCCCACTCCTATGTATTGCATCTTTTCGTTGCAATTTGGTAGCGTATATTCAACAACATTTTATAATAGATGCTATTTTGTCTTGTCATTTAACTGTGTTGATTATTCTATTTGAATCTTGGGTGCCTGCCTAGTGCAGTTGGTTGGAGCTTTGTGAGAGGTCCGGGGTTCAAGTCCCAGAGTGGGCAGATTTGTATGATTTGACAAAATCGTTCATACATATGAATAAATTTAATATAATATAATAATATAATAACATTTCCGAAGTAAGGAATTATACGAAATATTCATTAAAATATACATTTTCAAAAGACTAGAGGTTCTTGTAATCCCATTAGCCGCTAGATATATTTTAATTATCACCCCCCCCCCCCCCCCAGCACAATAAACTCCGAAAGTTCAAGCCTGAAATGTTTCTTCATTAGTGTTAAGGCCAGTTTTTTGCACCTAAACTGCATCTTTGTCGTCTGCTCATCTTCACGCCTCTAAACCCTGACCCGTCGTGATAAAATACTACTGTTGTATTGTTATTGTTATGGTCTACAATTATTACAATTAAGGAAATGTGTCACTTTGTCGGTGGTTCAGACACAATGAGATTCAGCAATAATGATATATAGTCAGTAAATTTAATTACGTTTTTATTGCTTGTTATTACGACTAAAGAATATCATCTTTGTATATCTCTTTGTATAAACTAACTATCGAATGTCTTAATTCAACCATTTATTTCAACATAATTCGATTGTACAACAAACAAGAGGTAGGCCCTACTACTTTTTAGAAGGTTTTAATAATTCATATTTATAGAAACGATAATTTTAAATCAAGATAATTTTAAGTCAAGATAATTTTAAATCAAGATATTTCGATGATGATAAGAAGTAGATGATTCCATCTTGTTGTTAACACTCTGCTGATGCTAGAACGTAACAGGTAAGCTAGGCCTACACATGGACCACGAATCAGCGCAACTCGTGCGTCACGTGATCCCCCCCCCCCCCCCCCCCGCCTGTAGATCGTGGTGAGGCTTCAATAAACCCACATTCATACCTGACCGACGCCTACACGAAGACGGTTCATTCAAGAACCGAGATCATGTAACAGGGCGTGGGTTCGAAACCCGACCGATTCAATTTACTCTCGATTAATTACTATTATCGAGGTATACGTGTATCCACGAAAGAAGAAGGCGCGAACCACCCGAGCGCTAGTGGTGTGTGGTAGGGGAGACGGTCGCTCGGAAACTTCTCTCGTGGATACAAGTATATCAATAAATAGAAGTAGATGATAGGAACTCGTGTTTAGAATAAGAGAAGGGCGGTTGTGATATCAAAAAGGAGTGATTGTTTTGTTGTTATGTTGTTATTGTTTATTACTTGTAATTTATTATTAGAAGTCCAAGAAAACTGCATAAATTATAATACATTCTCCAGTTTGACATTTTTTTTTTCAAGGTGCATGGCTCAATTATATATAATTCGTAGACAGAATATGAAAGACGAATAAGTAGGCCTATATCAACCCGATATAATTTCATGCTCTTCAATTATTATGACATTATATTTTTGTGAATTCAATCAATTTTAAGATCACGTCAATGAATTTCATCATATTCTTGGTATTCATTGACGCATTATTTTAAAATTGATTGAATTCACAAAGATAGAACGTCATATTAATTGAAGAGCATAAAATTATCCTGGGGATGATATAGTTTTCATTCAATTACACTGGTTCGGTGCATGCACTGAGCTTTTTATAAGCACCTCCCTTGAACATTATGAATGTTCAAATGCATACTTTTCACAACATATTATTTAAATAAAATAATCCAATCTTTTCTACTACCAATTACTATCATTAAACATTTCAATTCAATTGATTTCCACTCTGTATGTATTGATTTTTGTAAAATCTAATGCCATTTATCATCAGATTTCAGGCTACTAATTCTGATAGCTTTATAATCAACCGTCAATTGATTCCAATCGATGCAATCATTGAAATCGCTTTTAATTTTCACCGTGCATGCACCCGTTTCATTAATAGTGTCTATTTTAGGCCTGATTTGCAAAGAGCCACACTTGATTTGGTATCACGGCTTTCTATGGTGTCGATGAATTGAGCGCAAAGACAGCATTATGTAAATATTATTCATGTATTGGTACTAGATATAATGGTCATGCTTGACCGGTCAATTAAGACAGGATTTGGGAGACCTGTACAATTATATCTTTAAACTATCTTTTAATTTCAAGGCCATTTGAAACTTGAAAGACCTTCTAGATTTAATCATTTTCTTCGTGAACCCATTCTTGAGCAAGAAGATGTGTACTGAGATTAGGAGTGTAATTTTACCGCGTCTTTTAGTGACGGTCTTATAATGTGATTTGAGCACATTCATTTATAAGCGAGGGAGGCAGAAAGGAAGGAAGAAGATGGAAAGGAAGAAAGAATGAGAGAGAATAAAGAATGAGAGAGACGAAAGAAAGGAAGAATGAGAAGAAGGAAAGAGAGAGGAAAGAAGGAAGGAAGCAGAAGGTGGAAGAAGAGAGAAAAAATTAACAAGAAAGGGTTAAATAATGAATGAAAGAGAGGAAGAAATATGGAATTGAATCAAGAAAGAAATATATTGAAAGTTGGTTAAAGATATAGCAGATATTGAAAATATTAACATTTATGCGCCTAGAGTTATCTAATTATATTTTATATCATCTTGAAGGTATTAGAAATATCTCTGTTTCACCATATTATAATTTTTTACCACAAATCGTTCAAAAATGATAATGACAAAACTGATAATCTGCTAAATCGATTCCAATGGACTCTTAAAACCAGCTCGGCACATTCCACAGCCTTGGGCCGCGTGGATCCGAGTTCTAAGAGGAGGCGGCGGTGGATCGAAGAGGAAGCATTTAAATACATCTTCCAGCTGGAAATCGCCAGACAAACTCAAGTGAAAACTAGGCTACTGGACCAAGCAGTAAACCGGACCGTACAAGACACGAGCTATCTACAAACCTCGATCACGTAGATCCAACACGATCTGATAGATTCGTACGAAATAATATTTATAATGTGATTTATTGTCAGTTTTCCGATTTTACATTGTGAAATATTTGATATAGGCCTATCAATAATCGTAATACTAGAAGATGATTGAGATTTATTTCTTTTGGAATGTTATAAATGAAATGAATTTCGAAAATTGATGTACTTGAATATATAGGCCTACTTGGTTGAAAGATAATATTTGATTGAAAAATAATTTAAAAATATGGCAATTGTAGAGAAATTTTCAGCAACTTGAAACATGTAGGGATTTTTTTTTTTAAAGATATAGCTGTTATTTTATACTTTAACTATCCTGTTTATATATATATATATATATATATATATATATATATATATATATATATATATATATATATATATATATATATATATATATATATATATATATATATATAAATATATATATTATATATATATATATAAATATATATCGTGGCTGTTAGTGATATATATATATATATATATATATATATATATATATATATATATATATATATATATATATATATATATATATATATATATATATATATATATAGGCCTATATATGCTAAATGAAAATGTTTATATCATGGCATTTAGCGGAAATCAGACTAAGAAAAAGACTAAGAAAAAAAATACCATGTTTTTTACAACAGCATTAAGTGTAAATTTACTTTTTATTATGACATTGACTATTCATATACTGACACACAAATTGAAAACAGACGTTTGAATGAAAAATGAAAATAAAAATAAAATCTCCTTAATATGAATAAATAAATGTACAATTCTGCCCGTAGTTATTCGAATTAAGCTGCATCATGTATTGCGTAAGTGTATCTCAGGCCATGTCCTGATATGGTAATGCAGACGCAGAAATAGCTCAGTTAATAACAGTAAAACATTGGCAATAACACAATCATCGTATCTTGCAAGACTGTATGATTGTGCATGTAATCACCGCGTGGCTGTTAGTGATGTGTTAGTACATCATGATAATAACACGGCTGACGTATTGAGATGTGGGTGGCCATACACCGTGTGTCGAACCCGTCTTTAGAGATGAGTTAATCAAGTACCGAGATCAATATGTGTGTTTTATCAACATTTTGTGTTGGCTTAAATTTTTTTTTTTTTTAATGTTGCTTAACGACCCCACCAACAGCTAGGTTATACGGGGGTACGAATGAGCAGGTGAAAATGAAACGATGAAGTGATGATAGATGAAAGGACGCTCACAAAAACCCATGCCTTATGCGGGACTCGAACGGTGATTTCGGTTACTACCGCTAGCGATAATTGACTTAGCCACCGGGGCGGCTACTTATCTTATTTCTGGTAGATTCCATGAGGGGCGATTTAGCTGAATATCAATTTATTGATGATTACTTGTATGGTATGAGATATCAAAAGTTTAATAAAGAGGTAAAATAGATATTTTCAATACCTTCAGGATGGTGTGAGTAATAAGTAAGAACTATTTATTTCAAATCGCCTAATTGTCAGGCGTATACGCCTATTTTTTTTATAAACCTTATACGCCTGACAATTATGTTATATGACATGAATAATCATTACTTACACTATCTTGAAGGTGTTGAAAATATCTGTGTTTCTTCTTTAAACGTCTACATGGTCCATTTCGCTTATACATACTATAACATACTCACTATTTCTAATGGCTAATCTTACATATCAATTGAGTCCCATGCAGGCCTTAGAAACAAATTGAAATCAAAATTGAATTTATATTTTGACAATTATAGTCGTGAGTGTTGACGGCGTCAAAGCTGCTATATATTGAACCTGACCTTCTACATGAACCTTAAAGGACGTAACATCAACCGAAAATAATAAACAACTATACATTGGTTTATTCTCCATTGTTTTCGATCAAATAATAACAACAATAATAATAA
This sequence comes from Brachyptera putata, assembly GCA_907164805.1. Taxonomy (NCBI): domain Eukaryota; kingdom Metazoa; phylum Arthropoda; class Insecta; order Plecoptera; family Taeniopterygidae; genus Brachyptera; species Brachyptera putata. Next base: position 6,253,325 of record OU015466.1, on the reverse strand, counting down.
TCTTGACATACTTCAAATATTATTTTATTGTTCGGAATTTATTTTAGATTTGATCTATAACAGTACACGATCGTCACGCCCACATTGAGTATATGTCTTTATTCGATTTTTTGGTACTTAGATCGCGTGTTATTTTCTTCGTGGTCGATATACTTCTTCGGTTCTTGATTAACTTTAAGCCCTTGGGGGGAGGGGGGGGGCTATTCCAAATACACACACAATTATTCAATACTTCTCGTTTACATTCAAAGTTCAAACCATTTTAGAGATAATAATTGCGCCTGAGTTCTTATAATGAATATGTCAAAAAATATAAAGTAATTACCAAAAAACCAATAGTTGACTTCTCTTTCTAATGATGTGGTATTACAAAGTAGAATTGTAAGCAAGCAATTAGTCAGTGATGAGAAGTATTAAGTGGGAACTAGTGGGAGAAAACATGTAAAAAGCCAGTGTAAGAATAACTAATTAGTTACTTTAACTTGGCTGTCTAAACAACGGAAATTACCATTTTTATGTCAAGGAACAAAAAAAAAACGTTATTTCCAAAACAATGAAAAGAATATATTTAATATGTATTGAATGATTATATAATATTGGAAGAAGTAGGACTGATATATTGGCAACTTCATTTTGTAATTGCATGTAGGCCTACAAATAGGAAACTAATCCATCTAGGGAAACTACATATTCGTTCATGTTCACACGAACCGACCAGTTTTAATTGAATGTGCAGTTTAATTATTTCACAAACCCAATTAACTAATTAACAACAATCTAAAAACAAAGTAATTCGTGTAAATGTGCAACGTATTGTGAATGTTTAGTAAGAACGGTGTGCAGTTTCACAATATTTAGTACGTAAAAGGGCCGGAATTACCTGCATATAGGAATAGCTCTAAGCTCTGAAATTCCGATACAAAAGAAACATATATTATTAATACCTCCAAGATGATATAGAATATAATTATATAACGCATATCGCATAATTGTCAAGCATATACAGCTAAAAAATGTGTTTTATCAGCCATATACGCTCAACAATTATTATACTTTGTGTTAAATAGTTTTTACTTAGGGCCCAGTTTACCAATAATAAAAATGTGTTAATTAAGCTAATTAATCAATTGCAGTACAAAAATAACATAGGTAACCAAGGGTAATAACAAGCTAATCCACTAATTATCACTTAATCAACAAATTTATTATTCGTAATACCGGGCCTTATACACCATCTTGAAGGTATTACAGATATCTGTATTTCCTCTTTATTGCTGTTTAATGAAAGATTGATCATACATTAACCGGGTTGACAATACTGGATGATGACTGATTCTGACTTACGAGAGGATGATTGGTTGAGAAGCGCTATTCGTCCTGATAAGGGGCTAAACCTCCGTTTATCGCTTACCTGCAACCAATGAGAACACAGCAAATTACAACTATGCACAGGTTCAAGTTAACATTATTATAGTTTAGGGAGAAAATGTCAGGAGGAATAACGGAACATTTAGAGTCTATATTGCTGGAATATATGATAATTATTAATTGAGAGTTCATAGGAGACAATATAGAGAAATATCAGTCTTTTGGTGACAACTTTTTAGTGGTATGAGATATCGAAATTCTAATACGGAGGGCACACAGATATTTTCAATACCTTCAAGGTGGTAGGCATATAAGTTATAACTATTCAACGAATATCGCATAATTGTAACACGTATACGGTTAAATATCCAATAACTATAATATCCGATTCATATCTAGTTTATATTTCTTTTTGTATTATTAATATGCCTATAACTTGACCATAGATTTATAACAGTTATAGTGCGACATTTATTTTATATCCATATAATAATTATTAATTATTATTACTAGGTACACCATTTTTTCATTTCGTTTTTTCACTTGTTAAACTTCTGTTCGAAATAACAGTTGCTCGAACTGAACAGTTGCATCCTTATTACGTGCAATAAAAAAGCAGCGAAGACAGAATTCAAAATTGATAGAAAAAGTCTTTGTCTCACATAAAAAGCATAATATAATTGTTTAAATTTATTAATTGGCTTCGGATGGATGATTAATGAGATTACGGTTCCTTGGGTAATGGGAAGGATATTGTGAAGGAAGCGGTCGTGGCCTATACTGTGGTAACCATCCCGGTATTAGCCTAGACTACATAGGGAAACCACGAAAAACACCTGTAAAGATGGGCGACGGCAGGGATCGAACCAGGTCCGAAATTCCCCTCGTCTCCCGGAACACACGAAGCAAGCGCGTTAACCAATGCGCTTCATGTACCGGTATAATTTGGAAATATATATATTATATATATAATATATAATATAATATATATGATATATAAAATATAATATATATAAAATATATATATAATTTTAAAATTTCGTTGTTTTTTAATGTTTATCTGAACCAATGAAGTATCAGTGATCTAGTCGGCGAATACCTGACCAGCATGCAAGACGTAAGGTCAAGAGGCAAGACGTGCATCCTGACGTCACAAGTCAGTAAGAGAAGACAATCAGGTCAAACGAATCACATTCATCTTCAATACCTCTGACCTTTACCAGTTGACCCGGTGACCTTTAACACACATGCTCGTGGTTTGTCTGATCAAAAGACTTGTGTTGGAGAGGCTGCTGCATTTTACTACGTTCCTTCATTTAATTGAGGAAAGAGAGGATGTGAAGATAGATAAAAAGATCGAGCACTCCTTTTAATCGATACAGATAATTGTATTGTTTATTTTCCAGGAACTTGTCATGTTTACTATTTAATAGTTTGTAGAATGTATCACATTATAATTAGTTATTTCCTATGAGGTGGTAAGATCGCCCTTGTGGTGCCTGGTTCAAACGATCCTATACTTGCATCCCTCGCCTTTATGATGGAAAGAGTGACTTTGTGTCAAGTTTTCGATGTTGTTAAAAAAAAAATGGCGAGTAGGCATATAGTAATGTTAAGTTAGATATAATAAGTTATAAAGTGAAACTTGGTGGTACTTTGGGAGCTGGAAAGAGTAAATAATAGATAAAAGAAGAAAACAATATGTATCATTAATTATTTCATGGATTAATTATTTTGATTAGTTTTTAATTACTCGACTTACAACTGGGTAGTATTCATATTTCAAATGCAAAATATACACTCGGCACAAATATTCAAATTTTTAGGAATTATGTTATTTTGTAAATAATACTGGATCATACACCATTTATTTATTAATCTTGCCATTCAAGTTACACAGTGAGTCTGGCTACGCCAATCGCATTCAGCTATAAGGAACCGGCACCTCCACCAAAAGTGTTTTTTATAATGACTAGAAATATTTAAAACCATAACCAAATAATAGCCAAAACCTTTCGTCATTTTCTGTGTATTACTTGTATTTCCGTTCCTTTCTTAGTGATTGATCTTCTCCGGTTACAAACATACACAATATCACGTGTATTCATTCCTCAAGTATACGGTACATTGGACCGAGGGGTTTACAAGTCGCAAGTTTGGTGTACACCTGATTTCAGAGATTCCAAGAGATTTCAAGAGATTTGAGTGGATTTCAAGAGATTTCATACAGATTTCAAGTGATTTCAAGGGGATTTCAGGGGATTTCAAGTGATTTCAAGGGGATTTCAGGGGATAACAAGGGGATTTCAGGAGGATTTCAAGTTATTTCAAGGGGATTTCAAGGGATTTCCAGTGATTTCAAGGGGATTTCAGGGGATTTCAAGGGGATTTCAAGGGATTTCAAGTGATTTCAAGGGGATTACAAGTGATTTCAGGGGATTTCATGGCAAGTGTACACTTGATTTCAGGAGTTGTTAACCCCTCGCATTGGACTACAGTATATCCATCAAGTAACTATAGTTAGTAACTATAACTATAGTAACTATAGTAACTAAAGTACACACACAGTAACTAAAGTAACAAGTAACTATAGTATAAATACTATAGTATTTCTATATTCACTTTAAATCAAACTTGAACAAAATTTGTACATTTCAATTAAATAACTGAAACTAGTATTGCGTTAACTTAACATCACATAAAATGTCCCACAAATGAAGAAAATTGACTGAGATTTGTGATTTTTATTTTCATGATAGTATACTATAAATGATTTGTATTGCAATCTACATTACATCAAACTCGTTGTTAAATATGTCACTTTTTGTATCCAAGTTGAGTCTTACATCGTGATTGTTCTATGTCAAGCAATCAGGCTCGATCACGTTTTATTCGCGAAAGCTGACGTTTAATTCCAGCTTTGTGCAGATTAATCGTTCAGCAAGAAGATTACATACAATTATCATAACCTAGAATAGGTGAGTGATAAACTTTTTTACTTCTTATTTTATATGTTTTTACTTTTTATAATGATAATTGTATGGAATAAACGATAATATCGATCCAACTATTTATCTTTGATTTTATTAATTTATATTTTAATTTTTTTTTTCACGAGAAAATATAGTTTACCTCACTAGTATTATTTCTATATTATTCAAATACTCACATATTGAATATTGATGTGAAATTATAAAAGTAATTACATATCGATCGAAAGATAATTGCGAGTGATAAATGAGACTTTATTAAATGTTTTCATTGTCAGTAAAACCAATTGTTAAGCAATAATAATGGAATAAATCAAAAACTAAGAAAGTATCTTGAATACGTTGTGAATATATAATTGATAAATCGCTTTTTCACCATCGGTCGAACTGCCCGGACCATTCCTAGTGACTATACGATTCTCTAATTTATAAATTTTCTAATTTTGACGGTTTCAATTTGTTTCTTTTTTTTTTGGCGCCATTTTATTCAAACAACAATAACTTGCGAATATTTCAAACAATTCCTGGTAATCCCAATGAAACTCCTACGCAATTCACCTAGGTCCTGCTTCCTTGTGTTTCCCATGGTCCCTTCTTCCCATTTGACTCCAGGAAGATTTAGGTCTCCTGCTACAATTAAGTTATTTTCAAAATTTTGCCCTGTAACCCTCTCCTTGATTTTTTCTAGTAATTCCTGTTTTTTATTTGTTTCTAGTCCATAGTTAACTCAGGCCAAGACATTGTTACTCGTATGTCCACATCCAACTAACCCATATTAACTTGGATAAGTTAAACCATAGACTAAAGAGATACAAAGACAGTTCGCCTACCATTAAATTAAGATTCATCCCCACTCCCTTGTCTCTACCCTCCCCACACCCCTTACCCTGTAGTACCGTCAATCACCGCTAAGAGTGCTGAGAATCGTTTCGGAGATTGTGCTTCAGTCGAAGGTAAGATGGATGCTTGCCTGGATTGTCTGCCAAGTGTTCAACTTGACTGCTAGCAGCGCTCTAGGAATGTGTAGCGGTCATTGAAGTAACTTCAGGTAATAATGAAAGGGGTTTGAATCTCGTGAAGTAACTTACGTGGGACGTCTTGAGTATCTCTTTAGTCAATGGCTAAATTGACTATTAATATGAGTGACAAATGAAAATTATTCCATATTTTGAATATATTACAATATACTTTTACTTTTTGTCAAGTTGGAGTCTTGGAATTAGTCTGGTTTAGCTACAGAACGAACATTTGTCTTTTGAATACATTTGAAAATAGTTTTGATTCCCGGCCAATTTGGACAAATGGAAATAGTTGCTCGTCTCGCTAGAGGTCACTGGGGCTAAAGGTCAATAAACGCTTCAACTTCAAATAATACTAATTGAAACAATTGAGCTACCAGCCACGGTGCGCAGGTGTTTGTGCGCAGACTCGTGCGTATAGACTATGTGTGTCAGGCGCGTGTACCGTTACACGCACGAAACAATGCAAATCATATTAGGAATATGGGCTGAAATAGGCAAGGGGGGGGGGGCGGAGGGGGAAGACTTGATTGGATTGTTTGTAATATATTAGTTTCTAATAATAACAATAGGCTATGGGCATTGCGGAGTGAGGAAAGGGGGAGGAGGGTGATTTGATTGTTTGAGATATATTATTTTTTAATAACTTGAAATGATGAATCAATTTTTTAAGATTAACATCTGAATAAACTTATATAATATGGTATTTGTAAATTATATAAAAAATAAATTTATTATTTCAATACAATAAATGAGTAATTACCAGTATCGGCGCAATTATTCTATGTTACATCAGAAGTAGATGCCAACATTATGCACGATACAATCGAGTCGTTATCCCCAAATAACCTCTCTGTTGGTGGGGTCGCATTCAGCAAACAATAAGGCGATCACCTTACATTCCCATCATGACACAAGAGAAGAATGATAATTACTTTCATTCGATACCGTTCCGCTTTTACTTGCCAGAGAATTTCAACCGTTTTGGCAAAGACCTACAAAAATACTTTCTTATTAGTATAAAGTGGTAATCTTTGAAAACATTTCCTATGTTCTAAATGATGCTGTTACGAATAACTAATCAGCTAATTTCTATTCTTGGTACGTAGCATTGTCTCTGTTAAAGTGTTAGCTGTTTTCGCTGTTTTATATGCTATAGTTGGTACCAAGACGAGTAGCTAGCACCTATTGTGTTTGGTAATTGTTATTCACATGGTGGTATTAAATGAAACTTTACCGACGATACGATGTGGTTATTTCAGGAGAAGGTATTATTGACTTAATTAATTCGGTATTCGTAAAAAAAAAGTCTCGGTTAATTCGGTATTTGTAAAAAACAAACATGATGATGTTTTTTTTTACTGTTCAAAAATACTGATACAGAAAGAAAATTACAATTACAACAAAAAAACCCACAAAGCCCTTAAAAAAAGACTCAAATAGTGAATGATGAGTACAAATTCAAAATCGGACTATTTCACATGCATAAAAAGTATGCCTAATAAAGTAGTTGGAGTAAAAAATAAAAATAAAATATCGAATCGTTTGTTACATATAGCCTACTACTTAGAGCCGATTGTACCAACTGATGATTAGTGAATCAAGCAAAAATTAGCAAATTAACTTGTTATTACCCTTGGTTAAATATATGCTATTTTTGTACCTTAAGTAATGATTAACTAAATAATATTTAATCGTCAGTTGGTACAATCGGCTCTTACAAATTAATTTTGTATTCCATTTTGGAGTATTTTGGTTTGTATGGTCTGGTATCAAACCTACTCTTTGAACTCACTCTTCTCATGAGTGAACACGTCCACATTAGTATTGAACCTATTAGTTCTTAACATAAGGTTCTCTTTACCACTATTTAATTACGTAAAAGTGATGTCAAATTACGAATAAAAGTATCCATTTCGATTTTCACGATGTTACTAAAACGATGACCAAACTATTCGTGAATAATACTAACAAACTTCACTCAAAGTTTTACAATTGAATACACTAGAATTGTGTCCATTAAAATGTTAATTTCATCAGTGGAATTGCCAAATACTTTCCCATTTATTTTTAAAACGTTATAATTTAGTTGGTGATAATGCCAAAATAACTTTGTACCAAAACAATCTTTCGATATAAAAATAGAAATGTGTTATCTTTTCGGACTTTGTTTCATATTTCACGCTACATTTCCAGCTTCTAGCCACGCCACATGAAAACAAACGTCTCATATGCGAAAGATATCCTGATACATACACATTCACTTCAAATACTCAATTTTTCAATATTTTCATTATAATTTTAATTATAAATTATAATTTGGGGTGGTAAGATCGCCCTCGTGGTGCCCCGTTCAAACGATATAATCTTCCATCCATAGCCTTAATTGGGGAACAATGATTTTGTATCAAGTTTCGATGTTATTATTGGAAAAAAAAAAAAAAAAAATGATTTTCGCAAGATTTATATCTTGATTTTCCCCAAAAAAAACGCTATAAACCTCGTTATCATGAGATTAAATCATAATTTCGTTCTTCTTTATTTCTAATTTCTGGCAAAGCCTTGAGTTACCGTATTCAGAGCGTAACTGAAGACCAGCTGATAAGATGATCTGAACTAATTGTTTTATAGCTGCTGTAAAGATAATTGCGTTTGATTAGAAAATGAGACCACTTCTTCCTCGACGCATTATCATTGCTAATGGTTTACCACGCGGCACGTTGCAATCCTGCAATCTTAAGGATCACCAAGGTGAGAGGCATTTACTCTGATTTGATTTATTTTAATGCTTCTTAACGACCTCACCGACAGCTAGACTATACGGGGGTAGGCCTATACGAATGAGCGGGTGATAATGAAACGATGAAGTGATGATAGGTGAAAGGACGTTTACAAAAACCCATGCCTTATGCGGGACTCGCACCCACGCCCAACGGTGACTTCAGTTACTACCACTAGCGATAGTTGACTGAGCTGCGGGGGCGGCTACACTGATTTCGCCAGCAAATATTCAATTTAAAAATGCATATGTAGCGGTTTCTAGAGGTCTGCATAGGTACCACAATAGCGATAAAATAGTGAGGGTCAGTTTTTTTTTAACTTTACATGCCATATGTTATGTTGGTATAAATACTTTTCGTCTATGGTTCAATGCTTTATATTATTTATAGAAAGTCTATTCTGTCTAGTTCTATTGAAAATATTAAATTTCAGTTTATTTTAAATGCACAATTTTCGAACAGAAATCGATTAATAATACAATAAATGTGATTATTACGTATGAAAAACAGAATTATTTAATTAATATGCAGTTCATTTTTCTTTTGTGCGCCGAAATAATCGATGACGTCTCTGATATCTAGTTACAGCATAGATTATAACATTTTTCTGCTTGAGAAAAAATCGTTAGAAACTTCTGAGAAAAAATATTGAATTCAAAATTAATTAGTATCAGTTTAGTGAGAAGTGAACTTTTGTTAAAATGTGAGAATTACATTCAGTTTTAAAACAAATTTCACCTCAATCTTTCAATTCTTTCTGAAGATAAAAATGTATGATATTAAACTATCCAACAATGAACAGCTGTTAGCGTGAATTATTCTCCAAATTAAGAGTCCATGGGAGTCGATATAGTGAAGTATCATTTTTTGTGGTAACTTTTGAATAGAAGGAGATATCGAAATTCTAAGAAAGAGGAAACACAGATATTTTTAATACCTCGAGACGGTATAAAACATGACTATAGAACTCATGTCGCATTCAACTGTCAAGCGTGTACGGCTAAAAAATATGTTTTTTCAGCCGTATCTACTTGACAATTATGCAATATGGGTCAATTAGTTATAACTCACACCATCTTGAAGGTATTGAAAATATCTGTATTGACTTTTTATCAGAATTTTGATGCCTCATTCCCGAGGGGTTTACAACTCAAAAATTTGTTGTAGGCCTACACCTGATTTCAGTTGATTTCAGAGATTTCAAGAGATTTCATACGGATTTCAAGAGGATTTCAAGTGATTTCAGGGATTTCAATGGGATTTCAATGAGATTTCAATGGGATTTCATGGCAAGTGTACACCGGATTTCAGGAGTTGTTAACCCCTCGCTCATTCCGTTCAAAAATTATCACCAAAAAACTAATATTTAAATAAATCGACTCCCATGGACTCGTAATTTTGGGTGTTTCCAAGATGCATAGATGTGATAGCAATTGAAAGCAAGAGCTTCTAGTAGTAGCTAGGCCTAACGTATCACGTGGTACCACGGGGAAAGTAGTGGGAACATCATAGAAGAAGATCGCCCATTTTATACTTAATTATGTGTGAAATTCAAGTCTGTACTTAAATATATTTCATGGCTTAGGTCATGGTCGAGAATGGGAAGTTAGAATAATACAATTTACTAATTTACCAAGTCAGGAAGGAGAAAGTTGGTATCACTGTAAGGTGTGATAGTAGAGTAATTTGTATTATAATTAGGCATTCTCACGATAGCTACAATTATTAGTTTTTGTGAGGAAATGAAAATTAGTTGAAATTATTATTTGCCGAATATTTATAATAATATACAAGATGTTAATTGAAAATATAAATTATCAACGGAATTCAGTGATAATAATTATATGCATTTTCGTGTAGAATAATAATTATCTTCTTGATATATCAGTTACTTTTATGCAGTTTGTAATTTCCTGCATGAGTGTAGTTAGTTGATCAAAATGGATCGAAAGTGAAAAATACACGGTGAACATTTACATTCACTTCTTTAAATAATGAGCAATAAACAGCCCATTGTCTTGAATTACATTCTATAATAAAGTAGAGTTAATACAACTGAACAAATTTCGGTAAGTTTTAGATGTCGAATGATAAGATTTATTTAGTTTGAATATATTTTCTCACACTTAGACTTGGTTTTATGACTTGATAGTTAGTGGATTAACTTGTTATCACTCTTGGTTACAAATGTTATTTTCGTACCTTTAACTAAGAGTTAGCGGATTAGTACTCAGGAAATCTGCCCATTATCTACGTAATCTTCTCTCTCTTGTAACTAATAATTCTTTGCCAAAAATCAATTCGAATTGATATTTTGTATCGGATGGGACAAGAAGGTCGACGAAGCGTTTACACGAATTACAAAAATTCATCCACACTTCTGCTCTATAACACAAATCAATAATCAATAATCGTTAAATTAAAGTAGGGCCTATCACTAATTTTTTTAATTTTGTGTAAATTAAAATAACAAAAATATTTTAAACATCCATTTTAAAGGGGTTATATATTGATTTAATTCTCAGATAGCCATAAGTTCTCCACCACTGATTATCAAATTACTATAATTATATGCACACGTAGAAAAACCACTTCGCCCGTCACGAATGGAAAGCCTGTTCGAGATATATCGACAACGTAATCGGGAAATGAACCAGTACAACAATGTCTATTCGAGTTACGATATATCGTCGACCAACTGTTCTAATAACTCCCATGTGATACCGGGTGGCTGTTATTGTCTGTATCACCAATCTGTAGCAAATGTTCACGTCTCTTCGGGCAGCTGGTAAACAAGTCTATCATAACTCTACAGTAACAAAGGGACTCTTCGCTCCTGAATTTTGAGGATTACTTCTGTAACTACATATACATATATTGAGGTGCTGAATCGCTATGGTCATTTTTGATATTTACATTTTTATTGAAGACGATAGTATAAATAATTAGAAAAGTGTTCTCATTCTGCATGTTTACGTTTATAGATTATTTAAACTTTCAACTTTTGTAGATTATTCACGATTTTAGTTAACTTAAACTGCCTATACGCTACCTGCATACTTAGACTAACCACAAAGTATTTTACCCAACTTGCACCACTTGGCATCCCAATTTCGTTATATTTCTTATATTTGGTAAGATCGCCCTCGTGGTGCCCCGTTCAAACGATCTAATCTTCCATCCACAGCCTTAATTGGGGAACAATGATTTTGTATCAAGTTTCGATGTTATCAAAAAAAAAAAAATCTCAAGCATAATATATTTTGAAGCAACTGCAACAGTGTATGATCACAATGAAATCTGTAGAGATGATTGACATATTTATATACCTATCTTCTCACCATCCAATAGAAGAGCAAACTACAAAGATCTCGACACTCACTACATATAGGTGATGCACACTATCCACACGTGAGGGGTGGTGGCGGGGGTAGGGGGGGGGGTGCTATTGTCTTGTACCGAATGGCACGCGTGTAAGTAGTCCGTACACGATGGTATACGCGGAGGGATACATTATAGTGTCTTCCTCTTGAGGTGAGAAGGGTACGAGAGACAGTCTGTATGTGAGAGCGGTCGAGGGATGGCCGGCAACATGTATCGCCATATTACTACAATAAACCACTGTACGTGAGAATAGTGTCCAAGATATTATAAACCTACTCATAATCATCTCTCCCAGTATCCCAGAGTCCACCTTAACGTTACAATTGGCGAACCTGCCAGGATTTAATATTTCGAACCTGGATCACGTGATCATCACTTCAATCAAATTTTTATGAGACTGCGGACTGGGAAAATGGAGCTATACAATAAAAATTCAAAACCCAGAAGTAAAACTACAGTGACTACTGAAGAAGTGGTACGGCAATTATTATAACTCGACTATGACGCAACTAGAGAAGAGATTCAAGATGGGGCGAGAAGAAGATGGGTGCAGTCATCTGTTTAACGACATCCATATCAGTAAATGTGGATGTGGATTCGCTCTGATTATCGAAATCATGGAAGAACGACGGAGCAGAGTGAACCTGGTTCCAAGTCGCCTTCCTGAACTGTTGGAGCAGCCGTTCAACAAGGAAGAGGGTCGAGCGGCGTCCACAATGAAACGGACAATTATCAGGTAAAAAACAATCATCCAAACAACCGTATTCTACAACAAATCCTAGAATATCCATTTGACCAGGAAAGTTGTTCGTTTATAAATTCAAAAAGTAATTACAAGCGTAAAATCGATAGGATCGAAGGTGAATCGAACGTTAGAAGTAGGAGCGTTTTTTTTTCTTTGTGCGTTGGTGATATATCCGGGACCTAGGGATATACTTGAGGAAAATATTGAGACTAGATGTATCAAGAATTTGACCGTACATAGTGATAATAGATCAGGGAAGTCTTTATCTGGGGCTATACCGGGAATTGTGAAAGATAGTCTGGCATAATATGATATTCTAATTCTACAATATTATGATAGTTCGATCTTGGGAGTGAAAAACTAGACATTTTAAATAGTAATAGCTGGTTTGACGAAAGTAAAACTGCGGGAGTGGTTGATACCGACGTTTAGCAAGTTATTGACGATGGTGAAACTGCGGGAGTGGTTATTACTGACGTTATGCAAATTATAGGTTCGCAAAATGAAGTATAGGGTCACGAAATAATAGTTCGATCTCGGGAGAGAAAAAGCTATATATTTTGGGAAGTGATAGCTTGTTTGACGAAGGTGAAACTGCAGGAGTGGTTGATACCGAAGTTTTACAAGTTATTGACTGAGGTGAAACTGCGGGAGTGGTTATTACTGACGTTATGCAAATTATAGGTTCATCGAATGAGATAGGGTCACGAAATAATAGTTCAATCTCGGGAGAGAAAAAGCTATATATTTTGTGTAGTGATAGCTTGTTTGACGAAGGTGAAACTGCGGGAGTGGTTGATACCGACGTTTAGCAAGTTATTGCCGGAGGTGACACTGCGGGAGTGGCTGTTACTGACGATATGCAAATGATAGGTTCGCAGAATGAAGTAGGGTCACGAAATAATAGTTCAATCTCGGGAGAGAAAAAGCTATATATTTTGTGTAGTGATAGCTTGTTTGACGAAGGTAAAACTGCGGGAGTGGTTGATACCGACGTTTAGCAAGTTATTGCCGGAGGTGACACTGCGGGAGTGGCTGTTACTGACGATATGCAAATGATAGGTTCGCAGAATGAAGTAGGGTCACGAAATAATAGTTCGATCTCGGGAGAGAGAAGGCTATATATTTTGGGAAGTGATAGCTTGTTTGACGAAGGTAAAACTGCGGGAGTGGTTGATACCGACGTTTAGCAAGTTATTGCCGGAGGTGACACTGCGGGAGTGGCTGTTACTGACGATATGCAAATGATAGGTTCGCAGAATGAAGTAGGGTCACGAAATAATAGTTCGATCTCGGGAGAGAAAAGGCTATATATTTTGGGAAGTGATAGCTTGTTTGACGAAGGTAAAACTGCGGGAGTGGTTGATACCGACGTTTAGCAAGTTATTGCCGGAGGTGACACTGCGGGAGTGGCTGTTGCTGACGATATGCAAATGATAGGTTCGCAGAATGAAGTAGGGTCACGAAATAATAGTTCGATCTCGGGAGAGAGAAGGCTATATATTTTGGGAAGTGATAGCTTGTTTGACGAAGGTGAAACTGCGGGAGTGGTTGATACCGACGTTTAGCAAGTTATTGCCGGAGGTGACACTGCGGGAGTGGCTGTTACTGACGATATGCAAATGATAGGTTCGCAGAATGAAGTAGGGTCACGAAATAATAGTTCGATCTCGGGAGAGAAAAAGCTAGATATTTTGTGTAGTGATAGCTTGTTTAACGAAGGCGAAACTGCGGGAGTGGTTGATACCGACGTTTTGCAAGTTATTGCCGGAGGTGACACTGCGGGAGTGGCTGTTACTGACGTTATGCAAATGATAGGTTCGCAGAATGAAGTAGGGTCACGAAATAATAGTTTGATTTCGGGAAAGAAAAAGGTAGATATTTTGGGTAGTAAAAACTTGTTTGACGAAGGTGAAACTGCGGGAGTAGTTCTTACTAACGTTTTGCAAGTTATGAGATTACCGAATGAGATGGGGCCACAGAAAGATAATTCAATCTTAAAAACCAACGAAGTAGATATGTTAGATAATCATGCATCTAACAAAGGGGAAGGGACTTTGAAAGTAATAGAATGAACGATTGCTGGGTAATCTTAGACGCGAAACAGCACGTATAGGATATACAGAAGGGACCATGGATAACAACTACTCTTATCCACATCCAATCACCTTCCCACCTGAGAATCCCTTAATTGATTGTTTACATCGCATAAATGAAAATATAACGGCGTGCGAAGAAGTTGAAGATCCAGGAGAAGATATTGTAGTGTCAATAAACTCGACGCGCACCAAGCCAAGAAGGGATGATTTGCTAGTACTCATAAAATATGTCGGCTTTTTAATAGGGATGTTACTCAGAAGTTATAACAAGGAAATAACTGAAACCAGTAATGTACACTTGGCTAACAGCTATTGACCATCGCACCAGCGTGGGGATGTACCACGTGCGGAGGACAATAGAAATCGACGACGGCATCTTGACCTACTTACAAGGGTTGAGGGTAACATTGCCACCATCCGACAATAGCGTGTGACTGCGAGTGTTTTTGTGTATGATAATATATGGCCAATTATAAAAGCAAGAGTATAATATTGTCTCTGCAGTGGTGAAGTGTCTGTTAGATGAAAACCGATTATTGGTTGCTAGAATTGACGTCGAGCACGAATAATTATATGAGTCAATGAACAATCGTACTTCGAAATGTGTTGGGTTATTCATGTCGTATGTATATTTTTCTATGTTGACCGCAACTCTCTATCTTCGGGCCGAAAACTATATTGAAATGTAACAGTTGTAATAATATTGTAGTTTATAAGTATGAATAATTATCGATTGTGTACATGGCGTGATTGATGCACGAAACGAACAGTAACGTAATGTTCTAGGTCTTTTGAGAGACTCCATAGACGAACAAATTAGATTAGGGTTCTAGGGACTCTAGGTGACGAACAATGTCCTAGGTCTTTCGTGAGACTCCTCAGACGGACATCTTAGCTTTAGGTTCTAGGGACTCTAGGTGACGAACAATGTCCTAGGTCTTCCGTGAGACTCCTCAGACGGACATCTTAGCTTTAGGTTCTAGGGACTCTAGGTGACGAACAATGTCCTAGGTCTTTCGTGAGACTCCTCAGACGGACATCCTAGATTTAGGTTCTAGGGACTCTAGGTGACGAACAATGTCCTAGGTCTTTCGTGAGACTCCTCAGACGGACATCTTAGATTTAGGTTCTAGGGACTCTAGGTGACGAACAACGTAGACCTAATTTATTATGATGACATGTTTATCCTTTAAACTATAATTATTACATCAATATCAGAATTATTAACCAGTGTGCGATATAACTATGTTGCATGTGATCATCATCATTGTACTGATAATATGTTTTCCCAACAATTACTATAAAGGGACTTTTAACTGAAATGTGCTTGCAAAATAATACCATTCAGATTTCTAACTTCCAAGTCAAAGTATTTTCTGAAGTTTGTCACTTATGGACATGTTTAGTTCCACGAATCATCTCAAAAATAGGTTTCCAAGAAAATAATGAGTTCAAGATGTAAGAATGAATGAGGTTATGTTATGTAGGGTTATGAGGAATGGTATTGTTATGTATCAACAACACAGAGAACCTGTTAACTCCGTCTAGACTTAGGTGGTTACCTGAGAGATTGGTAGACTTTGAAGCACAACGAACATGCAATGAAAACCCCCGTTAGGGATTTACTACCTGTACTGTCATCTAAATGTGGTAGTCTTATGTATTAATTTTCTGATAACTTCAATGAATGTTTTTCACCCTCTGTATTTTATTCTTAATTGTTGGTTGCTATGTACAATTTGTTAAATTGGGTTGCACCATTTGTTTTGTACCGGTACTTCACTATTTGTGGGGGGAGGGTATTGTACCGAATGGCACGCCTGTAAGTAGTCCGTACACGATGGTATACGCGGAAGGATACAATATAGCGGAAGGATACAATATAGTGTCTTCCTATTGAGGTGAGAAGGGTACGAGAGACCAGTCTGTATGTGAGAGCGGTCGAGGGATGGCCGGCAACATGTATCGCCATATTACTACAATAAACCACTGTACGTGAGAATAGTGTCCAAGATAATATAAACCTACTCATAATCATCTCTCCCAGTATCCCAGAGTCCACCTTAACGTTACAGTCTCTCCTAATTGACACCAGGGAACCTAGATCATGCAGGAAGCAATAGACCAACAGCACGCGCGTCTTATCTGGGTTGACTGAAACATGCACATGAGTGACACCCAATATGTGTGGTACAATACCTTATATGACGTGTCCAATGCTAATTCATCAGATTAGAGTAGAGTTGTCGTGAGCCTAGATACCTCGACACGTTATCGACAATGTCACTGTGCTATATACGAGCTATCGTTGTCAGGTACATGTTTGTATAGAATTCATGTTGACAGTACATTTTCGAAGTGGCTATTTACAAACAGCTCTGTTGGTCACTGTTATGTATAGCATAACTCTTAATTTGGATTTAATTAAGTTAGTTTTAGGTTATGATAAATTAGGTTTAGGTTAGTTGGATCAGATTATCTTTCCCCAATTCAAATTACACGCAATAACAACAACAACAACAACAACGTTCTCCACGAGGCTACGACATACCCTGGCTGCAGATGACCTTGCCATAAATGTTGGTTTTAATAAAAAAATGACGCCGGAGGGTCAGTCTGAATTGACATTCAGGAGACCGGGGTTCATTTCCCACCTTGGTCAATCATTCTGACTGAAGTATCTCTTAAGCCCGTATTACACTGGGAATGGTTGCAATTGAATGCAATCAATTCATTCCTCAAGGTCACTCCAACCAGGCAATTGAGCTATTACACACAACCATTGGGCCGGGCTGGTTGAATGGTTCACAGCCTTCTCAGACACGGCCTTCCTGGCACGATTTACAATAAAGATCATGAAATCACGGCAAACTTCGAAGTGTCACTTTGAGTTTGACATAAAAATGCAAATAAAAATATACTGAATTGATGCTTTTGACTTCCAACCAAGGGCCTACGGCCAGTGACTACTGCTCTATCGTCTAGACCAAGGGTAGGCCCGAGTGATAAGTTTACTCTATACGTTGTAATGGTTACATAGGTCCATAGCTAGGCCCTATAGGCCCATAACTAATCCTAGTCAATGCTCTAGTCTACTATACCTAGGGCATTAGCCATTAGCTTCGGTGGCATTGTAAGATGTCAAATCATTTTATAATATATGCACTGGCTGCATCAATAATATAAGCATGGGCAGATACTATTTCATAAGCACGAATGATTTCAAATAATTCCAATGACAGACAAATTCCTAACCCAACTAATATTATTCACATTGGAATCAGCTGTTCGCTATTTGGCGGGAATGCCCAAATTATACTTGCAGTTTCCTATTGGGCGAATTGGATCACGTGGGCTCTATTCAGTGAATGCAACCCGACAATATAGAACTATTTCCAAATGAGTCAATTGGACTCCATTCAAACAGCCGAATAGAGATGAGTCTTCTGCGCTTGCGCGCATCAATTGCAACCAACCCATTCGGGCTATTCATTCCCAGTGTAATATGGGCTTTAGTTTACCTGTGAATGACGCACGTCAGGATTGTTTCTTTGTCTCTGTTTTATAACCACATAGTGGAATAACATTTCGTCTTATCTTCCATCGGTCATTCATTATTCACTGACGCTAATAGATCTTAGTCATCAGTACAGTGCGTCGTTGAAATATGGTCACACAAAATATGAATAATAAATACATAAATAAATAAATAAATACGAACAACAAAGTACAGAAACGAATATAGAAATGTCGACAAAGTACCTTGTTTATATCTCCATTTGACTGTGTGAAAGAAATTAACAAATATAAATATCACACTTATTCAATAAGTTTTCTCTCACCTCTGGGAAATATCTGCTACGAATAAGCACAGATCTCGACGCCGGGCGTCCAATCTTCCTCGTCCTCCTCCTCACCGTCGAGACGCCCACCAATACTTTCCCACTTCCATTCACCAGCACGATGTCACTCTTAGCCACTTCACTACCACCCTCTTCGTTCTCCACGTCTTCGCCCTCCGCAAGGCTCTCTTCTTGCACCCCGTCTATTTCACTCATCTTCTCGCTATCCGACACGCCCCCTACGGCTTGTGCGTGCGCATGCTTCTGAATGACCTCGCCCAGCTTGACCCGTTCCTCGCTCCACCAGCCACTGAACGCCCTGACCACTCGCCCGAGCTTCGACTTCACCCTCACGATACCCGGACCTTTGGTTCCAGTCTTTGACAACGTCCCCCGACGAGTACGAGCTCTCTGTTGACAATATTCTAGCTCCTCGACGTCCTCGTAGTTGATGTCGTCGTCGGGTATCGTCGACGGGGAGGATATGACCGTCGAGCCGCAGTCAACCGACTCGTGTACACTGCCGGTCTCGTTCAGACGGTCGCTCCAGTCGACAGGGGGCAGTGGGGGAGGTTCTGAAGGCCGCTCGTGGTTCTGATAAATCGCTTCCCTCAGTTGAGTGCTTGATTTACTGGTGGTTAGTCCGTTAGGGGTGGATTTAAATTTATCTGAGAGTTTCACTGAATTGGTTCGGATCGATAATTTAGGGGGGGAAGACACTGAACGGTTCGTTAGTTTATACAGAGCATTCTGACTAGCAGATTTAGAGGAACTGTTCTCTAATTCAATGTTTAAATCCGTCAGAGATTTTGTCGATTTCGATGAGAAACTTCTGTCCTTGAGTGCACACGATTCTGAATCCTTTAAAGGCGTGTTTTTTAATTCGAACACTCGTGGTTTTAGTTGAGTATACAATTCTTCTTCTTGTCCAGCTTTTCCAACGATTTCCTGATTATCGATCTCTATTTTGATTGGCCGAACATTATCGATATCCTGAGTCGATACACTTATCCCCGAATTCCTTGGAGACGCGTAAGGACTCTCAGTGTCATCAACGTCAGCGATCTTCATCGGTGTATCATCAACACCGACATTCGACACCGTCAACAAACTGCCTTTATCGACCAACACGTCGTCGTCACCGATCTCGACCGACTTGCCGATATATATCGAATATTCACTCTCATACGTTTTCGTGTCGTTTTGAAACAACGCTTCGTCGACGCACTGATCGTTAACAATCGACTGATACTCGGAACTGGACGACGAATACACGTCTTTGATATTCTCCGACGAAGATCCCTCGCACAATAAGCCACGAATGTCTAAATTAATTACCTTTTCAACACTTTCTAAACAACCAGTTGCCATGTGAGTAGTACTATTGGTATTACTTTCTTTGGACACGTTTTCATAATTTTCACCATCGAGACTACTTAAATTAGAACCTAATTGGTTGGCAGTTCGTTCGAGACTGTTTTTAGTCGACTCGATTCGATTACTATCGTTATCAGGGAAGAACGAGAAGCTAATGTTGGGCACACATTGCAGTGTAATTACCTCTGGCGATTGTTCGCTCGCTGACACAACTGGAGTGTCAGCACACTCATCAGGTGGCGTTTCGCTGACTGGCACGTGTGCGTTTTGTTCCCCGTCAGTGGCGTGAGTCAGCGGGATCGTGTTCATGTACTCGGGGTCGTCGTCAGGGATGATTGCGTCGCGGATCGGGGATGTGGGAACAGGGTCGATGGGGTTCTGAGGGAGAGGAGAGGAGATTTGTATTGTTTCACTTTTGGCGCGTGTTTCTGGGGAGTTTTCTCGGGTTGTCGGTTTGTTGTCGGTTGGTACGGGCGGCATGGAGTAGCGCCACCAGGATGTTGGCACCCGTGGCATCGAGAACCACGACTTGCGATCTTTCGTTGTCTTCATACTTTCTTGGCTGAGAATAACGATGACTTCAAAGCGATTATTTGCGTGCACAGAACTTATTGTAATGTAGTTCAAATTTATTTTTGGATTTTAATGTAAAGACAGTTTGCAATAATCTCGACAACTCGTACAATTTGCAGCACAATTACAAAATATCTAGATCACCATCTATAATTTCAATTTTTTACTTAAAATGATATTAAAAATCATTCAAATTTTATCAAACTTCAATAACATTTTTCAACAGAAAACTACAAGCGTATATAGATCCACACGAATTAATTTATTTATATAATTTATTTATGTTACACATTGTTTATAATAATCCCGACGTATCCATGTTTTTATTTCCGATCACCGCCACCGATAAATCACCGATCACGTGTTCAAATCAATCAATCCCCGCCATTACGGATCGCGGTTCACCGCCACTGCGTTCAATAAACCGCCATCAAGCGCCTCGAGGTCGAGAAACCGCCATCAAGCGCCTAGAGGTCGAGAAGAGACGAACGACACTAAGTGAATTGACAATCAGACGAAGACTGGAGTTGTTTAAAAGGAAGCAGCAACATCTTGACGAGTTAAAGCTCACTCGAACACTAAATAGTTCTCCCCCCTACATCGTTCTCGCTCGGTTAGTGTAGTGGTGTTCCATACGATGCCGGAAATAGTATCGTCCAAATATAGAACATTATATACCTAGACGACATAACCACACACATATGCACTGGGAGAGACTATTAAATATCTACACGAAATAGTGCGCGACAACGGGGTAGTTGTGAGACTTGTTTCAAGTGTGAGTGAGACAAGATTGTAGTTAGAGTAGGGTGCTTTAGATCGATTTGACTCGATATGGAGATTATGACAATATGTATCTAATAGGAGTATGTTGAGATTTTTTTATTTAAATATTAAAAATATTTTTAAAAATGTAGGGTCAACTTTAAAATCATATTATATAATTTTATGAGTGTAGGCCCTACTTGTATTTTATCACTGTTTATGTGTAGACTAATTCGAAAGAAATATAACCATTTGTGTATTACTCCCCCCAAATAACCTATAGCTAGTGGTGGGTTTGTTAAACGAGCAGTACTAAATTGTTACGTCCCTCTTTAAATTATAGAAAGATCGAAATTATAATATTAAATAATTAAAAATGAGTAGTGTAAAAAGACTTTAATTTGGCAAATACCTACTTGTTTCAATCAACTCAGTTGTAGGCCTATATCAAAAGTTATGGAACTTGAAGAGAAAAAAATAAATAGCAAGAGAGAGCGAGCGAGAGAGAGAGAGAGAGAGAGAGAAACTAGAGGCGTATTTGGTAATATGTCTTCACTCACTCACACCATATACATGGAATTTAAATGATGTTACTGCACAAAAATGTACATATATATAATGTAATTTCAAACAACTTGTAGGCCTACATAAAACATATGGCGTTTTTGCACCGAGTGCAATTTAATGCAGTTACGGTTATACAATAGATTATGTTCATACAAGACGACTGTTAACTGACGGTTACGACCGCCCGTCTCCCCTATTAAACCCCATGATAGCTCGGATGTTCCTAGCCGGGACGTACAGATGTGATAATGTATTCTTGCAGTTGAGCGTTCAGCAACAGGTGAAATGCCTACGTCACGTTAAAGAGGTTATTACGTCACAGCTTGTGACAATCTTAGTGTCAACAGCGAGAGGAAGAAATTTATTACATGTGATATATGAGATCCAGACTGTAAGCTGTGAGGAAGAAATATAACGCTTCTAAAAGATATGGTTCTCTCGAGCAAGTAAAAAGGGTTCAAGTCTGAGTAAGGTTCAAGTTTTAGTTATCAGTTAAATGAGTAAATAGATGAATAGATAGTTGATAGTTATTATTTTATTTATTGTTATTTTACGGCTTTGGACTCACATCCGGTGGCAATTTTGTTTTTCTATAGATCAATATAAATATATATATATATATATATATCAGCCTATTAGGCAATAAATATACATTTTTTAATTTGTATTCACTCTTGAATGAATCAATAACATTTATTGGATGAGCAAAACGAAGACTCAATTTCCACGTACTCGAAAGAATTATGTTTTTGGTTTTTGGTTCGCACTCCACAGGTCAAACGAAAGTACAAATTCAGTTCAAATTCAATTCAATTCAGTTGATAGATAACTGCAGCCGAATCGTAATTGATGAATGAAATATAATAGATAGGCCTAAATATAATTCTATGTATAGGGACCTACTTGAATCTTTTCGAGTCCGAACCTATATATTGAATACGTGAAGAAAATGACAATGCAAATTTTAATTGAAAAATGAGTGTGTAGTAAACCAAACTTTAGTGTTTTACAGTTTAAAAAGATGAAAAAATGCTTATTATTATGTTCATATCATAATGTTTGGTCCAATAGGTTAGTAATTAATTTTTTAATCAAAATTATATCGTTAAATTTAAATAAAATAATAATTCTGAGAAAATAGAATCTTATTGAAAATCCACCCGAAAACTGTCAATAGCATACATAGGTCTAATAGTCAAATAGTAGTCAAATTGATGCTTGCGACTTTTGTTTATTTCTTTTTTTTAATAACATCGAAACTTGATAAAAAAAATCGTTGTTCCCCAATTGATGAGATTGAAAATTGATTGATTGAAAAAATTGACTGAAAAAAGATGAGATCGTTTGAACGGTGCACCACAAGGGCGATCTTACCACCTTTCTTATCGGATTCTTTCTTACAAGGTATTCGATATACTAACTGCCTGTTAACGGTTCTGACAGCAATAATATCATCAGCCAATAAGTCACAAGAGATCTCAAATAACGGTGAACGATATTCAAAAACAAGTGAATAACGATGATTTAAGTTGTTTACATCACACATTCGGATTAAACGAGCGAAAGTTAAAAATATTAACATACTGTTTTAATTAATATTTAACAATAAGTTATTAATGTCTCCAGGAAAAAATATACAACATTTTCTGTTGTTGTTTTTTGTGAATGAATATCTTAAATTTCACGATCACTTTTATTAATTAATTATTTACTGTTATAATTAAAAAACAATTTGGCACACGGGAATGAAATTATAACTTTTAATTTTTTTCAACAGAAATATAAACATCTGTGATTACAATTGACTGTGACGGTCATCATAAAACTCACTTGAATTGTAATAACAGATTGTAAATAATTATACTTTCTTTTTTTAGATGATAATTATTAATTAATATAATTGTATAAAGTTTAAAAAAATCTATTATCTTGGAGATGTTCTTCCGTTTTTTGATAAAGACCATAAATAAATTAATTCAATTTATTAGGCCTACTAATGAATAATAAAGAATTGATAAAATGGATTAATCCATCCGCTCATTCATATCCCCAAAAGCAATCCTGCTGTCACTTTAGCAATATATTTTCATGTATTGGGCCTACATATTTTTCATCATATTTCATGTTTTCTTTCTCAAATTTTTAAATTAAAATCAAAGATCTAATACGTGTGAACGATCGAGTTACTGTAATAATAATATAAACTTTCATGTTATGTACGCGTTTTCTCCATTAGGGCTGTCATAGTGAATAAATAAACAATAAACACAAATTCAATCATAAAAAACATACCACACAAGCTATTACATTGATTTAGAACTCGATTTAAAATTGATTCTGATTTAGAACTCAAATTTTCCAATAATCAAACGCTACGTATATCGACGTTTGTAGACTCGATCCGATGTCAAGAACATCAAGAACTTCAAGAACTCGAAGATCAAAAACCGATATATCACACTAACTTCAAGAACTTTAAGAAATTCAAGAACTCGAAGATCAAAAACCGATATATCACACGAACTTCAAGAACTTTAAGAACTTCAAGAACTTTAAGAACTCGATGATCACACACCGATATATCACGCGAACTCACTAATTACCATGTACGCACGTCAGTGTGGAGTAAAGACTGAAACACATATGACATCCAACAACCTTGAGACGGAAGAAAAAACATTAAAGGATCTCTGCTTACGTCACAGACAAGACCCCAAACCAAACGTCAGAACTCAAGTCACACGAGAACCAAACTGACGTCTTAATATGTCCTTTAATAATATTTCTTGTGAAAACGCCGTTAATGGAGACATTTAGTTTAATCTTCGAGTGTGAGTTATCGCGGATTGTTGAACTGACCGCTTGAAGGTTGCTGCTGATAGGCTAATGCCTGTGACGTCACTGGGTATTTGCATCCAGTAGTAATTGTCAACACACCAGCACCAGATAGTGTTGATTGTGTCATATATTCACCTGGCTACCAACATAACCAGAACAAATATCACTAACTTCGCGATATATTTTTGTAACTATATTTCTGGTATTTCGTCACCAATTTTCAAATTGAAAAATGTTAAAATCAGATACATTTAGGGTTAAATGTGTGTTATATTTGGGATAGGCCCTACTACCAAATTACATGGCAATTTTTTTGTAAACTAAGGGCCCACTTCCGGTATGTTGTGACCAATTTTCAATTTTATATGGAATAATTAAAAAATGTTCATACAAATTAAATAAATTCAAGTCCAAATGATATTGAGATAGGCCTATTGAACAACCTTCAATTTGAATTCACCTGTCAATAACTTATACAAAATATCACCCAAGGACAACGATCATCTTAACTTATCTTTGTATTACAATCAATTGACATATTTCACAGTTATAGCTATAGTTCGACTGCAAGTTGCAAGTTCGACTGCAAAGTTTAACATGTTCTTGTAAGAATAAATGAGCAAGCGAGTCTTCAATCTCTTAATTCACATATTCAGATTTCGCCTTTTCTTCATTAACTTCTTATGAATAACCTTTTTTGTTTACTTTTGTATCGACGAAAACAGAGGTTCCGGCTACCGTCACCCCACTCATACACTACCAGCAAAAAATTGTTTGGCGATTTTTAAATTTTAAAGTGATACATTTTTGTTTATATCAATGTTTAAAATAACACGCGGTCAGTCTGGTTTCAATCATTCTTGGGTCCACTATCACACAGCCTGAGTATTGCTGATTCTATTTCCATTTTATTCAAGAGTGAAGGGTTATACTATTTATAAGTTTCACTAAATATATTTCTTAATTTATTCCCCAACATGTTTTCTACCACATCTACCACATGGTCGGGTGTCGCCAAGTGACATGAATATTCCGAACGACCGTCTCCCCTATCCCACACAACTACCGCACGGGTGGTTCGACCCTTCATCTCTCGTGAACACAAGTATGTAATATAGTTTGTAACTCCGACAAAAATATATCGTCTTACAACTTGTTTTTACTTGTGTTTTACACTCGTTTTTTGTAACTTTATAGACCGTATCAAGTATAATTCGTCGTAAAACTCTCACGATAGAGATCAAACGTAATTTAAAACAAGAAATTAAAACCGTCTTTTAATTCGATTAATTAATTCAGCCAACCCTGAATGGGTGCTCAGTTCAGCCAATCAGAATAGAGATGATGTAAAGGTTAAATGGTATTTAACCCCAATCCAGAAGGCTCTCAGAAAGAAATGGATGACTGGGTTTTTAAAGAGCAGAGGTGGACTGGGGGCAACTGTAACAATTAGAAGAACGATCTTGCTATTTCTACGAACGGGTGTTTTCGTGTAATTTGTAATCAGATTTTAACGATCGGTGGTTTTGAGCTGAATGAATGGAGCGTAGATATAAAGCAGAACTCTTTGATGTCTTCAAGACGGTATAAGTGAAAACTATCACTTCCATCGCCCTTGTGGTGCCCCGACAAAACGATCCTATCTTTCATCCACAGCCTCAACTCAAACTGCATGGGGAACAATGATTTTGCATCAAGTTTAGATGCTATTCAAAAAATATATATTACAACTGTATACAGCTGTGAAATTATTAGAAACCAAGGTTGAAATGTTTATCTCACATCATCTTGAAGGTATTAGAAATATCTGCGTTCGATTTTTATATCTCATACCGTTCTAAATTTATAACCAAAAAACTGATATTTCACTAAACCAACTCTCATAAGTATATCATTAAAAAGGTAGTAAACCTAGTAATGAGTATTCTCTCTCTACAAGAATCACAACCAATCAGCAGCGTTTACCTCGCAATGTTATTTGGGTGTGGTTTACACAAACACCTAATTGCCGTATTGATTGACATAATTACCCGATTTCATCCAGAACTAGAAACTGACCGTTTATATGACCTGATATTAAAAATAATTAATCAAATAACTCAGTGGAGTAAGCAAGTTAACCTTGACTTTATATTATAATAATGTAATTGTGTTTTTTTATTTATTTGTAAGTGGTTCATGGATAAAAGATGTAGATTATTACTGCAAGATCATGGTGTCGGTTATTGCGTTGATTTTATAACTCGGCGATTTCAATGAATATATGCTATAAACACCTGTTGTTGCACTTAATGTCATAACACATTAAAACATAACTTTATTGAGTAATAACATGAATAATAAAACACATTTTGCATCTTCGAACAATAAACTTCATTATATAAACTAAATATTATATAAAATAAATATCATATATTAATATAAATATATATATATTATTATTATTATTATTATTATTATTATTAAAATACATAAAGTTAATATTATAAACTTGATGTGTACAGTAAAAAGCGGTAAAAACTTCAACCCTCCTAATCGGTTCCATTCCATATGGGTACCGGATTTTTGTATACATTATATAATATGAACTCAATAATTTGAATACGAATTTGAATGGATGAGTGATAACAGAGTCGATAAAGTAGTTCTACCGTCTCAAGCTATGTTACTTTATCGACTCTTTGGTGCAGACACCAAAAACCGAAACACATACAGAATGTTTAGGAATTACTCATATTTTAACTTGGAACTTGATATTATTTTGAATTCATGTAACAATCGGTCGGGAAGATATTGGGAAATTTACTATCGACATTTCGTAAATATGCACAAGAATAAAATATGTCG
This sequence comes from Brachyptera putata, assembly GCA_907164805.1. Lineage (NCBI taxonomy): Eukaryota > Metazoa > Arthropoda > Insecta > Plecoptera > Taeniopterygidae > Brachyptera > Brachyptera putata. The sequence continues at coordinate 6,226,131 of OU015466.1, read as the reverse complement.
GAAAAAATTGGAAAATATTTCAATTAGTAAAATTTTTATTTTGATATGAAAGCTGACAATAATGACGGACAAAATTGAAACATTTAATAAAAATCTGGTGAATAAATGATAAACAAGGTCTATATATATATTTCTATTAAAATCCACATAACAACCCATATACTGCGTTTTCCCATAATCAATAAAATGATTTCATCTACTACCTTCATCAACACTAATCAACAGCTACTGGCTGTAGGATGGATCAAGCCTTATACGTGCCCCCCAGTCCACCACTGCCCCTGGGTCACCACTAGGCCTACTGATGTAATCACGAAGCCATAAAGTCTGTACATCGAGGTATGCAGCCGCTGTACAGTAATGCACGCTACACTTGACCTCACCTGAGTTGAACCAGTGGGCCAATCACAACCCACTGCTAGACTTGCTCTCACGAGAGAAGCTCGTCTACCAACGTAACCATCATAAATATCACCATTATATTTGTGTCGTTGTGGTATGCTGATGAGCGTCAATGATTTTTCAGAACGAGATTTACTATTAGAAACACAACTACGGCTAGTTCCATTTCTTCACCGAGAGATATTCAAACTATTCATATTGAGACTAGTGGACCAGTGGCTTAGCAACCATATATATATATATATATATATATATATATATAAATAAATATATATAAATATATATGTATATATATATATATATATATATATATATATATATATATATATATATATATATATATATATATATATATATATATATATATATATATATATATTATATATATATATATATATATATATTTATTATTTATTTATATATATATATATATATATATATACATATATATATATATATATATATATATATATATATATATATATATGCGGGATGTTTTCTCAGTATTAGGCAACTGAGATTCAGCCTTACATTGGTCTAAAAACATACAAAATCAAAATTGGCAGATGACCTTCTCCTTTCGTGAATCCTAGTATATACACCCTTGTGCCCACGAGATGTGAATGTCCCGATCGACCGTCCCCGCTATCCCACACCACTAACGCTCGGGTGTTTCTCACCTTCTCTCGGGGACATGGAGACCTGGTAACGGATATTGAATGCAGCCTGACTATGTGACGACAAGTAGAATATCCTGCCTGTTGAATGAGAGTTGTGACGGAACCATGGACGTGTTGGGGGCAATACTACACTGCATGTCGCCGACACGGAGTTAACAGCTGTCCGAATCAGGGGGATTAAATCATGTTAGTTGGGGAGTATATAATTGATGGATTCTGAGACGAGACCGCCTTCAAGTCAAAAAAACAAGAAAGATGGTGATTATTTTTTGTTAGCTACCCCACTAACGGCTATGTTATTTGGGATATGAATGAGCGGGTGATAATGAAACTATGAGAGATGATAAGGGGAAGAACGTTTTCAAAAACCGTGTTTTAAGCGGAACTCGAACCCACGCCCAACGGTGGCTTCAGTTTCTAGAGCGAGCTGACACAGAAACTAGAAAACATATATATATAGGCCTATATATATATATATATATATATATATATATATATATATATATATATATATATATATATATTTATATTTATCAAGGATTATAGGGCCTCCCATTACACAAGATTTTTTTTATATCCAGAAAAGCCACATACTGCAAACTGGTACATGAAACACTTACTTATTCTAAATGTAAACTATACACTCAAATTAACGAAATGTGAAAAAACAATTTGAAACATTTACGTCATTTCTCCATAAATAACATATTCATCCTGTGCCTAAAAACCCGATCAAGATTTCTGTGTTATTTGCTGGGCGTGACCATAACCTCACTTCGGTACCGATACTCTGATTAAACTAGCAGCCCGCTGGCTAACTGATGGTTAATTATACTTGTAACCACGCGACCGACCGTCCCCCCTATTACACGCCCTTAGCGCGCGGGGGGTTCGAGCCTTCTGACGAGTGTGTCTCGCAGAACAATGGAGTGTGCTCTTTATCGGCCAATAAGACAGGGGCGTTACGTTTCTTGGTCACCCACAGCATCCAACAAAAACCAATAGCAGAGAACAATGTAACTACAAATTATACAGTTTTCCTGAACCATGATCTCGTTATTTGCATTCGAGAAAGATTTTAAAATGATTTACGGTATATAATTATATTTGTAACTTGACGGAAGTATGGTTAAATGTAGCAGGATAAATCAATAATAAGTATTATATAAAAGTGCAGCATTCTATTGGATAAAAAACTTTCTAATTATTTTGAAATATTTAATTAATTCAGATTACTACGGTATAATCAATTCTGTTTAGTGTATAGAACCAATGTTGATCGTTCTGATTCAATGCATATGAATTTATCTATAATTTATTTCAATGATTAAGGATATCTCCACCCTCCATCCTTTCTCAAACTATAATTCAAACTGAATAAAATAATTACTTGATAACAATTTTAGACAGCAAAAACACAATAAATAAAAATTAAACCGTCAACATTTCTTAGGTAATCAGATAACCAACATATTATTAAATTATCAGTTGTTTAATTTCGATCTCTTCAAACGCCCTTTTACTAACATAATAATACCACAAATTGTTTCAATCACTTTTAGCGTATTGATCTAAATCATCCATCGTTAATGTGTATGGTACAGCATGAGTGGTTATGGTTATAGCATGGTTATAGCATGCGAGGGCGGGTCACCAGATGGTCTACAAGGAAATAGAGTTCGATTACAGATTATAACAATCAAGCCTATACTAGAACAAGTCACTTTCGAATGTAGGCCCACAATACACACGTCTTAATGTTCTGTCGAAGATAATGCCAGAGATAAACTACAACATAGACACGATCACTCGAGCACATTATATAATTATTACAATATACTTCATTCAAGATGTGTTTTAGTTCGCGCTGAAGAGTCCATGGGAGTCGATTTAGCGGAATATCAGTTTTAGGTGATAACTTTTGAACGGTATGAGATATCGAAATTCTAATAAAGAGGAAACACAGATATTTCCAATACCTTCAAGATGGTATAAGTAACTATTCATATCATATCGCATAATTGTCATATAAAAATACGTTCGTTTACGCGTATACGCGCGACAATTATGCGATATAAGATAGATAGTTACTACTTATAACATCTTGAAAGACTGAAGGTATAAAGATATAGCTGTGTTTCCTTTATACTAGGAAAACGCCATATATGCGTTGTTAGACGAGCGAATAGTAATAGTATGGTTAAAAATGGGTAAAAACTGCTTCGAGTGGTACCAATTCAGCACATTTTATGTTTTTTCTTCAAAATGGCTGACCCGATCGAGCTGAAATGTTTTAGAAATGTGTATCAAAATGTAATTCAACTTCAGGCAAAATTTCATTTTTCTGGAAAATAAAAATACTTTCTTTTTTTTCCCGCCATGTTATTCTAATGGGTATTTTTGAAATTTCTGAAATTCATAAAAAATAAGGTTACGCCCCGATAATGCCACAAAACTATACAGATCTAAGTTAGATGAGGAACCATATTGGAAAAAAAGTTTGAAGTTGGTAGCTGTAGCAGTTTGACCTGTGGAGAACCAACAAAAAAACATAAAAAAAACAAAAAAAACATAAAAGCGAACACCAATTTTTTTCAGTACGTCAAATCGAATCCTCGCTGAAGCTCGTCAAATTATAATTTTGATATTTTATTCCGTGTAAAAGTTATCACTAAAAATCTCCGCTAAATCAACTTCCATGGCCTCTTAAGGTCTGTAGAAGATAATAGCAGAGATAAACTATATCGACACGAACTTTTCAAACACATTATATAATTATTAGAATATATTTCATTTACGATGTGTTTTAGTCTGCCCTGAAGGATCTGTAATAGTAAATAATAGTGATAATAATAAACATGGTTTGGCCGATAATTCAATGCATGTAGATCTGGAATACTTAAATGCCAAGGATTTTAAATCGCATTCAATGTATGAATGATAGTGATTACATTCTGTTTCACAATCGAGAAAGTCACTCGTGAGGACTGGGAAACATTTAAATCAGTTAAATCATTTATTTACTGAGGAAATAAGAAATTATATGGAATTAGTTGAATCTTTTATTTAAATTAAATTTAAATATATATAAATTAAATTAACATCATTAAAATTAAACTGGTAGTCGTACATTTGGTGTATAAAAGTCGTTGACTTTCTCAGATAGTTGTTTCGAATCTTTTGAATAATTTATTCGCTGAGGGAAGAAGAGATTATATGGAATTAGTTGAATCTTTTATATTTAAATCAAATATATAACTTAAAATTAAATTAACATTAGTAAAATAATTCTGGTTGTCGTCCATTATGTGGTATACAAAAATTGTTGACTTTCTCAAATCGTTGATTTGAATCAGTTAAATCATTTATTCACTGAGAAAAGAAGAAGTTATATGGAATTAGTTGATTCTTTTTCATTTAAATGAAATATATATAAATTAAATAAACATCATCAAAATTAAACTGGTGGTCGTACATTTGGTGTATAAAAGTCGTTGACTTTCTTTCAAGATATACGTGGGGAAGATGTGGATTCGTATTGTTTGAGGTAGAGTAAAAGTGTATTTTATATTCCTTAAAAGACTAACTTTTAATGAAATCTAGAAAACTGGTATCCACAATGTCCAAGAATTATGGTTTGTGACATTGGGTGTGAATTGTAAAAATTGTTACCTGTTAGATTGTGTTGCATTTATCTATCGACTTTCAATTCATCACAATGATCATTGTATGATCAAAGTTATGTCATTTTTGGAACTAGGAATAGGGCCTATAAAAAGAAGATCACTAAGATTTTTGAAGTCATTGCGATCATATTTATGGTATATTGAATAATATCCATTTCTTCAAGTCTTTTTTATCATCAAAATTGCCAAATAGATTTGGCTTCAAAGAGAAGGTTTCAAGTCAAGAAAAACAGGTTACAATTAACTGTTAGGCTGAGATAGTTTTCACTGATGACAATTTCAAGTATCAATTTTTTTAAATCATTTTAATGACATGTTGAATTAATTCACTTTCAACTTATTTCTATTTTTTAATATATAATATTTCGTTCAACATCTATTCCCGTAGATAAATAATTGGTGTTTAATAGAAAGGAAAGATTGAATGACAAGCAACATTTTTAAGGCCAACGAAGGTGTGAAGAATGGGATAATGTAGACCACAATAATCGCACGCATTTTTATCAATTAAGTTTCCCAACAAGAGTCGTTTCTCCACGGTACTCGAACCCAGGTATACCTGTACAAGGCCAACACAGTCGTTAGTACGGTCGTTAAACAACGATATCAATTCCATTCGGTGTCAATTTAAGCTATAAATACTAAATAGTCAACCAATTTCAATTACCCAAGAATGTCCATAAATCATGTTATAAATAAAAAAATTATAATGTGATACAAAATTCTCATACAATCATTCTCCATAAATATTTCCTTTTAGATTTAATCGGCAAATGTTCAATTTTGAGAAAATAATTAATACGTGCATCCTTCTTTTTTCTACATATTCAATTAAAATATTGATACACATTACACATAGATATATTATAGTTTATATAGATAAAAAATGTGACGAATGTAATTTTAATTCTAATTGCCTCTATATATGGACAGCCCAAATTACTCGTCAGTTTTTTTTAAATTGGTTGGACAAATAAAAGCATAAAAATAAATATAGATTATGTAGAAACAGTTACTTTTTATGAGTTAATTAATAACTTTGACTGTTAATAAATCAAGTGATAATTAGTATTAATAAGAAATTAAGGTAGTATATGGAAGCGAACGAACAGAAGAATAAAATTGCGATTCGAAATGCAATGCTATCTCCGTATTAGCAAAACACTCATTGAAATTAATGAAAAACTCTAGCAATCATTAATCTGCTGTTTTCTCTAATACCTGAATCTTGTCCGTGCAAAGCTTCTCACTGGTCTATTCTACCTCTCGGGTCTCGACTAACTTCGCCAGCTGTTATTATCAGGTCTTTGTGGTTGGTATGTCCGTGCTCTTTTCTAGGTCAGAAGTACAATGAGCTTTTTCTATTAACTTCTCCAGCGTACTTGTGCAGAAAATAATAATATTGGACAATCTAAATGATATTTATTTGATTATAATAGTAACCTTTCGCCTAAGAAAGATATTATCTTAATTGAATAATTCCTCAGGGTTAATGTATAGAATAGATTACTGCTCTACTAAGAGAATTGAAATATATTTTAAAATCGAAATAGTATGCTATGAGAAAATTAATGAGAAATCTTTCAAATTTAATAATTATCATATCAAGTAATTATTTTTAAAATACTTGGATTCATCCAAGACATGAATAAATAAATTAGATGAAAGAAAATTTAATTTGAATTAAATTGAATTAAAAGCTAAATACAAAAAAGGAATTTGAAAACAAAAAAATGTTATTATAACCAGTAGAAAAAAAATGAAGATTTTAAAACAAAATCGAAGAAGAATTGAAGAAAAATAAATAAAAGTAGATTAATATCACAAGAAGATTGGAGATATTTTTCTCTCCAATTCAAAAGTTTGAATAGTTCACAATCTCTGAAATTATAACCTCAAGATTCATTGTTCGTTAAACAAGGCTATTACTAAGATGATTAATTATTCCGTTAGGGGTGTTATGATCGTCCTTATGGTGCCTTGCCAACTCTAACGATCCTACCTTTCATCCTTACCCTTAATTGGGGAACAATAATTCATTATCAAGTTTCGATATCAATTTGAAAAAAAAATCTAACATAATAAGATGTAATTGTATAATGTACGCAGTGCACCTATACTAATAATGATTCATATTATTCATATAATCAAACTTAATTATAAAGACATAAGACAGAGTTGAAAACTTTGTTTGACGTTGTTTTTTCAAGACTTTGATTATTGTTTGATATAAATCAAGACATTTACATAGATTTTTTTTATCAATATATTGAAATAGAAAAATATCAAATATCAATAATATCCTTGAAAGTCAATCAAATCAACCATATGTATAACCATAGACAAACTACTTCTTTACTCTATGGTATAACTATAGTGATGTAAATTTTCATGAAATTTTTTTTCGTTGAAAAGTTTCATGACAATTTTCAAGAGCTTGAAAATTTTCAAATTTATTTTCAAGTGGATTGTTTTTGGTTTGTGTGTTGTTACAGAAGAAGTTGGCGTTTAAATTCACTCTTTGCAATGATTTGCTGAATCACCACATGCATTTGCAGTTTGCATTTAGATACAATTGTCAAGGATAGGGACAATAAATTGAATGTAGGTTGGACCAGTACTCCTTTGTATTGTCCCATTTGAAAAGTAAATGAGGAAAGATGCTGGAAATTTTCACCGAAAATTCAAATCACTTACATTTACATTGAAATTTTAAACTATTTTGCATTGAAAATTTTCAATCAATTAATTGAATGAAACCCAACGATTGATTGAAAAAATCTTTGAAAAAAAAGCATTAAAATGAATTCAGTTAATTCATTGTAGGCCTATTCCATTGGATTCATAGAAAATTTTCAATTAATTGAACATTTATTGAAAATTTTCATTGAAAATGTCCAATGAATTGAAAATTTTCAACGTTCCATCACTATGTATAACTGACTTGAATCAACACGTCGATGTCTGATTGACTGAAGCTCGATGCGTTTTGTCATCTGACACTTGGCAGTGCATTCGACCTCTGTGTTACACCGTTATTATAATTAAATACAATCATTACGAGGCTGGATAACTTGACTGCCCACTACATTACAGTTGGACACGGAGATGTACTGAGGGTTGCGGCGCCCTGCCCCTGTTTCTATACTTTATTCGTACACAGGAATTGACGTTACAAGAATGCAGTCATACATATATTTTTTTTCTAACTAGGAAAACGCCATATGCGTTGTTAGACGAGCGGATAGTAATAGTATGGGTAGTAATGGTTAAGAACTGCTTCGAGTGGTACCAATTTAGCACATTTTATTTTTTTTCTTCAAAATGGCTGACCCGATCAAGCTGAAATTTCTCAGAAATGTGAATCAAAATGTAATTCAGCTTCACGCAAAATTTCATTTTTTTGAGAAAATGAAAATATTTTCTTTTTTTTCGGCCATGTTATTCTAATGGGTATTTTTGAAATTTCTAAAATTCATAAAAAACAAGTTACCCCCCGATAATGCCACAAAACTATACAGATCTAAGTTAGATGAGGAACCATATTGAAAAAAAGTTTGAAGTTAATAGCTGTAGCCGTTTGACCTGTGGAGAACCGACAAAAAAACATAAAAAAAAAAAAAAAAAATCAGTATGTCAAATTGAATCCTCGCTAAAGCTCGTCTAATAAGATCGAAAAAGGTTAAAAATCATTGTTCCTCAATTAAGGCTGAGGACAGTGCAGGACAGGGTACCACAAGGGCGATCTTACTACATCATTTTAATCATATGGCATTGTATAAGTTTAATTTGTGTATGCACATATTGTTATTGCGAATTATCGAACAGTGTGAGGTGGAGAATTTAATGTACACTACTATAGTAAAGATTGTATGGGTTAAATACTTCTATTAACTGCCCCCCGCCTCAACTGATAAAACAACCGGCCGAGAGTATTGACCTTTCAACGCAAACTTTACTAGACAGTCAATTCACAATTGAATGTCCTGAATTGAATTAATTGAAGGAGAGGAAAATGATTTTGCAAAATGAACCATCCCAGCATGGTCTTGAACGACAGAGGGAAACCACGAAAACTCCTGTAAGGTGCCGGGAATCAAACCCCGGTCTTTTGAATGACGGTTCAGTATGCTAACCACTCGACCACTCGTCTCAGTCATATTGTTAATTATGAATTGTGAATTAGACCAACGTTATTACCAACCTACGAGACCCCGGACAGAACGTTGCATGTGGAATGATTGAGATATTCCCTGAGGTTGTTAATTGCATGTATTATAAACGCTGGTAAGGCACTATCACCTGCAGCTGATAGACGTATGCAACTGTCACATGAGACATGCACCTCTTTACGTATATAGGCACCCGATTGTTATGCATGCACTCCGATAATGGAGGCATGCAGTAAATAAATATAGAGTATGGTGTTACGTTATTTACAAAGGTTGGTAAATGGTATCTATAATTTTGTAAATTATATATAATCTCTTATAACGTCATCATTTATTGTTTATTTACTAATAAATGTCAGCCTATACATTTGATAAAATCTTCAAAATAGCCTACGAATAGTGGGCCTAACAACATTTTGTATACTCTTATAATATTGTTATCGTATTGTTTATTTAACAATTATATTTACTCAACGGGCGAGATAAATAACAAGATATATTTATATCCACGAAAGAAGGTTCTGATCGACCGTCCCTCTGAACAAACAAGACTAGCGCGCGGGTGGTTCACTCATTCATCTTTCGTGGATACAAGTATGGTATGTAGTCCAGTATTTTTTATAGCTCTTAAATTTTGTAGCCGTATTTGTCAGAGTAACTTACATTCGAATCGCGAATAATAAAAAGTACATTTTACAAAGTCGATAGTCGTCTTTCAAATAAATAATGTGACACATTGTTGTAATGTGGACAAATATGTCCCCCAAATTGTGTTTTCCAATCACAACATCAGGATTAGTTTGTTTGGCCAAGTTGCTATGGTAACCTGATATTCTATTGGTTGTAATAACAGCTGTGACAGTATGGTCCAATATAACGTGTTCCCAACTAGACTAATATTATGAAAGGCACAGTTTTTTGTCGTCATGCTGAAAGATTTAGTATACTCCCTTCCTTATTTATAGCGGAAGTTCGAATTTTTTGGTACTAACTTTTAATTAAATATCACATTAGAAATTCAGTCTCACGGTACAAGTGGTCAATCTGACCGCCATATCTTCTATAGACTAATGTTCATTAGCACTAAAAACTGCAAATACTTTGGTACTAACAGGTGTCGATCAGCAAACAACAACAACCTTATCAAATAACATTTTAAATAATGTATTTGAAAATAAATCCACATAATGATATTTTCTCTTCTATATTATAGGTTTGTTCTATTTTATTTTCAGTTTGTATCAACATATTTTCTATGTATGTTATTTCATCTTCTCTCTGTAGGCTATATAATAATCAATAAGATGATGAGTGGAATGTGATAGATGTAAATTGTCATAAAATGTATCATAACATTTTTCATTGTGAAGATCATTGTGATACATCTTCAAGAATATAGCTTCGTTAAATAAAAAGAAATATTATTTGACAAAACATACTGAACATATTATTATAATGTTGGTTAATAGGTTTTAAGAATGTTGGAAAATATGGAACATTCGAATTATAATGCAAATTATATTCGATGGTGTTACCTTTTATCAAGTTATACTTTATAGTTCCAACATAAACCGTAATTTTCCCAATTTCACTTGACATACTAATGTTACTAGTCGAGACATCTGTCCAATAAGAAGATTATTTATCCTACAAGATAATATAATTGTTCATTTTACAGAATCTAACCGACAAGTTGACTGACTTCAGCTTCTGCTAATCAATCTGGGTTATCATTACTCGAAATCTCACGAAATCACGAAATCTCTGTCGGTATAGTTCACGGTATTTCTGTCAGAACTCGGAACTGATGGGAACTGGAAAGGGCTTAGTAGAAAAATAGTCAAGAGGGATGAAACGAGGGTGAAATAATTCCGTAAAAAGGTTATGGTGGTGGTCAAAATGTCTCAATCATAGTGGTAGGGAAGTTCCCACCGCGCATTTATGTGCCACTGTAGGAGATATAAATAATAATAATAATATCTATCTATTATGACACGAAAATTGGACACTAGAATTATTATAAAACAACAAACAGGCGAAACAATAAGAGAGTGCATGCACGGTGCTTATAAAAATGGGGGAATTCATCATTTTATGCTCGTTAATTGATATGACATTCTATTTTTTGGGGATTCAAGTAGTTCCAAGATAATTCGTCAATAAATTACATCACATTCTTGATATTCATTGACGTATCATTTTGAAACTGTTTGAATTTACAAAAACAGAATGTCATAGCAACTGAAGTTGATATGCTTTTTATTCAATGCCACTGGTTAGTGAACATAGAAAAAATAGTAAAGATGAATATATCTTTTTTATAAGCACCGTGTATGCACCCCCTTGATATAAAGTCTCAAAAACTCACCCAAAACGTATCCTTAAACAATGAAGTCATCTTGAAGTCGGCTGGCAGACGGCTACTATGAAGATCGATATATCCTTTACGTTGGCAACTTCACTCGGCACTGATATCGAAAATCATATTCCAAAACACAATTGTTTACAAAAAAACAAAAGCTATAACAAAACTAGGCTAACATAATTCACTTCTTACAAAGTATTTTGTCACCAGTCAATGTCACACGTGTATCTTCTTGCAGCAACAATGACACACTGACGATATCACTCAACAGGTATCACGGTAAAATTCAAATCATTCTATTTTTAATTCGAACAATGACTTTGTTACGTTTGTAATTCGAACTGGTGGTCATTCTTCAATGAAGTAGAAAACGTTCTAATTTATAACGGCTACTGTTGTAATGAGTTAATTGAAGGAATAACGTCTTGTTAATTCGAACGCGTCGAGGATTTTGAATGATCCAATCGGATGACAGAGCTAGCGGAACACGTGTTGTGTGCGGTGAATGATAGAACAGATTGAACCGTTGTGATGGAAATTAGAGAAAGACAGGCAGATTTTTTTCTCCTTGCTACATTAGATGGATGGCAGCAACTCTCGCGAAAGTTGAATGTGTGATCTAGCGCACTCTGGTGTCCAATTTTATAACATGACAGATCAAATATTCTAATATTTATATCTTTTAATTGCATGTATATCTGAGGCTTTGTATAGGTACATATATCCATATATTTATATAGATATTCGAATATGTTTATTGTATATTTGTAATAATATTGACGTGACTCATAGCGCATATTCATGAAATGGATCTACTGTCAGAATGAATAAATATGTAAATAAATGAATAAATGAATAAATAAATATTATTATGTGATGTATGCATGCTAGTTAGTATATATATACACGAAATCCACGATATGTTTTTAACAATCTTTTGAACAATTTATTCCGGCCGCGAATTGAAAATTCGTTGCTTGTTATCATCATGCATTATAATTTATAACATATCATAATGAAATAATAATAATAAATAATGAAAGATACTGCTGCATGTTGCCTATTGAGGCGGCAAATTATCCGTCACACTTTTATATCCAATCAAATTACTTTATCACCTAAACGTTCTTAGAAGAAGTAAGACTAGTTTCTGTTTACGTCACGACGTCTTCTAAAAACTGGTATTGGCGAAGAAATCGCAGAAAACAGTGGAAATGATTATAATTTAATTAATTTATAAATAATGAATATTAATTCCAAGTATCGGACTTTAATTAATCAATGATAATAATAATTTAATGAATTATAAATGGAAGGATGAGAATTGGCCTTATACCTTTTCTAGATTGATGTGTTCGTGAATTTTTTTCTTCACTCCAATCACATTGTGTTTATTTCTGTAAGAAGTTATATGAGGCTGCTCAGTTTACAAAGATGGTCATTAGAAGGAGCAGACAATAGGTGACATGCTCTAAATAAGATTTCAAGCCTTCCATACACGTTTAAAGGACCTTTAAGCGTATTTTTCTCATCGTTCCTTACTAAAAATATTTATGGTAAACTTTTAAAAGCCGCGAATGGCAGAAATCGATAGGCAAAGATAGTCGATAGTACAGTCGAAACTACGACTTACCTCGTTAGTCGAATGTATCGATATCTTGACCTCGAACGTGTATCAAGTGTTGCCAATGTACCACATTCAACAACATTTAACCACTAGATCACCGGTATAAAAAATAAAAACTTCATAATGTAAAGAAATAACTAAACGTATTACTGTAGGTTTGTTTTGGTGGAAATTGGGATGGTATTGCTAGTATGTAGTTACGTAACAAACTTGTCTTGACGTTTGACTCAAGTTCTTGCAGCTAAAATTGGAAGTCCCAAACAGGGAATAATGACAATCCATTCAGAGGGACTGTGATTGGTCGATTATTCGGCACTGCGCCGTGATTGGTTACAGTCCTCTATCACGTATAATAGCAAAACGCACGTGGTAACCATATAAAGTTTCCTCTAAAGTTTCGTATAAAGCCCCTTAAATTATTTTCTCATTCGTCTGAACTATTGAAAATACATGATTTCCATTTATTATTGATAAAAAAAGGTAGGCCTTAACTCTGCAGATTGTTGGCTTTGTAAGTGCCATATGTAATTCCTATGTGACTTGAGAGTCTGTTAATAAGAATGGCCCCCAAAAAGTGTACTTTCTGTCATAGTCAGTAATTTTCGATACTATTTTTCGTTCATCTTTAATCATCCAGAAACTACTAACAGTTCCAATCGACTTGAAATATTCCATCTGGGGAATGTTTCAATTTGGATTTTCGTGCGTTAGCGGCCTAATGTTCGTGACATTGGTAGCACTGATCGTGACGAGCAAAGCAACCCAGCGAGCCCGAGACCGTGACTGTGTGATTCGTACCGTGCTTCTAGAACTGCGTAACGATGTCTGTTGAAGAGTAAGTAAAATAATGAATACTTATTAATTGACTCGACATAGCTTTTTAATGTTTCAATTTTGTATTTATTTGTAACATATTTGTGATCGTAAAGTAGTGAATAAGGGAAAAAAACGAAGCGTCAAAGAGCATGCATTTTAATTGCGCCATCTTTGTTATTTTTTGGGTGTCGTGCATTTTCTGCAATTTTATTGATTACTGAATTTTGGTGATTGAGATATCGTGTCACGCAGCGATTATTATTACCCCCGTTACGTCAAATGTATATATTTTAATGGTTTCTGTGTATTGGAAGAAATAACACTCTAATAAATTGGAAATCGTATTTTCACGTCTGCTCGGCGCGTGTTCTCCCTAGCCATCGTAAATAGGCCTGTCCTGTAATAGGCCTAGGCCTTGATAATCGTTGCATGCCTTTGTTGGGAAAAAATACGAATGATAGAAATTCTGGAGGTCTTTGTCTGAACTCTCGCTAGTGTCTACCTCAAGCTCAATTTACAAACTGATGATTTATAGGGCCCCTATCTTGTAGATGATTATACCCCTAACAACCCTAACCCTTGGCCCCTAACTGGCCAGAGTGTGACTATATGTGACTTATGTGACTATTGGCTTTTCTGAACATTATTTCATGTAGGTCTAGGGCATATGTGTAGGACTTTGAGCTTAATAGTCCCCTTTGATGGCCTTGATATTTATTCCAGAAAATGTGTATGGTATTTTAATAAACTTTTTTTTAACCTACAAGTTCATAGATAGGCCTAGGCCTACAGTTGATTGGTTTCTATGTTGATTTTGTTTGGTTACCATGGGGATGTAAGCCTATATTTTCTAATTTCCTGAGTTGGTGAACATGCAATAAAAAACGAAAACAATGCTTTCAGTCTTTTTATATTGCAAACCGACCATAATTGTTGTTACATGACGTTATAGGGTTTACGTAAGATTTGACACCCAACCCTATGTCACACAACCAAGAATACGTTATTCCGGTATACCACTCTCCCATCACTTGATTCAATCGAAAAGGTTGTCAACTTTTCTCAATTGTGGTGCCACCAGTACCTTGTCACACACTTGCCGTCTCCCCTAGGGACTGGGTGGAAAAGAGTAATAAGTTGACCTCGCTGTCGACGCACCTCTAGGCCCCAACACTAATTAAGAGTAATAAAGCAGAAATTGAGCCTAATAACTAGTAGGCCTATGCAAGTCCCATTTTCACGGATTAATGATATATATGTTTTGTGGTTTCAGAGCAACACCGCCCTGTGTCATGTGGGCACAAAGACAAAATGTGGTCCTCCTCACAATTTGTTTAGAAGATTGTAAGGATCCAGAAATTACCTTCGATACAGATAAAGTTCACTTTGTCGGAGTGGGCGGCACAGATATGAAAAAACATGAAGTCACATTAGTGTTATGCGGAGAAATTGATCCCGAGGTAAATCAATGGTCCTTTAACCTAGCCTGAATAAACACCGTATGATTATACCGTTGACCTTCATTAGTTTCGATAATATGTGTTTAGCAGCACGGCAGTTACTTTAGCACTGACATGCGTTTACGGTTATCTGTTTTAACATTGTAATACAGGTCAGGTGTTCCGTTCAAGTCGTTACGTTCTTACAAAATATTACATTCGCCTATTTGTATAGTGCATAAAATATTCATCTTTCTATTTACAGAAATCAATGAAATTTGTTCGAGACCGAAATATTGAATTAATCCTCAAGAAGAAAGAAGATGGATTCTGGCCGCAGCTTATGAAGGAAAAGAAGAAATACCATTGGTTGAAAGTAGACTTCAATAAGTGGAAAGATGAGGATGACAGTGAAACTGAAGATATGGGAGGAATGGGGGGCATGGGAGGAATGGGAATGGATGGTCCAGGCGGCGGCGGAGGACAAGATCTCGAGGAGGTTCGTACAACACTCGGCTTCTAAATCCCAACATGGCCGACAAAATCTTACAAATATACTGTCAACAATGTTATGTTCATTATAGGCCTAAATGACATTATTGAAATGTGCGCCCACTTTATTTTGTGACTTTTTACAAGTTCCAATTTTTAACCTGATACTTTCACTGTCGAATAGTGTCTGCAAACAATTCTCATCTAGCAGATGAAATTAGATCTCCGAGTAGTCTGTGATGTTGAATTGCCTTGTTGCGTACTCGAATCAGTAGCGTAGCTTGATTTGTTTAACCCAGTAGCAAATCTGGTTTAGATGGATTTTCTATTTGCCCAAGACTCTCACTACGACCATACTAGGGTATTTCCTGACAAGTTTCAAATTCGATTTCAGTTTCCCTGACAAACTGGCGTATTCATTGGTGAAGACCTAATTTACAATTTAGTTTATAGATATGAATTGATTCTGTGAGGATCGTCGATGACAAACATAGACCCGACATCTGATCATGCTCATTGTAATCTCTCTTATCAACAGATGATGCGCCAGATGGGTGGCCTTGGAAACATGGGAGGCCCTGGTGGCGACATCAAGCCCAGCTTCGACGACCTTGATAACGAGGAATCCGATTCCGACGACGAAGAATTACCCGACCTCGAGTGAAAAGTTGATCGATGATCTGCGTTACAGTGTCGCAAAACCCTATTAAGATTATATAAACATCGTAACGAAAGCTAACGGACCAAACTTCCTCCTCATTCAAGTGTGAAGTTCATTTAAAAAGATATCCCCCAAAAAAATTAGCTTAAGTTTTAAAAAGAAAAATCCCGTTTGAAGTAAGACACCAAAAGCACGTTTTGAGATTCTGTTGATATTGCGATACACTGTGGACGGTGAAATATTGTCAGTTCCACGATTCTACCGCTCGTTTCTCGCTTAGTTGTCGAGTAGACAACTGGTACTGGTAATCTTTTTCCCGATTGTTGCGGTAACATCGAGTCCACGTAATATTCTGTGAGATTTCCTTGTAATATTTGTTATCGTCAGCTTGAATGTAGCTCATTTGTGTGCCGATTCCATTAAGTCTAATTTAATTTACCGGTACTATTTCCTGAACATGTTTCATAGCATTTGGTTGATAGGATTAAATTAAGCTAGGTCATGCTGGCTAAAACTGAATTCAAACGACATCAAAAATAATGTATCTCGAGGTATTGATTCTAATGATTAAATTTATGAGTTTTTAAAAATGGTAAGCCTTTTGCAGTTTTTCTTTGTATAGTCAAAAGAAACACTGTTTCACATGTTACCATGCATTTTCATACATTGTCATTAAAAAATCATTTTACATTTAGGAAGATATGTTACTGAATTACATGAAAATGGTAAATTAAATTCTTAAGTAGCAAATAACAGCCCGTCTATTATTTGTAGCAATTTATTAATCTGTGGTGATGTACAGTATTCTATACAATTGCAAGCCTAACATGACCTTTCTGTAGTAAAGGTTCTAATAGATTCTGCTCCAGTTATGTAGGCCTACATTTTAGTTCTATTAAAATGTGATTATGCCTAATTCTATCTTGTCTGGCTTTTAATTGTGTTTAATAATATACAGCATCTTAACATCCCAACTTCCCAATTCCCTTGTTGATGAGTGTATTGGGTGATTTTACTTTAAAATCTACATGTGCACAATACCGTTGAGTTTATAATGTTGACTCAATGGCAGTACTGCTCGTAAACATAGAAATAAATTAATTTCTTTGCACATGGATGATGGCTGAATTGCAATTACCATTCTAACCCTCTGAAAAATCTACCAACCACCACTTGGAAATGTGTACCATAATTTCATACTTTGTTACCGGTATTATCAGGCAGTAACTGATGCCTAAGTTGTTTTTCATTTTGAAAACCTTGCAGATGAAAACCATTGACATGATTTTAGTGGGTCAAGGCTCATTCACGATTGACGTAAGAAGTAAACTTGAGATTTAGCCGTAGCTTTAGCAATGTTTGGTTGGTCGCATTCCATGCAACCATTCACGATAAATTTAGCCGCAGAAATAAATGTAGGCGTAACGTAGAAGTTTGCAAACTCCAAACTTCTACGGCTACGTCTAAATCTAGACGTAGAATTCTACCAATCAGAGGCTGAGAAACTCCGAGATCGTCTACCAGGTACAGAGATCGTCCGAACAACTCCGAGATCGTCTTTGACACGGAATTTCATTGGTTGATTTACTTTGGATTCAGCACTAGATCAAGTAGTCATGAACAGTGACATTGCGGTCCAAGTTTACGTCATAAAGTTACACCCTAAAGTTACGCTAAATCATTAATCGTGAATGAGCCTTTATGGTCATGATCACTGAAGTAAGTTTAATGAATACGTTATAAAATTAACCAATTATCCAGTACATACTGACTTTATTAAACACATAACTATTTGTATTTACATTTCCCTACAATATGCTAATTCAAATTAATTACTCAATTAAAAAATGTAGTTACATATTTTTTTACACTCTCAATTTAAAGTTTATACACATTCAACATACCCTCATTTTTCATAATGTCTTATTACATCAAAAATTGTTCTGATACACAGTCATGTTTAGAAGAATATACAGCCAAAGAATTACGTACATTTGTTTGCTTGAGCCTCGCTTTCTTTTCCATCCGCGAACATTACATACCGATACTACTCGAGATTCAATTCCCTCCCATTAAATACATGGAACCACTCACAGACAAACAAAATATCAATTGTAGCCTAATTCATATAATTAGATTATAGATACAATTTACATCCTTTTAAAAACTAAAACATTGTTAAAAGAAACTAGTTAAGATATCGATGTAGATTTGAAATATTAATGAGCAAATTTATTTGATATTGAAAGACATCAAAGGAAGATAAGATTGAGAAGCAATTTCATTTATTGTCATTTTATTTCATGATTGATAGTGTAAATTTATTCTCAAAGGTGCTTTAATTGTTGAATACATATTTCGAGAAGCAATTTCCATTCTACTGAATGTAAATTAATTATGGTAATATATTACTGGTATGTACATACAAATATTCTCAATAAAAAGCAAGGGATTTCATATTGCTGCATTGTCTGTAACTATCATGAGCAGAGTTGGCAAGTAACTACCCGGCCCAATAAAACCGAGGAGAAGAATGAGAGGAAGTGGTAGACTAGAGATTGTGGGAGGGTAAAGAACGGTGGAGGAAACTCGTAGGAAGAGAAGAAGAAGCAGAGGACAGTAGTAGTGAAGAAGAGGAAGAAGAAGTCGGAACTGGCAGGAACCGATTGATAGAGCAAGACTGCCCTAGAAGAAGTGGTGGAAAGACCCCCTGGCCCAATCTAATCGGTTATCTGGGTGGATATATATATATATATATATATTCTTTATCAGTTATAATTAGATTAACCAGGTCCTAGGTTCTACATAATTTCCCATTTGAAATTATCTATTATTTATAATTATTTTTCCCTTTGATAATCAAGTTCATGCCAATCTGGACGAAACAATTTAATTCGAGTTCATTCATTTTATTTTTTGTTCTAATGTTGCTCAACGGCCCCACCAACAGCTAGGTTATATGGGGGTATGAATGAGCGGATGATAATGAAACGGTGGAGTGATGATAGGTGAAATGACGTTTACAAAAACCCATGCCTTATGTGGCACTCAAACCCACGCCCAACGGTGACTTCAGTTTCAACTGCTAGGGATAGTTGACTTAGCCACCTGGGCGGCAGTTCATTCACTGCATTATTATATATATTTAGATCCTAAAAAACCTCGGTTAAAAATAAAACAGTGGCCTGGGCTTTAACAAAAATACGGATTTTTGCCAACTCTGATCAATTGACATTCATCTTTATCCTACCAATTCTTGCAATAAGTGTACCGACTTGACTGGATACACTACTCGAGTATACATTGTATAAATTTAGGCCTAACTGCATGGTAGATACTAAACAATTCAATACAATATTTCGTTATTCACTTCAATAGTAGAAACGTGTAAGGTTCTACGTTAATGTTACGAAACAGTCAGTCTTTATCGAGTTTTTTTAAAAACCTTAACAATCACCAGTCAAATACCTTGACAATATGGATAGAACGGGAACAGACCCTACTATTTATCAACAAAGTAGGCATATATATACTACACAGGGACAGATTTATATATATTGGGGGAATATTAAGTATTGCAGAGCTTCGTGACGATCCGACTGTTAAAGTGATTGAAATGTACCGTAAGCCGTAACCTAATCAACGTCACTACGGAGACACCGACTACTGTTATCAAACCGCTGGGAAACATTTGAGCCAAATCGATTCAGCCGGAACTGGTTCAAACATTGTGGTAAACAAGACGATTTTTGGGATGAATGATCGATTTCCAAGAAACGATTTGGCACTGTCGAATCGCATAAGTATGTGATAAAACAGGCCAATACGGTTTTGGCCACAATTCTAAGTGAATAACAAGACATGAATTGGGTAAAGGGGAAAGAAAGAACAGCAGCTTACCGAGGTGCATAAGTAGGTGGAGAGCCGTTGAAAGAACACAGAGATAATGATTTTTTACACACGAGATTTTGAACTTTCGGCTATTGCGTTTGTCACAGTACAGTAGGTACTAGGTAGTAACAAGACCCAATGTGAACAAACAGATATTGTCAGCATTTTTCATTTTCAAACCAAGTCGACTAGAACTAGAAAATAGAACTAGTCGACTAGAAAATATTCTAGGCAGATCGGTTTGGCTAAACTGTTTCTCAGCTACGTGATAAACACCGTCACTGACTGCTTGGCAAAGCTAGCATCAAATATGTATATTTCACTGTTATTACTTTTCAATAGGGTATAATGACCGTAAATAAGAAGAATTTGAAACAAAGACGAAAGATATTCTTCAAGACATGTCACGCATGGTTGGAATCCAACTTCCCTCGCCGTGTACGTATAGTTCTGACCAGTAGAAGCGCGGTGGATTGTGATTGGCTATCGGCCAGCTCGTAATACTAGCAGACATGGGCGAGGGGAGGGGAGGTGTGCAGGGAGATTTCAGTTGTCCATAGTCTTAGTAGCATATCTTTCTTCCATGTTTGAAACGCCTTCAAAAATCATATCTCATTTTCTGATCTGATACATTAAATTCATATAAAAAAGTGCCCATGTTTAAAAACACTACAAGTAGAGGCACGTGGATAGATATGTAAAATAAGTGAAAACTTACAAGTAAATAAATAATTAATAACTAAAATGAGCAAATGTGTTGTAGTGAAACCTTTGGAAATGTGGAACGAATGTTGAAAGAACGAACAACCACACTCGATTACGCTATTGGTCAGCATTTTGAGTAACTCGGGATATTCGAGTCAAAGTGTAGGCCTACCAGGCGTGTGATAGTGTACGTTTAGCTGTAATCTACTATCAGCTGCAATATTATGAACACGCAAATCAACGTTTACTGGAAGTTACGACACGAATCGAACTTCGATATAGCGGGACGTTGATGTGTCCCCCAAAATACCGTACTTACTGAACAAGTAAACATTATAATAACTCAACATATACAGATATACGCACCAAATCTACATTTCTTGAATATTGTTTACGTTATTTACAATACTTATCAAGTTGTTGGTGCTGAACTGACTAGGCTGCCGGTAAATATCGTCTGAGCTTCGGAAATAAGAGATTCTATGTACGAGCTAGCACTGACGGAATATGACCTCCGAGTTCTCACGAAGGTGGAATACTTTGAAAGTCAGGGAATAAGAGTGAGAGGTCAAAAAGTCAGGAGATTGGATTAAGATGTCAAAAAGTCAGGGACTTTGACAGAGAAATGTGTAAGCCCGGGGAAAAATACAAGCTTTTACTTTTTAATCAAATTTCGTACGGTCATACGAATTCCATTTTCTTCTAATTATACGTGAGCACACTACGATATGTTTTTATGCCCAAATTGTTAAACATAATTTCAAACCAACAATTAAACTATGGACATTGAATTTTTATCCTCGTTTCTGATTCCGATGCTAAATAAACTTCAAAGTATCACTAGATAACAATTAACGATCATTGTCAAATCGAAAGAGCTTCGCGTGAAGATTATTTATTATTGCACACGCCAATTCTAATGTAACTTGCAAATTCCCCAATTCGATTTAGACGCTTTGCTTAAACAATAGTACTATATTAAAGTTATGAATAAACATAAGATCTAGCAAAGGTTAACGATGCTGGTGACTCTTCTAACTGTACCAACGTAATAGGGATCGGAATGAAAATTGTGAGGGCAGGGCGGGGGTAAAGGGCAGGGGCGAAGGGCGGGGGATATGTCGTAGAGATTAAGTAAGAGTTCTGCAGACCACACCAACAGTCGACTAGCGAGACATTATACACAACGTGTTTGATTCTATCGCTCGGTTAGCGTCCAGTCACGCGTGCAGGACGTAAAATAAGTTTAGGGTCGGTTTTTCAACAGTCAGTTAAGAGATATCAACTGTTGACTTGTTATCTCCCTTGGTTACCTGTGTTATACATTGACTAATCAGTCGATTAGTGTATCGTTGCGACATTACCCTCGACAGTCTGCGACAGCGAACGTGAGACTGCTACGTAGCCGTTGCTGAACGAGCAGCTAGTATACTAGCGTTACGATCCGCCTTAAACGTTACGATAGGACGTAGAAACTATGCATGGAAATATATCTATCTGTACAAGTTTGGCTTTCTTACGATGTGCCGAGATGGACATTTTCAATCCTGGCACACGATTACTGTGAACGGTATATCTCTTAGTCTTTTTGTTATAATGTATGGAGCACCAATCGTTATCTTTATCTGAAAATGAAAAGTTACCATAATTAGTACACAATCAACAGCAAAAAATGTAATCAAATTGCAGTCTTAGATTTGTCTTTTGTTTTCAAATAACAAGCCATGGCATAGTTGCAACAAATAATATCCAGGGTTGCCGTTAGTTTCGACATTTTCCATTGATTCAATATGGAATTGGAATAATGAATATTCAATCAATTTAACATCGAGACAATGATCGAAATCAATTTAGAAAATTGCTATCATCTAAAAATGTATAATACGCTACTGCGGGGAAATCCAATTGTATGCTAGAAACCGAAAAAGAACCAAGCAGGAACCAAATAATCGGCACTTTCGTATTTGTTCGTACCTCAACATTTAGGTAGGCCTATCATTTCCTGCATCAAACCTGTAATATGAGTCTAGAGACATGTAAAAATAGCAATTGCCATAGAAGTGATGAAATCGAAAAGTGCTTCAATACATGTTTTTCTAATATTTCTTCATGTTTCAATACATTTGATGTTGTTGGATCATCTTTTTGAAAAGGCGACAAAACGCTATAAATGTCTGATTCCGCTATTTTTCTACGTATTTGCTATATACTGTATATGCTATATTCAGAATAAATGCATTGTAGATGTCATTTTCTGGAAATTTATATAAATAGAGATGTAGAAGAGTGAAATTAGTTGGGAATTTTGAAAACCAAAAAGCAGCTGAAAATACAGGCGGTAGATGAGGCGTAGATATAACCCGGCGGTGCATACCGTTTTCTGAGAGTATAAATTGATGTATTTCTATCTTGTACGCAATTGCACGCGTTTGTAATGGTTTTATCAGTACGATACATATTGTTACGCTAAAAAACACGACGGTTCAAAATAATAGATGCACCAAAGTGCTACTTTTCGAATTCAAAACGCTATAAAAATGAAAAATAGAAGCTATATTAACATGTCTCTAAATATGACGCACTTCCTTTCTGCACCAGCCACACTTAAGTTCAGGTTGGTGCAAGACAACCAAACAGGCCTATAAACCGCTCACCTGTTGATCAGTAGAGGTTGATCTTCTTGGTGATTGTCTTGCGACACATGTGGCATATCTTGAGCGTCGTCGAGCACTTCTCGCATGCGCCGTGACCGCAGAGGAAGGCCACGTTACGCCGTCGCTCCATGCATATCGAGCAGCAGTGAGCTTCTTCGATCTCCGCTATCTTGGTCTCGAGGTAGCGCAGTCGCTCGGTGCTGGGCTGACGAGACTTGCACGCGATTATACGGCCGTCTGCGGGAACAAGTTCACAGATATAGTTGTGTAATGGACCGCTCTATTCGTGTACATAGAATTTTAATTAAATTGGATTGAATTAGAAAAAAGGATGAACTTATTGATTTTTTTCTTCTTCTTTCCAGCCCAGCTTTAAAAAGTTGCTCCCCCTCTTGTTAATTCCAGTAACCATTTTTTAAACCTTGATAAAACCCCGGTTATAAAAAAGGAAGTAGGCTGAACTTTTAGAAAAAAAAAAATAATCAATTTTACAACCCAATTAAAGCCGAGCTTTTTTTAAAAAAAAAGAGGGCTGAACTTTTTTTGAAAAAAGTTTTCAACAATTTAACAACCCAATAAAACCCGGGTTTAAAAAAAAGTACCTTACTAAACTTTAAGAAGAGAAAAAAAAAATCAACAATTTTCCAACCCAATAAAACCCAAGTTTAAAAAAAAGGACTGAACTTGAAAAAAAAAGTTTTCAACCCAATAAAACCGGTTTAAAAATAAAATAAGGACTGAACTTGAAAAACAAAGGTCAACACTTGTCTTCTTACCCTGCGTGATCCTCTTGTTGACGTGCTGGTTGCACTTGAGACACTTCTTCATGCGCGAGGAACAGTCCTCGCAAGCGATCCGATGCCCACACGGCTCGAACAGCACGTTCTCGTCCCCCAGCTCGGAGCAGACGGCACACTCCACCGGCCTCTTCTCCTTGCGCTCACTCGGATCCTCGCACGGCTCCGCGGGCAGCGACGGGCCCTCGCCAGACGCGGGGTGCGAGGCGGCGGGGGGAGACGAACTGCTGCTGACACAACACTCGGTTACAGCGCGTCAAGCAACATGCACATGTAGGCTACTTTTATATTTTCATTTTTATTCATTAGATGAGCTTTAGCGAGGATTCAATTTGATATACTGAAAAAAATTGATGTTTGTTTTCATGCTTTTTTTTTTTTTTTTGTCGGTTCTCCACAGGTCAAACAGCTCCAGCTATCAACTTCAGTCTTTTTTTCATTATGGTTCCTCATCTAACTTAGATCTGTATAGTTTTGTGGCGTTATCAGGTGGTAACTTTTATTTTTATGAATTTTAGAAATTTCAAAAATAGGCCTACCCATTACAATGAAACAGCAGAAAAAAAATATAGGCCTATATATTTTAATTTTACAAAAAATGAGATTTTGTGTGAAGTTTAATTACATTTTGATACACATTTCTGGAAATTTTCAGCTTGATCGGGTCAGCCATTTTGAAGAAAAAACATAAAATGTGCTAAATTGGTACCACTCAAAGCAGTTTTCACCCATTTTTAGTTTCTTACCCATACTATCACTATCCGCTCGTCTAACCACGCATATATGGCGTTTTCCTAGTATTATTTATATTGTTGCTCAATGAATATACCTCAAGACTTAGAATGAAGTAGTTATACATTTCTTTATAACCTCTCGAAGAATAAAAGCAATAAGACCAATGAATTGGGTAAAGGGGAAAGAGAGAACAGCAGCTTACCGAGGTGCACAGGTAGGTGGAGAGCTGTTTATAGAACACACGAGATAGATCAAAATCTTGTGTGTAGAAAATCATCATCTCTGTGTTCTATCAACGGCTCTCCACCATAAGTAGGCGGTAGGCCTATCTACTTTATAACCTTGGTAAGCTGCTGTTCTCTCTTTCCATTTCACCCAATTCATATATTGGGCCTCGGGATATTTTCCTATAAGACAAATGAGTGCGCTCACCTCTTCTGCGTTATGTACTGTTGCAACAGCTCAACCATGGGCGTGTTCTCGACCAGATCTAGCGGAGTCTTGCCTTTCGAGTTCTTCTTGGTAAGCTGGCATCCCTCCTGGACCAAGTAGCACGCTATCGCCAGGGCAACCAGATGCTCCACCACTTTGCCAGCAAGCTGCGTGAAGATCTGGAATAGGAATGGAGAACATTTTCACAACCGCAGTGGTTAACGCGCTCGTTTCCTGTGATCCGGGAGGCGAGGGGAATTCCGAACCCAGTTCGATACCCGCTGCCGTTCATCTTTACAGGGGTTTTTCATGGTTTCCCTCTGTAGTCTAGGCTAATACTGGGATGGTTCCTACAATAAGTCGGCCATGACTGCTTCCTTCTCACTATCCTTCTCATTACCCAAGAACCTTCATCTAATCATCCCATCATCTCATTAATCATCCATCCGACGCCATTAGATCTGCGCTACCTATCATAACAGTGCGTCGTTAAGCCCAATATAAAAAAAAAATACGACCGCACTTGTAATGTGGATTGTGCCGTTGAATGTTTGAAGATTGTTTATTTGTATTTACAGTGAAACCTATTTGCATTGTTCCCGAATACATTGTTTACCCGCTTCTGTCATTTGCTTTGTCCCACTATTCCGTTGGTGAGGCCCTAGCAAAGGTTTCTATTACGTAGTTATGTTCGGTAGCATAGCAGCTACGATGTCACAATCCAGTCATATTCACAATCCCCCTTAATTATGCTGATTTGAAATATTGGGTTATTAATCGGGATATCATTTCCGGTTTGTATTAGATATTAAAAAAAAAAAATCTTCACCCTTTTGCTAATTGAAAATTTAAAAATAATATTGCAACTTAATTGGTGAAACAAAATGGATGGTTAATAATATGTAACTTCATCCCACACGAAATTGTCTAAATTCCACACGGGTAGTTTGATGATTTTCGTGGAAAATTAGTTTTTTGGTTCATCCCAACTTTTATATAAGTCGAAATAATTTTTTTTAGTCCCTTCCATTTGTGATTAACGAGTGTTTACTGCAGTTTGCCAGCCGAGTGCGTGTACATCTCAGGCAACAGCTGCTGGTATAGCCACGAGTGTAGAGTAAGCGCTCACCCCGTATATGGTGGGCGCCTCCAGCTCGTGTATCTCCGTGGCGATGGACGCTCGCTTCATGAGCGCCAGGTGCAGCCCCGTGTCTCCGTCCTCGTCTTCCGCGTGCACGTCCGCAGACATCGACACCACTAGCTCCACCACCGAGCAGTGGCCCTGAGGGGAAACACAAATAATACTACTGTCATAGTTGTATAGGCCTATATAACATTCATCATTGTTTAGTAAATGATTATTGAAAACAAAATTAAAATTGTGTAAAGACACATATGACACCAGAAGTTGCAAAAAAATACATATTGAGCAAGTGTATGTATAAAAATAGCCCGAGACTTGATATATGAATTGGGTAAAGAACAGCAGCTTACCGAGGTTGATAAGTAGATAGGCCTACTTATGGTGGATAGGCATTGATAGAACACAAAGATAGAGATTTAGACACACATGATTTTATTTTTGACTTTTTGGCTGTTGCCTTGGTCACAGTAGAGGACGTAGACTACCTACTCTAGTGTGTTCAAATCTTCATCTCTAGGTCTTCTCTCAACAGCTCTCCACCATAAGTAGACCTATCTTCTTATGAACCTCGGTAAGCTGCTGTTCTCTATTTCCCTTTTACCCAATTCATATATATTGAGAAAAGCATTTACATAATTTATCAACAACTCAAATAGCCTTCATATTTAAAATTTGCACTGTAACGTATGACAGTGTGTGACGATGTGTGACGATGCATGATAATGTGTGACGATGCGTGATAATGTGTGACAGTGTGGGACAATGTGTAATGATGCGTGACAATGTGTGACGATGTGTGACAACATGTGACGATGCATGACACTGTGTGACAATGTATGACAACGCGTGACAATGTATGACAGGGTGTGACAACGTGTGATAATGCGTGATAACGTGTGACGATGCGTGATAATGTGTGACAACGTGTGACGATGCGTGAGAACGTGTGAAGTGTGGCAGTGTGTGACGATGCGTGAGAATGTGTGACAACGCGCTCACCTGCGACACGGCGAGTAGCAGCGGCGTCTGCTTCCTGTTGTTGCGTAGGTCGACGCCCGCTTGACCTTGAGCCAGCAGCGTCTCGGCGACGGCTCGATGGCCGTTGAGGCAGGCCAGGTGGAGCGCGGCGAACCCGTCGTCCTTCTTCACGTCCACCAGCTGACGCGTCCGCGCGAGAAGCTTCTCCGTCGCGCTAAACAGACAACCACGATAAGACCCATTCACAACCAACTTCAACTCAAACTTGAACCTAAACTCTTACTTACAAACTTTATTTAAGTTCACAACAAAAAGTTAAAGTCAATGGAATAATATCAGCTGTTGTTCACGCCGCCATTTTACAGTGTGGAATTCATGTACAACCTAACCTAAAATTGTATAGGCCTAATGTTTGTTGTACTGTATATCTTTTTTAGCGCGAAAACTCGTCGAGATTCTATTTGACGTTCCTACATTCAGGTGGCAGTGACTGATTATGATTGGTTCCTCCTAAAGTCGGACTTTTTCTTTCAGTCGAAATGTTTGGCGCGATCATGCTTCGAGGTGGAGTTGAAGTCAATGAAGTCAGAGTCAACTTGTTATGAACACTTCTACGGACATGCATAGTACAAACATTAAAGTTTAAGTTTGAGTTAAAGTTGGTTGTGAATGGGCCTTTACAACCACGCGGCCATCGGCGTTTCATTCAATCATGTGTATCATTCCTTGTTTACATTCGAGGAAAATTTGAATTATATTGGTGAGATATCATTTTTTAATTTTTTCCACCCAGCCGAATCTTATGGGGTTTTTAGAAACTTTGAGATGATGTTTCTCAAAAATAGTCCAACCGATTTGATCCAAAAACTACACAGTTCTAAGTTGGATAAGTTTGCACATACGGTACAGAAAAAGTTTCATGTCGATCAGTCAAACCCTGCGACCTGTTCAGGGCTTACAAAAAAAAAAGAAACACAGACAAAGCTATATAAGACTTGGATGGAAATCTTTCCTAACGCTCATCTAATTAAAAATTTGTATGCAATTTGTACATAAATAATATGATAAATGTTTTTTATTCACCAAATATATAGAAATATTAGCAGAAACATGTTGCAGTGATAGATTCACGGCTCCCTAGATTTGTTGCTATTGAATGAAGTTCATTTTATATTATCAAGGTTTGTAGAGTTTTTGATTATACTTTATATAGACATCTCGCTCATCTTACAACGCACATTCTGTGTTTGCCTGGATATAGAACAGTGGTTGTTGCTGGTATGACGAGGTACTCACAAGTTGTTTCCCTTGAGCGCTGCGTGGTGGAGGACGTTGAAGCCGCGCTTGTTCTTGAGCGTGAAGTCGACCCCGGGCGTGCCGCACAACCGCTCGATGATCTCGTTGCTGTCCTTGCCGATCGCGTCGTGCAGAGCCGTGTCTCCGTACGAGTCCTGCCAGGCGGTTACATAACCTCACATTATACAACTGAGACGAGTGGTCGAGTGGCTAGAACCGTCGTTCAAGAGATCGGGGTTCGATTCTCACCATGGTCAAGGGTTTAGGGTTATTTTTCTCTCTTGTTCAGGCTAATACTGGAATGGTTCTATAACAACAGGCCACGACCAACCACTTCCTACTATCTAAAAACACCTAATAAAATAACCTGCCATCATTTGATACACACCAGCACATGTGGCGCAGTGGTTAACGCGCTCGCTTCATGTGATCCGGGAGGCGAAGGGAATTCCAAACCCTGTTCGATCCCCGCCGCCGACCATCTTTACAGAGGTTTTTCACAGTTTTCTTCTGTAGTCTACGCTAATGCCGGGATGATTCCTACAATAAGTCGGCCATGACCGCTTCCTTCTCACTATCCTTCCCATTACCCAAGAACCTTCATCTCATCATCCCATCATCTCATTAATCATCCATCCGACGCCATTAGATCTCAGTTATCATAACAGTGCGTCGTTAAACCCAATATATATATATATACACATTTGATACATCGTAGTCAGTTCATAGATCGTAGTCATCATTACAGTGCGTGGTTAAACCCCATATAGATGAAAGAAGAATAAACATAGAATAGAGAGTTATGGAAGAATTTTACAGCTCAAGGGCTAACTGTTGCGTGTATTAGACAACGGCTTTCTCCTGATGAGCTGTAGTTCAACATCTGACATGTACGCAGCGCTACTGTAGAGAAACCTCATTTCTATTGCTCTCTCTCTCACTCTCGTTGTGTCAACTAAACACGTCACTATGAGCAATTTACTAATTTGAATTGTTCGCGTGAAGAAATTCGTAAAAAAAAAAAACGAGACCAATTTGAATTGTTCGCCCAAGAAAGCTCAACAAAAAACAAAATCAAAACCAAACTAGACTAAATTGAATTTTCGTAAAAAAAAAAAAGCAAAACCGAGCTGTGATTTGAACCTACCTGTATGTTGACGTTGCACTTGAAATGCAAGAGGATGTGAACGCAGACAAAGTGCTGCTTGTTGACGGCTACGTGAAGGGGCGAGCACTTCCCTCGGTTGACGGCGTCAATGTCGGCTCCGCCCGTCAACAGCAGCTCCATGATCTCCGGCTGATTCCTGGCGGAACAGACTCACACGTAACAAGCAAGCGGGATAACAACGTGACAAGATAAATTAACAGTCCATGGAAGTCGATTTGGGCCCCGTTTTACGAATAATACATTTGTTGATCAAGCGATAATTAGTGGATTAGCTTGTTATTACCCTTGGTTACCAATGTTATTTTTAGGCCTGTGCGAGACTCGAAATTTCGAGTCGAGTTCGAGCAGAGATTGTGCTCGAACTCGACTCGAATAGGCTGAGAGATTTGCTCGAAATTTCGGGTCTCGAACGTTTTTCGAGAATAAAATCACTGAACTTGACAAATCGCGATGTTTCAACTTTTTAGGTTAGGTTGCCATGTTGATCCCGCCTAGAGTTATGACGTATTGTATACTACCAACCTGAGAAAAAAAATCTCGAACATTTTTTTGCGCTCTGATCGCTCGTGAACGAGCGTATCGGCCGTGATAAATTACGAATTTCTGATCCCACTTCTACCCCACCAATCGGCAAAAACTTATTTTCAAAAGTACAGTAGATCTTTTCGTGTTTGAAATTCGAACACTCACTTTTGCTCAGTCTTGGGTTTCCTATTGTGCTTCTTGAGATTAGTACAAGCTACAATTTAATTAAGAATGAATAGTGATTATGAAGATGATTTAATGGGATTTAATGGGCCTTCTACATCTTCTGTGCCTAATCTCAAAGTTGAAATGTGAATTGTGATACTGATGTATTTTATAAATTGTATAATAATAGAATCAGCCAATGTACACTGTACATAGAAGTAAAGTAAAGTTTGATTGTTTACTAAGTTATTTTTGTACTGCAATTGATTAATTAGCTTAATTAAAACATTTTTACTATTGGTAAAATGGACCCTTAGTGGAATAGCAGTTTTTTAGTGATAACTTTTGAATAAATTATGATAATCAAGAAACACAGATATTTTCAATGCCTTCAAAATGGTACAAGTAATGACTATTTATCTAACATCGCATAACTGTCAGGCGTATACAGTTAAAAATTGTGTATTTTTTAACCGTATACGCCTGACAATTGGACGATATGAGATAAATAGACGTTACTTACACCATCTTGAAGGTATTGAAAATATCTGTTTTCATCGTTTTCAGAATTTCTTTATTCCATACTGTTCAAAAGTTATCACCAAAAAACAGATATTCCGTGAAATCGACTCCCGTTGACTCTTTAGAGTCCATGGGAGTCGATTTAGCAAAAGATCAGTTTTTTCGTGATAACTTCTGAACGATACGAGATATTGAGTTTGAAAAAGAGAGTCTATTCTTACCCGAACGCGGAGTAATGTAACGCCGTGTCCCCGTCGTCGTCTGCCACTTCCAGCGACGCACCTTTCGAGAGGAGATACTCGACGAGTTCCTTGTGCCCCTGGTGGCAGGCAACCATCAGGCACGTCTTGCCGCTGCTCTTACCGTCCACCTGAAACAAGCAACGGCATCGTAGAGTCCACGTCAAGGAGAGTCGACTCTGACGTCAGAGCTTTTTACCCGGCTGATTTCGTTGCGGTGAGACGTCCGAGCCTCTAGGAGGGATGATAGCTAAAAGGATGTATTACCTGCGCCGATGGAACAATACAGTGAAACCTCTACGCATCGTTTTCCTGCTTGTATCATTAATAATAATAATAATAATAATAATAATAATGTTTTTATTCTTGATTAATCATCATATGATATAAGAAGATTTCTTATAAGAAGAGATTCATTCATTTACCACCACCCTACTCACATATAATCAATGCCAAGTTTTTTCCTGGATGGATAGTTTTTCTTAGTCCCGTGAAAAATGACAGATAGAGGTTTCACTGTAATGTGAAATTGAATATTAAATTTGATATCTCAATACGGAATTTCAAATACAAAACTGAAACAATATAGTGCAGCCTTGTTAGTTCGAATGATGGTAATTCAAATTTTTTGGAAACAATTTTTTTTTTTTTTTTAATGCTGCTAAACGACCCCACCAACAGCTAGGTTATACGGAGGTACGAATGAGCGGGTGATGAAGCAACGATGAAGTGATGATAGGTGAAAGGACGTTTACAAAAACCTATGCCTTATGCGGGACTCGAACCCACGTCCAACGGTCACTTCAGTCTCTGAAACGTGCCTCACCTGACTGAGATAACGAGGGCGGCTTTTCTGGTCCCTATATTAGCATAAGTAGTATTTAGTAGTGTACGCATGGTGAGATACCTTGTCCTATGAATCTATGAAGTGATGATAAATGTAAGGACGTTTACAAATACCAATGCCTTATGCGGGACTCGAACCCACGCCCAATGGTGACTTTGGTTTAAAAGCCGACTGAGCCACCGAGGGAGTATATTTAGTCGTTACTTACCTTGTCCGGGTGTTTGACCATGAACTCTTGAACCTGTTCCAAGTGACCTTGAGCTGCCTCGCGCACCAGCTTGTCCAAGTTCTTGTCCGTTCCTTCGAACTGGTCCAGCGACAAGTTGGACAGCAGAGATACTAGCGGGTCTGGAAACAAATCTCTACGTTACACCAAAGAACGCTAGACGCACGGAATCGCAGGAACTTTTCATTACACAGTTGGTAATTCAATTTATATATTTTTTTTTTAAACTGATAATTTTTCGAATTGATTATTTTCTCAAATTGTTATGCCTACATTTTCAAATTGATAATTTTTTCAAATTAATAATTTGCTAAAATTAATAATTTTTCTAGTTTTAATAATAATTCGTAGTTTTTTAAATTGATAATTTTTTTAAATTGGGCCCAACAATTTTGTGGAATTGATAATTTTTGGAAATTGATAATTTTTCAAATTGATGACTCTTTTCAAATTGATAACTTTTTCAAATTGATAATTTTTGGAAATTAAGAATTTTTGGGAATTATCCTAATAATTTCTTTGAATTGATAACTTTTCAATTAATTAATTTTTTCAACTGCCATTTTTTTTCTAAATTTCATTCTTTTGATAATAAGTAAGAAAGTTTGCGTGGTTGCACTCACTTGCATGTTCCTCGCGCTGGTTTGCGTGCATGGTGTTGTTGAGCTCGGTGGCGGATCCGGGAACTATGCACACGCTGAGCGGGTTCAACGTCCACGTCTGGCCCTCGATACACACGCGCAGGTCGCCGTCAGAGTAGATCTTGATCACCTTGCCCAGCTTACCCAGAGCCTGCGAGTTTAGATACATTCAGTTTAGGTAGTCTATATTTAGGTGAAACGTAGCATTTTGTAGTACGCCTAAACCACTAAAAACAGGAGCTGCAAACTCTAGATCAACAACTACGGAATTAGAGTCACACCACCATTACCGGCACATGCAGCGCAGTGGTTAGCACGCTCGCTTCATGTGATCCGGCAGGCGAGGGGAATTCCGAACCCAGTTCGATCCCCGCCGCCGACCGTCTTTACAGAGGTTTTTCATGGTTTCCCTCTGTAGTCCAGGCTAATGCTGTGACGATTCCTACAATAAGTCAGCCATGACCGCTTCCTTCCCACTATCCTTCCCATTACCCAAGAACCTGCATCTCATCATCCCATCATCTCATTAATCATCCATCCGACGCCATTACATCTCAGTTATCATAACAGTGCGTCGTTAAAACCCAATATATATATATATATTAGAGTAAACCCTCGTTAATCTGAAATAGAAGGGACTCAAAAAAAATGAATTCGGCTTATGAAAATTTGGATTTACCAAAAAGTAATTTTTCCCGCTCAGAATATAGTCAATTTCGTATTGCGCGCTCGAGGAAGCTATGTCACTGGTTGAGACTACGTAATAGATCCGTTGCTAAGGGTTTCGCTGATCGTGTGTACTCGGCTATCTCCGTGACACGTGATCCTCATATGGCCGGTTTCTATTGGAGCTCGGCCGTCCCGAGTCGGACGAACGAGTGTTCCGAGCTCAAACTTCGTCTAGGGCGACTGCATTCGGCCGGATGACATGCACAAAGCATTGAAGAGCTGAGCGTGCTTCCACTCATTCTTACGCGTCAAATACAAAGGATGGAAATTTGGAAAACAATGATAACCTCACGGAATTCACTCGGATTATTTCAAATTATCCAATCCGAAATCAGTGTTAAAGCAATTGAAGGGACGAAATATTAGTTTGAATAATGGCTTAGCTGAAATTTGGACTAATCATATTGATTAACATTGAAATGCCTATACCTTCAGCTGGGGACCGATTTCAAGTTCGAAATAATCAAATTTCGGATTAACCGAGTTCGGATTAACGAGGGTTTACTGCCCAGTTAATATCCTTTTTCATAAGCCTAGCGCAGTTATACACTTCCACCGCATCTTGGATGGCAATATGCACTGCATCTTAGATAGAAATATTTGAGGTATATAGAAGGCATGACAACAAGTTTCTACAAAACAACACTAAGTAGAGGATTTTGAAGGAAAGAGCTCAGGAAATGGAAAGTATTTCAGAGTTAAATTGATTGATTCATTGTTAAGGCTTAGAGGCGCGTCGACAGTGAGGTCATTTTACGCCTGAAGGATTACTTAAAAGAATTGTCAAAGTCAAATATCCAGTCGAAATCAATAATAATAATAGTCAATAAACGTAGCCCTACATTAAACTTATCCATCATCTTATTTCGATGACTATATAAACCTAATGGAGAATGTTTAAAAACCTCAATACTAATAAATACAAAGTTTAAAGATCAGACGCGGTGAAGGGTCGGTCACCAGTCCGTATAAATGAAATATCTAAAACTTAATAAACCCATTTTAGCTACCTCAGCTACTAATATGCCAAGACTCCCTAACACTATATAGAACTTCAATCAGGCCCATATCAGACGGCACACCATTTCAACCCTTCTTCAAAGTCTCGCAACCTTTGCCTGTCACTATATTAAAAACAACTAGGTCAATAAAATGACTAGTGTCCATTGACAAGAATAGAAGAGGAGAAAACAGCGTCTCCGTACTTACGCTCTTCATGACTTCTATCCACTCTCCGTGTCCCTTCTGGCAGTCCCGCACGACGGCCATCTCGTGCCGCACCCGCACCACGTCGCCCACACTGAACGTGTCGACCTTGGTCAGCGTGCTCGGGTGGAACGTCCAGCGGTTGTTGCAGCCTTCGTACTGCACGCGGATGTCCCCTCGCTCCGTCACGCGGTGCACCGTGCCCACCTTGCCGATGTACTGACGAAACAACACACATGCTCATTTAAAGGATAGAATTTTATTAGTGTGGTATTTTTGCTAGTTTACACTGTACATAACACTAACAGTTAGACTGATACATTGATTACGTTTAAAAATTGAATATAGGCCTATATAAATACCAGCGATTACTAGATTACTTAAAAACTATTAGGCCTAGATTACTTAGACCCCATATTACTAATAGTAAAAATATGTTAATTAAGCTAATTATCAATTGGAGTACAAAAATACAATTGGTAACCAAGGGTACCAAAGCAACTCCAAGTTAATTTGCCAATTTTTGCCCAATTCATTAATCATCACTTGGTACAACCGGCTCTTAGAAAATAACCTTAAACTATGTTACAAGGTCCCAGTATTTAGTTACCTCAAAAGATTTGGGAGTACCGTAAGTCTATCTTCTTTAATTACCGGTAGTTGGCAACATTATAGCTCAATTATTAGGGCCTACATAGGCCTACATATATTTTTTACATGGGTATATATTTTTTTGTATCGATAGACCTAACCTACACATATCTTGAAAATGGAATCATAAAAAGCACAATTCTAGATCAAACGGTTCAAACTTCAAAGTGAAGTATTCCCTCCGTGAAACGATATTTTTCCTATTTTTATATGTTTTTAGAAGAATGTTTTTACTCTGTAAAAAGTTTCATTTTATTCTGTACCGACTTGTAATATTTTTTCCTTAGTAGGCCATATTATAACACTGACTTATATTATTGTAAATAATCAATGGTCAATAAATAAATAAATAAATAAATATAGACCTACTTTTGACCACTTGCCAATGTAAATATCTGCCATAGTATTTACCTCTGCCATCCGAGGATTCCAGCCACCGTGGCCTTCTTGCATGTGTTTCAACGTGTCCACGTCCATCAAGACTTTGACCTTGTCGCCCACGTTGAAGGTCAAATGTCTCGGAGAGCTGGGAAGACGCGCCGCACCGATCTGTAGCTGAACACCTTCACCTGGAACAAAGATTGACGATTGCCATTTTGAAAATACCCATAAGAATAACAGCAAAAAAGTGGAAAACATTTTCAATTTGAAAAATTTCAAATTTCGAGACGTAAGAACAACAATGACGGACATGTTTGATAAGTTTCACGAAAATTGAGTGGACTGTTTCCAAACCAAGGTGCATACATTTTCATTGCCTAATCTTCCTAAAAGGATGACACCACTTTTTTTTAAATGTAGCTTAACGACCCCACCAACAGCTAGGTTATACGGGGGTACGAATGAGCGGATGATAATGAAAAGATGAAGTGTCGGTAGGTGAAAGGACATTTACAAAACCCATGCCTTATGCGGGACTCGAACCCACGCCCAACGGTGACTTCAGTTTCTACCGCTAGCGATACTTGACTGAGCCACCGGGACGGCTCCACTGCTTTCAATATGAAACACGATGACAAACCTGCCACTGATCACACGGAATGGGTATTAGCAGTAGATGAACGCTCGCCCTTACCTAGTACAGGAATATGTTCTCGGAAGTAGAACCCTCCGGACGCGTCCTGCACGTACTTCAGGTCGACCTTGCCCTTGTGGCCGAGCCGGTACACGTTGGTCGAGCCTGACGTCCACGTAACGTTGGCAACCGAGCGGCCAGACTCGTTGTCCCAACCTCGGATATCAATCACGCGCCCAGTCTTGCCTGGCCACAACAAACACAAACACTCAAAACATACTCATGATAAATAATACATAATTATAATAATTTATAATTAATTAATAAATTATCTATATAAAAGGCTAAGCGTGTCTGTCTGTCTGTCTGTAAGATGGTGGTGATCGCGGGGCAGGGAGGTGAGGGGGGGGGGATCACGGGCAGGGAGGTGGGGGGGGGGGGGGGAGGGAGGCATGGATGGCGGGTGGAGAAGGGAGGGAGAGGAGGGAGGCGCATCTGGAGGAGAACGGAAGGTGCGAAGGAATTTAAGCGTAATTGGGTTAGTGCGTAGTGATGCTGTGCGTTCAAGGTATATGCAGTGCGACAGTTATAACAATAGTAGTGGGAAGTATAGTAACAACAGAGAGAGAAACCCCGCGTTTTAAACACGGGGCTACGGCTAGTTGTAATATAATGAAATTAATAATAATAGGGCCTGGATAAGGATGATTATAATAATCATTTCAGTTGTCCGCAACATTACAATATAGGCCTACACAATCATGAATTCTTCATGAGATTGGATTCATACATTTATTACCTAGTGTAATAAATGATAAATGAAAGTATACAAGTGCTTAGTGAAGGCAAAGACAGATACACTAATAAAAGGTTGATGATTGGAAGTTTCAATTTAAAAAATGTGAAAACTCTTTCACATAATGCATCCTCTCTGGATGTTGTTTCTTAAAATATAGGCCTACATGAATTTATTATGATCAGTTGGTTTTCAGTTGCAGTATTTTATTTTGTAGGATACATATATATTCATAATCTGTGATATTAACTACAATTTAGAAGCTTTGTATCATACAAAAAAATCAGTCAGTATCACATCAGTATTCAACTCTTAGCTCAACACTGAACACATGTTTTTGCCATTTAACATACCTGCACTGAAACTGCAATCAATATTGTATTGCAGTTAATACATTCAAGATTGCAACTATGTCAATACACACACTGCATACACTCAGTAATCACTTTGTCAAATTAATATGTTTACAATATTATAATAACACTAGCCATACACTGTTAGGTATAAGAAGCAACAACTGAACATCAATCGTTTACTCAGCTACCCAAAGTGCTTGTATTACCCACACAATAAGTACTGGATTTTCCTCTTTGCAACAACAGCATGTACTTCCTTATAAGTATATATATATAGCATTAGTTTATAACATTAATCTTGGTGGGTTTTTCCTCATCTTTTATCATCTACTTATGACAGCTGTTTCCTCAGTGGTGATACCAACTTCAGTCAAGCACAGAGCCTATTGTTATTGGCACAGCTTTGATTGTAAGTCTTGATTTGGGCAATATTTCTATCATATAATAAACAAAATAATAAACAGTAAAGGAAAAAAAAATAACTGTAGCCTACATATGATATGTCTTACATTTTTAAATTACTGTATTAGCCTATTGTGTGATTTTAATTATTATTGACTTGGTGGATGCTCAATATATATAAAGAAAAGCATTCATCATATATTTATACATTTTAATATATTTTTTATAACTATTATGTATTCATAAGCTTATTGTCTATATGATTTACATTATATTTCTGATTGATATTTCAATGATAACCTTATAAATCATCCACTCGACAAAAATAAAATTCATAAATAAATATAAATAGACCTGAATAAATATACAACGATTGCTCAAAGTAGGCGGGGTCCAGTATTGAAAGTGAATCACTTATTATTTATATTGGGTTTGAGAAAAGGCACAGTTCAAAAGGTGAAGCGTTTACTTCAGATTTTTTTCCAGCATGTGGAAATGGACTGATGCCCTTTCTCAAATAAGTGATTCAAGTGGACGACTTGAAACCTTCAATAAGGCACCTTGTAAACCTTCAGTGAGGCAAAAAGACCTCAGAGTAGTGTTGGTAGCTAGTATTATTCTGGTAGGCTTCAAACACAAGGTCGGACGGGAGGAAGTGAGTGAAATGCAATTAACATGGTAATTAAAGCATTAACCGCATTTAGTATACATAGTTTAAGAAGGCAAATATATTAGCATAGGTTTAGAATTTCTCATTTATGTAGCTGCTTGTTTGTGAATACAGTATTTGTTATTTATTGTTATTTATATTTGTTAATATGTAGTCTAATTAATTTTCTCTCCATTTTCATTCTGATTGACACATAGGCCTATTCATTAACTAATTATGAGTGCAAAATTATCAACTTTTATCGATAGAAATATTTTATAATTTATATCCTTGTTGGTAATCACAGGAAATTAGATCAGCTCTTCTGTAAATGAGTCTCGGTCGATAAAATAAATCTCCTGTTGCCAATAATGGTTCAATTTTTTTTTTAAATTGGTACACTTGTTGTGTATGACCCGAGGACCATACCGGTAACGCTATTTCTTGACAAAAGTAATGAACTTGGTCAAAAATAGGTGGCCTCAATTGGTACACATTTGTTGTATCAATTGTTGAACAAGATTATAAATATAGACCAGTAAGTGATGATTTAATGATAATGTTTTACCTTCTCCACCGTCCTGGTTGCTCCAGTCCCAGTCGGGTCCTCGAACAACCTTCGCTCCAACGAAGATGCCTTTCAGCTGGACTTTTGCGCCGCCTTTTCTTGGACCAATTTCCACACTGAAGAAGAAACAGAATCACTGTAGAAATGTAGACACAAGAAAATGAAACAAGGTACGTCAATTTTTGATAATTTTGTGTTACTCGGTACCAAATGGTGGGTTAGTTGGTCAAGGTTGGTGTCTTAACCTCTAAAGATGGCTGACTGTGATCAATGTTCGTGTAGTTCCATACTGTTTAGGACTGTTTTATTCAATTTCAGCATAACAATTTTACTTGTCAGGTGCCGTTTTGCGATAGATTTAATGTTTATCTATTAGAAAACACCATTTTCAGGATCAAATTTGCAAAATTAGGGATGGTACCGAGCATGAGAAATTTACCCAATTTTTTTCCGGTAAAAATACCGGTAGTTGAAAAGAATGGTTCTCTGGCATGAACCAATAACCGGTACTCGTGGGAAAGCACAGATATTTGTCTTCCAAAGTAAGGATATCCACAGTCATTCTTCATGTAAGTTTTAGTACAACACCACTACTACGTACCCAAGTGACGAGGCTGTTTCGAATCTCTGGAACACGTGATTGAGATCATGTTTCTCATCCATGTAGCAGTGCGTGCAAAGATCATAATCGTAACATCGCACGCATTTCCATCGCATACCGGCGATACCGTGTTTCTTGCAACCGTCGCAAATAATGTTCGGATGTTTCACACCTGAAACAAGAGCCAACACGTTTTACAGCATTCTTATTTATTTCAATTAATTTATTTTAATGCTACCTAAAGACCACACCAACAGCTAGGTTATACGGGGGTACGAATGATCGGGTGATAACGAAACTACGAAGTGATGATCTAACGTAGTGCGATAATTGATAAGTCCAAAAAGTAGGCCGTAGGACCTATATTATACTTAATGCTGTAGGTGTTCACGGAATAATGCGACTAGGCCTACACAACGTAAACATCATATTGCTTAGAACTAGCGTTTACTTGCAAGTATTTGTCACGACCTTCAGTCCTGACATGAAACTATATAGAAGGCTTAGGTTTTGAGAGTTGCATTTGTTTGACTGTGGTAGGCCTAGCTTCTGTGGCAATTGTGTTTTCTCAGTGGTGATTGCTAGGAGATTAATTGATTGTTGCTGGCTAGAAAATAATAAAAATACAGTTTTGTGTGTGAAGAATTAATATTTAGAATTGGTTGAAATTAATAAATGATTATAGGCCTTACATAATAAATAGTTGATACCGGTAACACTAGTTAATAATGAGTTGTGTTAGCATGCAAAGTGAGACAGGATGTGATCTCGGTGAGGAAGTGCACCAGGCCTGGCCTACACACATTCCAACCGTATCAAATTTATATCACTTTAATATTAGGCCACTGCCCTTCCTTTATGACTGCGTAGGCCTACATATATCAGGCCTATACTAGTCGAGTCATCTGTAATTTCAAGCTGGACCCTTATTCTATGATAGCAAAAGATATAAAGTGGGACAAAAATGTCAGAGCTCATATGATAAACCTAAACCATGTTGAAATATACGGAAAACTAGGAACAAAGCGAAGATTGTCATCTTTCACTTTGTTCCAGGGTTACAGAGTAAGGGCCCTGACCAATGCCCTGGCCCAGGACTAGGCCTACACTTATTTGTGTTCACAATCTTACCAGCAGGAGCATTATCGACGACTCGTAGATCAAAAGCTCCTTGATAACCCACGCGATAGTTGGTTCTTGAGCCAGAGTCCCACTGCACGACCACTGTTTTATCAGGAGAAGTAGCACTACCAGCTTTTCCAAGTTCAACAACAGTGCCACAATGTCCTTCGCCATCATCTTGTAATCCCCATTTCCAATCTGGCCCCCGTACCACTCGTAGCCCTACCTCTTGCATTGTATTCATTCTTATGCACTAGGACTAACAAACTGTCTTCATATAGGCCTACACAAAAATCAATCTAATATCATTTGACTAGGAATTATGATTCATATTTCCCATTGATTAGCCCATTGTGTGTCAGGCTAGGCCTATAATGGGCCTGAGCCCACAATTTTTTAGTTTCACCATTAATTTAGGGTGGATAGTACTGAGAAACTATTTTCTTGATACATACGAGAAATGACGTTTTTATATAATATTCACAAAAGTAATAAAATCTACAGCAGGACCACCGCAGAAAAGGTAAATAGTAGGCCTATTTTCTCAGACACATCTGTGACACTTCGCGAACAGCACTGTATGAAGTTGGTCGATCTCAAGTCAAGGACAAGGACATCGAAATGATCGAACAGCGAAGCTGTCAAATTTATTGAA
Organism: Brachyptera putata; assembly: GCA_907164805.1. Classification (NCBI taxonomy): domain Eukaryota; kingdom Metazoa; phylum Arthropoda; class Insecta; order Plecoptera; family Taeniopterygidae; genus Brachyptera; species Brachyptera putata. The sequence continues at coordinate 6,184,076 of OU015466.1, read as the reverse complement.
AAGCACTGCCCTGAATCATAAAGTACTGTAAATTCAATTTTTACGACCTCAATTATCTGGAACTAATTATTAAATAACTTGGACAGCAGCTTTTCATTTATTAATTTCTTAAAATAGTAAAATTATTTGCAATTTGAGAAGTTTTTACGTTTGTCTTATGGCAGTACTGCACATGGGCATTGACCAACTCTAGGCGTGCCACCACCACAACAACAAAATGAAGATACAAACGTCAAAACAGTGTCAAAATTAGTAATAGTGTGGACATATTATTGTAATAGGAAACATAATGCAATTTTTGTGTGCATTTTTTAACTACAATGAAACACGTAATATGGTGAGTATCATATATTTCAACTTCAGATTGTATTAATTGAAAATGTTTGTTATTGTTCAGCCATAACCTATAAGTATTTGCCATACCTAGCCTATGTAATGTGATTGGTTATGCCACACCCACTAGGGGTCTAGCCTAGACATTGAAGGGGGCCTAGGACTAGACTCACCAATAATTAATTATATTGTATCGTTCCCATGTAGTATGGTGTCAGATTTCTTCTACCCAAATATGGGAGGCGTTGAAGAACACATTTTCAACTTGTCGCAATGTCTCATTATACGTGGGCACAAAGTAATCGTGTTGACGCACTCGTATGGAGACCGAGTTGGTGTTCGATACATGACGAACGGGCTAAAGGTTAGTCTCTTCCATGTGTAGAATGTAAGAATTGATATTTTTCTGAAACCCAATGTTACCATTTGTTATTTAAATAATTGTTTACCAATGTTTTATAGGTCTTCTACATACCAGTGAGAGTATTTTATAACCAATGTGTTCTACCCACCATGATCGGATCTTTACCGCTCATACGTTACATATTTATTCGAGAGAGAGTAGCGATAGTTCATGGACACTCAGCATTTTCAACATTAGCTCACGAAGCCATGCTTATTGGAAGACTGATGGGACTGAAAGTAAGAATCTATAAATTTAGTCTAGGACAACCCATCAAGGTAAGCTGTTGGCCAATAGTATTGAGAACTATTAATTCCATTTTTTCAGGCGGTTTTCACGGACCATTCATTATTTGGATTTGCCGATACCTCGGCTGTACTAACGAATAAATTCCTCGAGATTTCCTTGGCCAATAGCAATCACTGCATTTGTGTATCTCATACGGGTAAAGAAAACACGGTTTTGCGAGCAAGAGTTCATTGTAATCGTGTTTCCGTCATTCCGAACGCTGTAGACACTGCTGTATTCACTCCTGATCCAAGCAGGAGATCTCGTGATAAAAGTAAGACAGCAACCATAAACAATTTAAATACTGTAAGGTACATCTAGCTTTATTACTGTACAAATTCTTTTACAAATCTAACTTGAATTTATTTAAATGTCTGAACACAGTGGCATAGATTGGTCTTTTGAAAGTTTGTACCATATCGTAGGCCTACCGTATTGTGTTACGGTAACAATTATTAAGCCTACAATTGTTATTATAATTTTTTTTGTACAAATTTAATTATAATTGTACAATTGTTTACAAGTATTCGCTCATATTAGCTAACATCATAGAACAACGTTTGGAGATACACCTAATACCAACCGACTAGAGTAGCTCAATTATTGAATGAAATTAAGTTTAATCCATTCACTGAGACCAAATTAGAACACCTATTGTTTTTTTTCCTGCACTGTAAAAGTTGAATGACTACAGTAAATCATCAACTTATGTGACTTTTTCAACTTGAATTCACATTGTATCCGTACACTTCTTAGTGGAAACAGTGACCACTTACGAGAAATCTTGATTTTTTCAAGTGAACTATACTAAACAGTGACGATCTTTTTTCCAGTTACGATAGTCATTGTTAGTCGCCTAGTTTACCGCAAAGGAGTCGATTTAATGGCTCAGATTATAGCAGAGATTTGTCCTCGTTACCAAGACGTACAATTCCTTATCGGCGGTGACGGACCGAAGCGTTGGTTACTGGAAGAGGTTCGAGAACGGAACTGTCTTCAAGATCGAGTGACGCTATTGGGTAGTTTGGAACACACGCAAGTACGAGACGTGCTCACCAGGGGCCACATATTTCTCAACACTTCGCTGACTGAAGCTTACTGCATGGCGATAGTAGAAGCAGCTTCATGTGGGTGAGTCATGTTTGATTTCATAAATCTTTGATTTATATTCAAAAAATATATTCAAGTGAAGTGGAAAGTTCACACACCGCAATTTTTGTTGGCATAAATATTTCTGTATAATGGGGGTGGTAAGATAGCCCTTGTGGTGCCCCATTCAAACGAACCTATTTTTCATATATGGTCTCAATTGGGGAACAATGATTTTGTATCAAGTTTCGATGTTAATTTAAAAAAAAAAAGTTTCAAAGACTTTCATATTCTCTGTTTTTGTTGGTAGTCCTTTAGACAAACAGCTAGCTGAATAACGATTGTTTATGAAACCTTCTGAATGTAAATAAAACATTGTCTAAGTAAGACCAACTGTTATAATTTAGGAAAATAATAATTTTGTGAAAAATTAGGTCAAATTAGGTCCAAGACAAAATATGTGATTAAAAATTGAATATTCAATGAGAAAATGAATACTTTTTAAATAGTTTGAGAGTGATCATCTGTGGACAAAACTTACTTTCTGATTTTTTTCAGACTCCTTGTCGTTAGTACAAGAGTTGGCGGAATACCCGAAGTTCTACCTCCCGGATTAATCTACCTCACCGAACCAAATGTGCCGTGTAAGTTCAAGCGAGTATAAACGTTACTTTTCTCCTGAATGTTGGGTAGGACAGAGTTGTGGTGTTTGCTTTTCTTATATAACAACACATGCAAGCCCTAATTTGAATGCTAAAATAACTAATTGATCGGATGAGCAAAGCGAAGACTCAATTTTACCCCACTTGAAAAAACAATTTTTACGGTTTGTTTGTTGTTCGCACTACACAGTTCGAACGAAAGAATTCTTCACCGAATCCTTCACAGGTCAAACGAATTTTTGTGAAATTTGGCATCACATATATCATATGATATGTATATATCATCATCTAACTTGATACTGTATAATTTTGAGACACAATCGGTTGAACCACTTTCCAGAAAAAGTGTTTAGGCCTATTTGTTTTGATTTCCTGTATAAGAATAAGAATAAACCTGAAGAGAAAAAATGTAAAAAATATTTGCTTTGAATATATTCACCTTTTTGGGGAGTTTGAGCTGAAGAATTGTACTGGTAGGCCTACACATTATTCAAAAATTTCACACACCTTGGATCAGCCATTTCAAATACCTAAAATTTTAATGTACTTTTTTAGAACGGTAGCTTTCAAAGCTACCGTATCAAGAAAAGCAAATATCAATACAAATTTTATTAATCAATTCAATCAATTGAAGTAAAACATCTGCATTTTGTAATGAATAAATATCTCATTAATTGTCTCCATTTTTCAATTAATAAATATCCTATTATTCTATTGATTGTCTCCATTTTTCGACCGTTAATAAAACATATATGTACTCTGTATGTTACAGCACTGCTTCTAGGTCTAGAAACTGCAATGGCCAGTGTAAAATCTGGCAACGTTGTATCCCCTTTCAAATGCCACCGACGAGTGAAATCTATGTATAATTGGATGAACGTTACTCAAAGGACAGAAGTAGTTTATGAAAGAGTCGACAAAGAGGAAACTAAATCGCTCGGTGCAATTCTTAAAAGGTATCTAGGTCTAACTTATATTCGTAGCTTGTAAATTAATTACTGTACAGTGTACTGTATCATAAATAAATGTTGAATGATAATTGGATTAGGGTATATGCTTCCAGCTTGACTCACCTTAGGCCTATATTTTTGTTAGAGGGTGTCAAGCAAACAATAATCATTTCTTATTACAGTTTTATTTCTTCATTAAGGTTATCTCTTATTGTTTAAAATAAGACCTTAAATATTTTCATTTGAATTTTGTTTGCTTCTTTATGGCCCAATTTAATCACGATCAACAGACGTGATACACTAATACACTCTTTGTTCTTTCCAGTCATTTGCCAAGTGGTGTTTGGCCTTTCCTTCTCGTTATTTCTCTATGTTACATAATTCTACGAGCTCTGGATTGGCTCGTGCCCAAAAAAGTAAGTAACAGAGAATGCTCTATGAAAGTGGTATCACAGATATCCCCAGCTTCCCCCCTTGTAGGCCTACATATGACTGGAAATTACCACTGTCGTCAACTATCCTTTTGTAATTATTGAGTTACGCGTAGTTAGGCCTACTAGCTCTCGATGTGTAATCTGTAAGCTATAAAATCATTGAATTTTCAACGCTACCAAAAGAATTAATGCTACAAAGTGCTAAATTTCAAATACCGGTAATTAGTGATGAATAAATTGAAAATTTCTAATGCTATATTCTCTTTCCTACAAGTCGACATCTAGTCCTTATAACTTTCTGGCAGAGGAAATCTCAAAATCATTCATAAATCTATTACTAAAATGAATTTGATGAAATAAGTTATAATCCAATGTTATTTAATTGTAGGCTAGGGAGGTGGGTGGGGTAAATGACCACATTAATTATTTTGTCACTAATATAATGTATTCTTTTCTTTTCTACGTTTAGAACATCGACATAGCCAAAGATTACAACATCACAACGAAGCTCTTACAAGAAACTTCACTAGAACGTAATAAGAAGAAATTATGACCATAGTGGTCATCGTAATTTACCATTTTACGTCACGTATTATCGAACTACGAAGCCAATGTATGTTATATAGTATTTATGTACCACTATTATTATTAGCTTTTTGCACGGTACTAGATCATTAAATATAATAATTATGTGATTTCTAGTTTTCATTCAATTCATTTTTACTTTTAGTATAATACACAATACACAAATAGTCATAATTCATATCAATAACAACCAATTGACAGCCAGGTTGTACGTATTTTTTATACGTACATCTGTCTTTTTTTGACAAAGATCGCGTACATTGCAAGGTTAGTGTAAAAGCAAACACGTCTCCCAAGTAGGTCTATAAACAGATCACTGTGGCAGACGAAGTATGTATTTTATTACCATTTTATATATATAAACAAAAACAGCCAAGTACACTAGTGAACAAAAATAATCCACTTTGAAAATTAATGTACACAACACTTTTTATTCTACCATATACTTGTATCCACGAACGAAGAAGATTCCGATCGACCGTCCTATCAAACATCTCTAGCGTACGGAAGAGTCGTTGCCCCATCGTTCAAGGATCCAAGTACGTACACAACTATTGATTTCCATGAGCTCTTTGTATTCCTGCGTCAACTTCTTCTTTCTGTTTTAACAATTCTGAATAAGTCTGGATGGCTAATTCTAGGGTGCTTCGTTTCAGCGAGTCTGATTCGATGTACGATTGGATGAAAGATAGGTCATCGTCGTGTTTCACGTTTGCAGACTTGGATTCGGGATTGAGACGGTGATATAGTTTAACGAGAGCGACGGCATCGTCAATTCTGAAACCGAACATGTTTAGAGATTAGCTGTGGTGGCTTACATGTTACAAACATAACCAAACTAATTGTAAAGTAGATAAATATGACAAACTATAATTACTTGAAGGACATCACAACCCTGAAACTAGATTACAACAAATAATTACGATATGCATCTCCCTATTTTAAGAGAAAACTAGAAATCATGGTCTCGATTTCAGAAATTAAAATTGTTACCGAGTTATGACATGTGACATGGGCATTTCTATACGGAATCGGTAATGCATCGTTCCCGGATTAATTGTTTTCCTGATCCAAAAGATTATTTTTGTCCCCAAAAAAGTCCCGTACAATCAATCGGCAATGTTGAATTTTCCGTCACGGATGTGACTTCACTTTTTATTGTAGGTCCACCTTAAAAAATGGTATAAAGAGGTTTCACTAGAGTTCTTATCAATTATAATAGTCACCTGTCAAAATGGATAACGTCTAGCAGCAGATTGTCGATGCGTTTATTCCACGCAAGATAGAAAGCGAACGGACCGAAATGCCTCGTGGATCGCAGAGTGTCGTACTTGCGACTGTTCTCGACGTGATCGTACGTCGCCGTAGTGATGCGGACGTAGTCGGGATCGTCCGGTTCAAACTGAACGCACGCACGGTCTAGCACGTACTCGTAGTTCTCTTTCTCCAACGATTCCTGCAAAGTCATTTCAAGTTCTTGCAGAATATGTAGATAATACCTACGACTAATTAGTAACTAATTACATTAGTATGAGGGACGGTACGATTATTTTTGTGATTTTTGTGCAACGGTCAATCGAACCAATGAAACTGAACATTTGCAAGGTGCAGCTAACGGAGAGGAAAAGTGGAGACAAGTCGAAGTAGAACATAGTACGCAGTGGGAAGATGGATAGAATTTGTATGCAGAGGAGGCAGAAAGAGAAGATAGCGGAGCAGAAAAGTATGGCGTAGAAACACGACTTGGCACCATCAGAAAAAAATCCCAGAAAATTCTACCCTGGATAATGGTGACAACCGCCTGACCCAATATAAATGTTGGCCAAGTGGGATAGATGAAGATTCAGTTCAATCACGTAGGGCTAAAAAACATTGAAATCACAACCCCTAACTGATCATTCCAGGTCTTGATGTCTTGCTCATATATTAATGATGTGCCGCTCGTAAAAAGTCTTGGAACAACGTAAAGTACCTTTAAGTTCTCATCTTCAAACATTTTTGGCATTTTCAGTTTTCTTCCAGGTGCCGGGAAATATATTTGACTCATTCGGAATCGTTCCTCCCAAGATGCATCACGTAATGTGCCGTTGGGATCTCGAACGACAATTAATCGATCCTGAAAAGCAAATACACCACATATTTCAAGTGTTCGATTCAAAGCAATAATCTAACAATTAGGGATTCCGCCTATTTTCAATCGATCAATCGATTATCAAACATACGATTGCAAATCAACCTGATTAAGGCAATACCGTAGGCCTGATCAATTAAAATTGAGCCATTATAATAATTTTATCATTTATCAATATTTTGAAACTTTGAGCTTTCATGAGGAATGGTTACTACTACCAGTGAAGGCACCTGCCAAATTTGTTCATATTTACGTCATTGTTGAGACTTTTTATGTTGAGAATATTTAAATTAATATTATTTTTGTCAATTATTCTCTTGATTAGGGCCCAATTGATCAGCTTCACCGCTCACCGAATATCGATAGGCCTACATTTAAAAATTTTTTAGGCCACATTAATCGATTATCGATCGATATATCAATACACAAATTTTGAATAGGCCTAACTGATATCAGCATTTGACATTGAATGGCGGCCACCCTACAAACAATAAAGCAAGGCTACACGCAATTAGTTACGACAGTTTCGTTTATGTCTTACCCTGTCAGAGATACCATACGTGATATCAGTGAAAACATGTTTAGCATCATCCAGGCCATTCAGGACAGGATCTTCGGATAAAACGCGACTGATATCCCGGCGTTGCAAAATCACAGGAGGCATTTGTAATCTGTGTTCGGCTTCTGTCTCGGCATCTTTCAAAGCTTCGTTCAGTTCTTCGGTTGTCATAAACTTGTACTCGGGAGGTTCCAATTTCTGACCCTCTTTCCGTTTACGAAACACTTTCTTCAGGTCTACTCTTGTGAGTTTCTTCAACAGCTGTTGTACATCTGGGTTGAAGAATAAAGGTGCTGGGTCTCTTTCACTACCTGGTGAAAAGTGAACATACACCAGGTATCAAACTCAAATCTCAATTTATTTGGTAAAGATTCAATATTTTCACCATTTTCTTGGAACATAAATTATTGCAGGCCTATGTACAGTAGGCCTACCCTATTATTTGCCTATCAGTTACAGATTATACCAAATATGAACCAAAAATATTACCAAATATAATACATGCCTTGATAACACTTAGGGCTAGGCTTTATTTGCGAACAGGTTAAAACCTCGACGTAACAAATTTCTATTCTTTTAAAAAAACAAGTGATTTCAAGACCCTTTCGTAATTGATTTTTCAGGTGCGATCCAGTCATTTAGGTTGGTCTCGGCTAGCTGGTCTCATGACACTCCCCTAGGCTCTGCGCCACAGTTAGCCTAAGCATTGGCAACATTTCATAGCGCTGTTTTATTCGCACTGTCGATGTTGGGTGGGCTTAAATTTCAGACCCATCACGCTTGAACTTTTGTATTGTTTTCAACACTAGCTGGCTCAGTCTACGGCCTAGGTCCGATCTATGACATCCAAACATAAGCTCAAGACCTGTCAGCTTAGGTTAGTTTCTGGCCCACCTATTGCAAATAAAGGGAACCATTATGCCTAGTCTAGGTAATGTGGCCTACCTTTCAGAGTATTTGCAGTATAAATACTTCGACGAAGGCTATTTTTATTACTGATTTGGTATCTGAATTGTGTGTAAGTACATCGGCAAAATGCATTATTACTGTAAAATCTTACAGCATGTACAAAATTGGTTGCCATTTCAATTTGTGTTAGCCTAAGCCTTCTAAACTTGGTAGTAGGCCATTTCGACAAGTGCTGCTCATAACTGTGACAGGGCGGCGAAAGCATGGAAATAACAAATTGCACCGCCAACTAGAAAAATAGGCCTACGAAAATATCATTTAAAACGATTTAATGTAATAAATTACCCAAAATATATCAACTTGTTATCATCTAATAAGAAATACGTTCGATATTTTACATATATACGTGTCTACTAAAAGTTATTGTCTTCTTTGCAAAAACTGAAAATTACAGTTTTGTTGAATTCGCGGGTGTTTTTATTTGTGGGCGTAGGCTAGGCCTACTTTGTTCACCAAGGCTGGATTTCGTCAATATTTTCCAGGTAACGTTTTTGTTGTGTATAAAAGTTGATTATTCTGAGCCTTGGTCTATTCAAATAGTGTGTGTATTCTTTCAAGTCTCATTGAATTAACAGGTAATTAAATATCTCTTTTATTAATTAATCTGCAAGTGCTTAACACGTTGCCGCCATTTCATAACTCCCGCACGATGCGTTTGCGACCATTCCCGAATGTTGACGAAGCCATCTCCTTGAAGAAAATCAAAGGTGCATCTAGCGTTTATTAAAAATATTAAACAAATCGTAATTCATCTACCTTTTATTATAGAAATTATGTATCACAAATATTTTTAAGTAAAGCTCAAAAATTTTTGTTATGTGTTTACGATAGTGATTCCTCGTTCCACAGGGGATTATTCGAAGTAATCTTTATCGAACGAAAAGTCCTCCTATGAGGACTTCAAAATTGCAACAGCACACGTTGCCATGAGCATGCAGAAGGGAAAACATCAAGGAGGCCAACAAACACAAGGATATTCTCAACAAAGGTTCCAGACGCAGCAGGCACATGCGACGTATCCTTTTTAAAGCGTTCTTGTAGGTTATTTCGGTTGTGGCAAGGTGAACAACCTCTCGTAGGCAGCATCCCTGTTTTCGCTCGTACCGGTAAGTCCAGGCTTTCAGGCCTGCTTTTCACGATACGCAAATTATGCCACATAATCATTTAGAGGTTATGCAATGACAACTGTCGTACGGACACGTTACTGTATGCTCTAATGTCACTTGAGCCTTACTCCAAGTACACACCCACTTTCATCTTTGAATTAACTCAATCGTTAAACTACTTTCAATCAGGCTTAGCTCAAGCCTATTTTCAGCCATGAGGGTAATTGCCTAAGCCTACTGGGCGAGAGGCATTAGGCGATCATGCCACGATCAGAGCTCGATAGCCTTTGAGTATCATTATGCTTGGTCTAGGTCTGCATTCATGATAACATAATAAATGATTGTCTTGGGACTGGGTCCTAACCTCACACTTTGGCACAAGGCCAAAATCTCAATTACCCATTGATGAATTTAACTGACAATAATGTCAAATTTGAGAATACAAAGTCTGGGGATAAGCCTACCATAAATGCCTAGACCTAAATGCATATACCCACCTACAGATTTCTATGACTTGTCATAATTAGCATAAAAGGGGGTGTGTCAAATTATTGTTTTGGACAAAAACTTGGCTACTACAATCCCAATGGCTAGGCCTAGTTGTAGCTTATGCTGAACGAAGTGTACAGCTAAGCTGAGGGCTGACCTAAGACTAGGACTGTACTTCAAAGTTATGCTACACCTAGGCAAGTAGGCTAAATACGTAGGCCTATGTAAAATAATTGGATTTACTGAAGGTGTCAGCCTGTCAGGTCAACTTGATAGGCATATGTGATTGGTTAGGAAAAAGGGGTGTGTCATGTCACATGGTGGATCTCAAGTGCCAAGCCCATTGAGATAGGCCTAGTTGTGGATTTGATTTAGGCTGTTGTAAATATTACCGTATTTGATTCAAAATCAGCCAATTTTATTTCATTCGTTTTCAAGATGGTGTGTGGGCTAGCCGCTAATGCGTAGAGAAACATGAGCCTACGTTTGACATTGGCCTTTATTTTGTATACGTAGGACATTCTAGTAGGCTACTGTGATTGGTAGGCCTATGGCTAATGCTTCATCTTTTAATTTACATTCTGCGTGAATAATTTGAAGCTCACTAAGATGTATGTTTTTTTATTTTATTCAAAACAACGCTCTTTGGAGCATTTTATCGTTTCTTCTTGATAGATTTTCTATGTTCGTTGATCTTGTTTTAATGACATAATTTATTTGCACCTTTAATTTGCGTGGATATCAAGCTCACCATTAAATGATAGACGTACCATATCTTCTACACTTTATTGCTACATCGATGCTTACCGTACCAGTAATGCGGGTCAATATTTAGAACTATGGATACAGTAAATAATTTGTTCATTATGATTGGTTGGTACGTGTTTTTGTGTATGGTATATTGTTGTATTGTTCAGGTGAGCGATATTCGTTTCGTATATATAGTTTGTTCCAACATTCATGTGCTGGATAAACTATCGACAGGTTTTCTCTGATCACTACGCTTTCCTTCTCGTAAAGTGTTTGTATTGCTCGTAGATATCGAAATTCACTTTCTGAGCCGTTGCGCATTCTTCGCTGCGCTCTCTGTTGTATTCGTTGAATATAGTGATGTTAGAAATGGAAAGAAATATTTATTTCAATAATTTAAACCAATGGAGTGGAATCTAAACTTGAAATCCCAACTGCCTCAAATATAAGTGACTTTCTCTGAAAATTATTTTAATCTTGGTATTTTTTACCTTCTCTTATAATGTTATACTGGTCCTGCATCAGTCACTTGAAAATTGATAATATTTCCCGGTGAACCTTACCCGATTTGGCAATACATTGCTTGAACTTATTACATAACCGAGTGAATCATACATAGTTGTCAGTCACTACCAACATGACATGTTGGGCACATTGTGGCACATTGGGCATGTGTTGGGCACATTGTGCCTCAAGTAGCTGCTGGTAAAGATGGAGAAATCATTGCATATTCCACTACAATAATTCTATTTTTCAATATATATTTTCAAAAATTTTTGGAAACCCAAATTAGTTTCTATGAAACAAATTCTCAATTGAATCGAACTCTTCTGAATGAACAACCGGCCACAGTTGACGCCGGTTCACACTTGATTAGTTTCGGGGGAAGGGGGGAGGGTGGTAGCCGAGTGGAACGGTAAAAGGGGGGTGGGGAATTACCTGCGGATGATATATGAAAGTTCTTCTAGTCGAATAACACGGGAAAAAGTCCACCATCAGACGATTTTGACGTCACCATTGCTTATTCCGTGAAGTAGGTCGCTAAAGTGAGTTCGGCTCTAAGATGTGCCGATGCTCCGCCTCCAGCGTGTAACCGTGTGTGCTAGGTTGGGCGGCTCGTTGCGCGGTGACAGGACTGTAGCTTGGCTGCACTGCAATAATCGCACGGTGAAGTTGCCAGTCGTATTTCAATACGTCCAGGCATTGACAATATAAAAATAACACTTACCGTTCGTTCTGTCAGAGTTTCTCGTTGAATTGATTATAATTCATTAGACCTACACAAGGTCACGCATTTGAATTTTGTGAACGTAATTCGAAGTGAAAATAACTCGGCTGTGTGCGTCGTGTTGTGTGATAAAAATATGACCAATACTTTGGTTGTTGTTTTTAAAGGATAACCATGAAACTTTGTTTACCATTTTAAGTTTGTGCAGCAACATATTGTTCGTCGGCCAAGATGATAATAGGTATGTAAAATAAGTGCGAATAGCGTTAACACGTGGGCGTGGAAGGGGGTTAATACGTCTATATTTGTTTTTATAATTTTTTTATTTATATACAATACAGCGTCATACCAATGCCTGTGAACTTGGCTCTTTAAACATTGTATTTTAATCTGTATTGACCAATAGTTGCAGTGAGGCTAGCAATACATTTCCCATATGCTCAGAAGTGGGGTTAGTGGATGTACACAATGATGGTCGAAGGACAATGTTTTTTTATGCGTTACGTAGGCACAAGAAAATTAATAACTAATCAACCATTTTCTAACTGTTCGTTTTTATACTGATTACTTATTATCAACAGCGGTCATGACGTGATTGTAGCTTGCGAGCGTGTACTGTACTTAATTGATTGGGTTAATCACATGAACGTGCAACAAATCAATGCCTTTTAAATCCGTATATTATTACTTGACATGATTTATTTCCGAGATAAAGGAAAGTCATGGTTAAAAAAATGCTAGTTCAGATTATTTTGAGAATATACACGTTCGTGTCATATAGACCCTAATCCTACGTTTTCTAAGGACCTTGAAAAGGGGTAGTATTTCTAATTACCCCCCTAAGAATGAGTGATTCGCTTGGACTTGCATATTGGTCGTTTGAAGCCACCTTGAGAAAGTCCTTGCTGTGCCTGGCCGCGTCACGTGGAACTTGTGCAACCGTTCGATGCCGGTAAGGCAGTACGATCTACTTTATCGACGTGCCACCCTCGCATTTCGTAATACCGACCGGCACAGACCAGTGACATTTACTGGCACTTGCCGGCCGAATAGTACCATTTTTTTTCTTAATGTTGCTTAACGACCCCACCAACAGCTAGGTTATACGGGGGTACGAATGAGAGGAGGATAATGAAACGATGAAGTGATGATAGGTGAAAGGACGTTTACAAAAACCCATGCCTTATGCGGGACTCGAACCCTCGCCCAACAGTGACTTCAGTTACTACCGCTAGCGATAATTGACTTAGCCACCAGGGCGGCTGTTTTACCCTATTTGTTTCTGACATTTCCAATGTTTATATTTCCGTTAGTTTCCGTTAATTTATTTTTCCCTTTCTTGTTTCCCAGTTAAATTCTAATCTCTCTGAGATTATAATCGATTTGATTGTCGATATAAATACATCTGACCGAAATCAAGTATCGAGTATAAACATTTTCGGGTTGTTGACTGCATTTCGCTGCACCGCTCATGACTTCCGCCTTGGCCCCATTCCACTCTCGGTTGAGATAGGTTGCAGTTTTCTCATTACAATACAACTACCATGTAATACGTTGGCTAATAGTATTGCCGTCGACACATCTAGGCCTACTTGTATATTATGTACACTAATAATGTTATCGTGTTCTCGATGCATGCGTTTTTATCTGCGCTCAGGGAGGGGGGGGGGGGGGGGGGGGAAATGCACCGAGTGCAACAGCTGTGCAGTCAGAAACGCAGGCGCGATTTATGCGTTTCTTGGCTTGCGGAAGATCGCATGTAGCGTGTACACTTGCGGACAAATGCATCCTGAAGAGGATTTACTAACTTACACACTATAAGAATAATAATATGACAGTGTGCGTGCGCACTCGACGTACAGTCTGCGGAGAAATGACCTGTAAAATAGGCGTAGGTCTTGTTATATTTAATTTCGAATAAAACCGTTTAGTGTGACTGCAAGTGATGCAGCACGGTTATTTGTAGGTGGTAGAGCGAAGGGAAGACTGACATTCAACCGATTGCTTCTTCATATAGTGTACTAGTTATTATTGTTGTATTTCTATACCGATCTTGCCTCGTTTATCGTAATCCTAGCTGATGCTGGATGTAATAAATCGTATCACATACCCACGCAAGAGTGTTCTTGCACTTTTCCGTTTAAATGCCGCGACAATATTTACCCAAGGTTGTATAAGATCTGATGGTATTGTGAACAGATTTTATCTTGTCATTTCTGAGAACGAAATCTGTGTTTTTTTTCCCGTGAAATCGTTTCAAGCGAACAAACAGTCCGGGCTGTGGGAGAAAGAGAGAGAGAGAGAGAGAGAGAGAGAGAGAGAGAGAGAGAGAGAGAGATGTTCCGTGAATCCAGTGTTATGATTGGATGTGATAAAGAACGAGACTGAATTAGATGTTGATAATTCATCACGTGGGTGGTTGTGGGGTCGAGCCGAGTCCATCGCTTGTAACCCTGCGGTTAAATGTCAAGCAAAACAAACATCAGAGTCAGTTCCTGTCATTTAGTCATATTTATATCACTTCTTTAAAGGTCATAGCAACCCTGAAATTGGATTCTAATGAATCACGATATTTATTTCCGTATTTCTAGAGAAACTAGGAATCATCGTTTCAATTTCAGAGATTATATTCCATTTTTTTGTCGTTCAGAGATCATGAATCATGACGTAGACATTACCTATTCTGTGTAGAAACATGAACAGAATCGAGTAATGTCTACGTCACGACTCGGAAAAAGGGTCCGGGTCCTGGAGGACAGATAGATTGATTTCAATTTCTGGAATCGAGTTGATGATTTCAAGTTTTCTCTAAAATTTGGGGAGTAAATAGCGTTATCGTTCGTTAAAATCTGGTTCTTAGAGAGTTGTGATGTAGTGCTATACTTGTATTCACGAAGGAAGAAGGTTGAATAACAACATTACAATCATAAATATAAACGTTCTATTAGATGAGCATGTCGCCGCCCCGGTGGCTCAGTCAATTATCGCTAGCGGTAGTAACTGAAGTCACCGTTGGGCGTGGGTTCGAGTCCCGCATAAGGCATGGGTTTTTGTAATCGTTCTTTCACCTATCATCTCTTCATCGTTTCATTATCATCCGCTCATTCGTACCCCCGTATAACCTAGCTGTTGGTGGGGTCGTTAAACAACATTAAAAAAAAAAGATGAACATGTCCATTTGATCCGTTTTACATCTTACAGACATGAGTGGTCAAACATTTTTTTTTTCCAAATAAATGCTAGGATGTACAGTCATTGAAAGACACAAACTTTCGTATGTCTTTTGTACTAGACTACACATGATTTACCTCAAAATTACAAAACACACATTCACAAATTAACACATAATTACAAAATAACGGTAAAACAAAATGCTGGTTTCCTCTTTTTCTCATCTTCACATACTTTCCTCTTTCTTGAAACGTTCACAAACGTTGACAACTATGGCAGATTACACGGACATGAATATAGGCGCAAAATGACCTCGCTGTCGACCCGCCTCGAAACCCTAACATTCATTCATTGTTCAGGATCGATCACTTTACGTGACAGTGACTGTACCGACCGACAAATGTCACTATTGCGTCAGGTTAGGGATCGCGTTCTACGCAATTGCAATTCCTATGCAAATCGTTGCAATTCGATGTTGGGACGGGACACTTATCCAATTTTGAAATCGCGTAGATTTATTCGCCGTATACACACGATCTTTTGTAATGGCGACGGTGTGTGCCAACTGTAAGATGGGCTAACCTATTATTAATGTGCGAGTGGCCGTAGT
The DNA here is from genome assembly GCA_907164805.1 of Brachyptera putata. NCBI lineage: Eukaryota > Metazoa > Arthropoda > Insecta > Plecoptera > Taeniopterygidae > Brachyptera > Brachyptera putata. Next base: position 6,168,319 of record OU015466.1, on the reverse strand, counting down.
GACCCAAATAAATATAACCGGAAGGTACGCGGGTTCGATCCTCGCTTCATCCTGATTGTTGTTTTGGCAACACATTAAATCCTCGAATAACCAAATCCTAGAAAAAATCTTAGAAAACCCATTTCTCAGACAGTTCGGTCATTTGGGTTTTCGGAGATCGGATATGTAGCGTTGTTAACGTATTTATAGGCCTTCTTGTGTGCAGGAGAGATGGAAGCGCGAACCACCTGTGGGATAGTGGTGTGTGATAGGGGGGACGTCCGATCGGAACCTTGTCTTTCCCTGGGTGCCACATGGGTCAATTCAGTTGAACGTATTCCTCTATTTACTCCAAAACGTGCTGGTATTTGCGTATACCAATGATAACCATTTGTACTTGCGTTACGTGCTATAGATTCGATAAGAACTAGCCAACTAACGGTAACATTATAAAATGTCAGTATGAATTGTCATAGCAACGATATGAGGTACACTTCTGTTCACGAAAGTAGGTCGTCTACACCGACAAAACAGTTGCGAAAACTTGGGAAATTTTGTAGAAACTCCTACAGCGTTGAACATTGATGTTGATATATTTCCAATCGAAAAAAATCATTGAATCTCTCTAAAATACCACAACTATGACAAATATAACATTGATATTTGTTAAGTTGGTAGGCGACCTTCTACTTTGGTGAACAGAAGTGTCCATAAGTTTGTTATTGCCATATGGTCAGTGTCGCTGCTTGTTTGTCAAGGTGCCACCCTTCACATATGTTAGATCCCGATAGGTTTACACATACGTGTACCGTTATCTATTCGACTGGACACAATCGTGACGATTTTATTACGTCGTACAATTAAATCTGTTGGTACGGTCAGTGTGTTTACTCTACGCTGGCTAATTTCAATACAGTTCAGGGCGTGGCCATGTACAATGTGACGGTTGCCTAACCGAGTCGTTTGCCTTTCAATAACTCGACTTGGTTCAGTGTCGAGCGTAGACGATAGGAGGTTTATGTGGTAATTAATCTAGTGGCTCCTGTCGAGGGGTTAACAACTCCTGAAATCAGGTGTACACTTGCCATGAAATCCCATTGAAATCTCCTTGAAATCACTTGAAATCCCCTTAAAATCCGTATGAAATCTCTTCAAATCCCCTGAAATCTCTTGAAATCACCTGAAATCTCTGAAATCACCTGAAATCAGGTGTACACTCAATTTGCGAGTTGTTAACCCCTCGGGCTCCTGTATACAAGCTTATCAGCTGGTCGTTCTCAAACCTTCTACTGAACTCTGTACTTAGGCCCTGATAATCAAGGTGTCTGCATTATGGTATAATCTCGTTCAATTTCTGATTGATTTTGATATATCATCTATCTCTGCAGCATTTTAACACCTGCGATATTGTCTAATGATGTTGTAGTTGGTGGCGAAATTATCGAGATGGGAATTTAGCTCTATCCGGCAGTTATCACTATGGTTATCCAACGTATTTGTTTTCACTAATTGTCAGAATAGCTAAGTGGACATGGACATGGTATATCAGACCAACTGATATACCGGTAATTAAAAAATATGAAGATTTAAACAAATTTAGAATATTACAATAATATGGGTAGATATTTATTACTTTTTAATCTCTTGATAAAAATGTAATAAAAGTTGTCATCAGATATTAAGAATCATTATTGGATAATCTTAATTTAAATGGGAGTTGAATTATTCAAATAAAAAACATTTATGCCTGTAGGCTTCAAAATGTAATGAATCGTAACGTGTCCTGATGCTCCCACTCGGCAATATGTTTGTTTACCCCATCTTGTCTAGTCGCTATGGTAACGTAACCACCGCCTGTATTGTCGTCTCAGTATTGTCGCGTTATCATGAGGTTCGAGCGCTGTTGTTTCGTGCTCGTTCCACCCCGTGCCATTGTTTCACCCCGCGTGTCTCTCTCTCTGGCCTACCTTATACTGACATCGGGTAATTGATTGATTCCTTACGTTCTTCAGTCGTCAGTGGCGGCGGCGGCCTGCTAGGGATGGTGGTACAAGTCATGCACACGCTCCCCCCCTCCCCCCTCTCTACACAAACACACACATATATATATATATATATATATAGGCCTATATATATGATATGTATTGATTGATTGATTGGCATTGATCGTCCTGTATAACGATACTAATTTTACTAATGTATAATGATTTAATTTCATCTGTGTCGGGTTTGACGACGTTCTGTAATGCTAGCTAAGATCTTTTGGCAGCGGATGAATGATGGAAGTTCCTTGAGTACGGTAATGGGAAGGAAGCCGTCGTAGCCTATATTGTAATTTGTAGGAACCCTCTCGGCATTAGCTGTAGGATACGGAGAGAAACCGTATCGGGGATCGAACCGAAGTCCGATTTACCCCCATCTCCCGGGTGACGTGAATTGAGCGCGTTTGCACTGAGCCGCATGTGTCGGTTACATTTTAATAATCATGTTTATTGTCTCGATATATCTACGTACGATAACAACGTGGCATTAAAAACGTGTATCGTGATTCGTAGAATGTTGGGACATTCAAGACAAAAGGCTATAAAATGTATATTAATTAAGATAAGTATTGAGATAGGCCTAGCATAGATTGGTATTGGACGTGTAGCAAGATCTTGAAGTGTTGATACAGAATCGTAACATTACGTCATTCAGGAGACCGTGGTTCGATTCCCGCCATGGTCGACCATCCTGACAGGGTTTTTCGTGGTTTCCCTCTGTCGTTCGTGCGTCAATACTGGGATTGTTCCTTAACAACAGGCCATGACCGACTCCTTCCCCCTGTCCATGCACACTTGATGAAAAAATCTCATCGTCCCAAATATCGTTCACCGACGCCAATAGATCTTGGTTATTGATACAGTGCATCTTTAAAACCCAATATGAATGAAAAACGAGCGGCTATTTTTCATATTTATCTTCTCATGATCGGTAACTCGATTGATTGATGTTTTGTTCTCCAAATCGACCTTATTCAGGACGACATGGTGATTGTTCAGTTGCTGGTCTGTCATTGGTCGAACCTGTCCGCAGTAGGGTAGTTATTAAATGTCAAAGAGTTCTCACTTACAGCGACCATAAAACTAGTGAATTACAGCTGAAGGAAGTGATGGTTTTGTGACCACGTCTCGTATTATTTCAGTCGGTATTGGGATCGTTAAAAAATGATTGATGAACAACGAATTTTCTATTTATTATTCATCGTCAAAAGCGTCTAGTCCGCAAAATTTCACCCCAACCCTTGGCGTGTATACATTATCGAATAACGATTTGTGATGAAAACTTGGAAAATGCAACATGAATAGAACTGAGACGTGTGGCTAGCACGCTACACCGTCTTCCAGGAGACCGGGGTTCGATTCCCACCATGGTCGACCGACCTGACAGATTTGTCGTGCTCGTATAGTCTCTTCGAGTCTTCGAATTGAAAACTGGGAGAGTTCTTTCATATTGAGCCACGACCGACTCCTTCCCAGGATTATTCATCAGTACAATGCGTCGTTTAATCCAATATGAATACAAAGGTCAATCCGTTAACTTTCGCTTAATCCACTCACTATCAGTTGTTATATAATATAAATGTAAAATAACTCTTAACGAAATTCTACTTTTCTACTTTGAAAATACGACATTAGCTGCTCCGGTGGTTCAGTCAACTATCGCTAGAGGTACCCTATAGGAACTGCAGTCACCGTTGGGCGTGAGTTCGAGTCCCGCATAAAGCATGGGTTTTTGTAAACGTCCTTTCACCTATCATCACTTCATCATTTCATTAATACCCGCTCATTCGTACCCCCGTATAACCTAGCTATTGGTGGGGTCGTTAAGCAGCATTAAAATGAAAAAAAATCGACATTATTGGTAATTTGTGTTGATCTTTCACTGGGCCATGTGTTTCCAAGATCGTTGGATTCCCCCTGACCGTATTATCAGTTGCTCACACGTATCTGCATATCGCGTCTAATGGGCAGTTGTACAGCAAGGTTTGTCGCCGTCGTCGTGCGAATGACCTCCGAGGTATGACTGACTGGGCAATAGAAGATGACCAACATTGACCCTTGGCCGAGCGACCAGCTGTGTCCCCCCTCCCTGACCCCCAGTCCGCCGCCGTTGCGACTCGCGAGAACCGCATACTTGGATACTGACCGGTCGCGCGGTTAGAGAAAAAACGCATTTGCGTGCGGAAAGCTGGTTTTCGACGCACATTCTTATCGTACGAGCGAAATGCGATTCGATAATTGCACGGTTTTTGTTTGAGCTCACTCATTGGTTGATGTATGCGGGTTGGTTAAATATTTACATTTTTTTTAGTTGGTTATTTTTTTTTTCCGTTGATAGTTGTTTCGTTTAGTTATTTCGATGAGATTACATTGACCTCGGCGTATTTAAGGCTAGCTCTAGAGTCTAGATTATATAGAGATGGACAAGTAACGTGTAGGCTTTCGTCGTTCCCTTCCCTTACATTGTACTAATCCACTTTGAAGAATCGTACAGATCAATACGCGAGAGATGTTAACATGTATAGATGCAGCCATCGTACATTTTATACTAGAAGGAAAAAAGCCAGTACCGGTAGTACACGCTACTTCCATGAATCGTAGTCCTCGTTCGCTGACAGCTGGCCCAGGTCAATAACACACACACACACACCGGCACAAAATGTAGCCTAGATCCACCTAATAATTTAATTACGTTTTAATTAATTACCAACATTGTCGGCGCGGCGGTAATGAACTAGTAATGCATTTACCTGTGAAAATGCTTGACGATATCGTGGTGTGTGTGTGTGTGTGTGGTCATATCTGGTTCCATCATCTCGTAGTGAGTCGGTTGTAGATTTCATTCATTCGCACACGTGGGGCCGTGTGTCGCATCGTGTGGCTTGTGCGGCGCGGGGTCGTTGACCTCTCGCTGCCTATCGATCCGCCGGCCGCCTCTAGACGGGGTTGGTCTCTCTGCCACCCTCCCCCGTACAACAAAACCACCACTAGGTGAGATTATATCTGCTGGATTCGTCGACTCGTGTCTAACCATGATACGAGAATGTCGACTATTAATGGGATAATTGTAAAAAGTTGACTATTTGTAGAATGTTGGAGGATTTTGAAAGATGTAGTTGTCCTCATCGTGAACATCGTATTGAAAACTCGGTGGCCCGAAAAAAAAACACAATTATAACGTAATATTTGTGTTTATTCTTCTTTCGTGCATGGATACAAGTTTATGGTTAGAAGCTAGATCGGGCGTGGGTTCGAGTCCCCCTTGAGTCAATCATTCGTGTGATCGTCTCATTCATACCCCCAAATATCCCAGCTGTTGGTGGGGCCGTTGATCAAATAACCGATTTAGGAATTGTTTTTGTACCGTTGGAAGAATGGCAGTGTAAGTGTTGCCTTATTTTGCCCAACGTCAAACTAAATGCACACTGAACCGTCATTCAGGAGACCGGGGTTCGATTCCCGCCATGGTTGACCATCCTGACAGAGGTTTTTGGGGTTCCCTCTATCGTTCAGGTCAACACTGGGATACGAAGGACTCCTTCCCAATATTGAAAAAGATATAAATAAAAAGATCATTCATATCATATCATTCACCGACGCCAATCGATCGTAGTCATCAGTACAGTGCGTTGCTAAACCCACTATAAATAAGAGTAGACTTGCTGTTTTGTTTTGGATTGAAGTCTTCATGAATGGATGTTGCCATGAATGATTCATTACCTCTCGATACATACCGGTCGGTATCGGTTTTCAGTGCATGGCGCCTGCGGCGGTAATCGCCGATTCGCTCATAGTACTCGCGATTTGAGGTAGGTAGTGGCCTGTCCTTAATCGTCACACTTCTTATTTGCCATGGCCGATTGCGGTTTACATTTCCCGCAATTCGAACTCGACGGTATGTGAACTACGGTATTTATGATACTTCATTATTGAAAAACAAAAAAATGACGGATTGTCTGTTTGATTTTTCGATCTTCAGTGCCATTTATACGGGTCTATATTTTTGGTTCAGAATCTACAATTTTTATTTTTTATATATTCTGATCCAGAAAATGTGTGTCGTGACAATTATCGGTTTAATTACGTACTGAATAACTGAAAAAACCGCATGCCAGATTGTCTCTCCCCTCTGCCATTTGGTTTTACCTACCTCATGGCGTTTGTTTTTTTTTTTCAACTTGTGCTGCCATTTTTATTTTTAATATCCACATTGATAAAATTTGCGTGCGTTACAAGTACATGTTTACCGGATGTACTGTTGGTTGTCCAACGCAAGCCTCTCGTCGTCACAGGGCGATTTATAAACGCGGCGAGGCCTGTTTCCGGTTTTTACATCAATTATTATTACAATAATTTTAATGTTTATAAAAAGCCTTGACTATATATACCACTACTAGTCTATTTATGATGTATATTTGCATCAATACACTGTAGATTAGTTTTCGTTTGTGCAATATTTGTATGTGCAACTAATATTATAATGAACTTTGTCTGCCACAATTATTTTGCATGCGGAATTATATTATGTTGAATGCAAATTGTTGAGGGAGAGCTTGGTTACGTCATTTACTATTTGCGATATAATTTCACAGCCGTGAATCTACATGCTTGTTATAAATGGTTGCGTGACGATTTTGTTACTTGAATTAATCGTGGATGTAGGCCTATAGATGCGTGCGAACCCCGTGGTACGTTTTTCGTAGTATACGCCGTTTATTTCGTTGTTTTTTCATTTTGTGACGAGTGCAATAACATCCCCAGGCTATTGGGTATAATAATTTATTAGGCCTCGGTAATAAAAGAAGAATATCTTGGTAATCGAATTCCGCAGTGAGATAGTTCGGAGTAATCCATTTGCGTGCTGCGATATTAATGAATATTCAAATAGCTATCGAGTAACGCATTGAATCTAAAAGATTGAGTGTTGATAAAATATTGATAGAGATATTCTAGTCGCTTGTATGACACTGCCTTCGAAACCGAAATCAATTCGAGTGAGGGTTCGAGTCCCGCATAAGGCTTTTGTTAACGTCGTTCACCTACCAACCGCTCACTCATATCCCCCGAATATTCTAGCTGTTGGTGGGGTCGTCTAGGTAACGAAAATAATAATAACTATATAACAACGTTTCGATACAACTTGGATTCTCCTCCATTCAGACCAGTAGGTTTTTGTCGCACTTTCTCCTGCTAAATCATTATATTTTTTGATGTCAAATGTAGTTTATCTATGTATTAATATATGAATTGGAAGCTAAAGATAATTTTTTACTATCCAAGTATTCCTTCGTTTATTATACATGTTTTAATTTTTGTGCTGATAAATGCGTCTTATTTATTTAATGTTGATAGAGAGAATGTTATTTAAAAAAAACTCCAGTTCACAGTAAAAAAAATGAAATGAAACGAAATTTATAACACGTTGTTAATATTGCAGAATGATCAGCTGAACGCTGATTCCCACGTGAAAAGTACATGAGCATACGCTCCATCTCCCTTCACTTCCTCAGCCGTGTATTTACTGACCCAATTAACCGCGTGCATCTCATATCAGCCGCTGACATGTCCATCTTCTCAATGATATGGCGTAGAGGAATGCGAGAGAGGAATGTCTCAATGAACTCGCGAAGCCGTAACGGTGCCTCGGACGTATACGTTACATTCGCGCACTCCCGAGCCTAGGTTCGTTCCTTCGATCGGATCGAGACATTTAATCGTGTTACACTTGTGTCCAGAAGAGGGGGGACAGGGGGGAAATGAAACCCCCCCCCCGCACTCTATATGCCGTGATACCCTCACAATTCACGCCAACTTGTGTTGAATATGCTTCTGCCTCAAGTTGTTTGATCGAAATCCAAGTACAGATCAAGATATTGACTTCGTAATTCGACCACCCTTGTGCCAAACAATTCCCTATGTAGTCTCATTAGTGGTACGAAGTTCCAACAACAATGCATCACAAGCACGTATTCGATATGCCAGGGTTATGACCTGATAAATCGTACTTAATTGTTAAAGAGATTTATGCCGGGTTAAAAAACTCCAGTCACGTAAAAAAATTGAAATGAAGAAAGTTAAACACTGTTAATACTGCAGAAGATATCAATTCTATTCAAAGTGAAAGTTGCGTACGTCTCCATCCCCCTCCACGTCTTCACCTGATTTACTGACCCATTAAGGTGCATCTCATCCGCTGACATGCATCTTCTCAAGAATATGGCTAGGATGCGAGAGGAATGTTCAATAACTCGCGAAGCACGTAACGGCCTCGGATTATCGTTCCATTCATCACCCCAGCTAGGGGTCGTTCCTTCGACCGGCCTTCAGACTTTAATCGTGTTACACTGATGCAGAGAGTGGGGGACAGGGGGAATGAAACCCCCCACTCTATGCCCTTGTCCTACAATCCGCCATTGTGTGAATGCTCTCAGCACTCAGCGTTTGTCTCAAATGGGGGGTGGGGTCAAGATATTGCTTCGTAATTCGACCACCCTTGGCAAAATTCCGTGGATCTCCTTAGTGGTACGAAGTCCAACAGCAACGCTCCGAACCACCGTTTTGAGCCGGTTATGAATTTTTTTTTTTATTGGGTTTAACGACGCACTGTTATGATAACTGAGATTAATGGCGTGGATGATATTAATGAGAGATGGTGATGAGATGAAGGTTTTGGGTAATGGGAAGGATAGTGGGAAGGAAGCGGTCGTGGCCGACTTATTGTAGGAACCGTCACAGCATTAGCCTGACTACAGAGGGAAACCATGAAAAACCTCTGTAAAGAGGTCGGCGGCGGGGATGCACTGGGTTCGAATTCCCCGCTGGAGATCACTGAATGCGAGCGCTTAACCACTGCGCTGCAGTGCCGTTAAATCTTAGTCAGTATAGCACAATGTGTTTGACTGACAGGTAAAAACAACTGGCACTAGAAATGATTATGACTCAATTGGGCATCAATTAGAAATGAATGTTACGATCGTCCGTCTCCCCGTCCCGCACCACTAGCGCACGGGTGTTTCACTCATCACCTCGATCTTTCGTGGATATACAAGCCTGCGAGTCTGCACATATCTTCGTCAAGAGAATAAATCTACGCCGTCAATTCCGTGAATGTTCTACATATTTCTCTCTTGAGTCACGCTAAACCCCTCGTGTTTTCGTGTCCATTATCAGCCCCAACTAGTGTATTATCTAGGGTAGTGTCACCCACCCTCCAGCCTAATTGTTGTCAAGAATGCGTGATCGCTGGTAGTCATTAGTGGCCCCTTGGTGATCTGTCTCACGGAGCCACAGCCTCCTTGTTTGTGACAATCTCCATTAGTTGATCAGAGTCCATCACGCACATCCATGCAGCCGTGGTCTTAAAGGGGGGGGGGGGGTTGTCTAAGATATCGGTCGTCGTTACCTACATGTCTAGCAGAAGGTGCGAACTACCCGCGCGCTAGTGGATGCACCTTCTTGTGTGGATGGTCTAGCAGAAGGCGCGAACTACCCGCGCGTTAGTGGATGCACCTTCTTGTGTGGATGCACGTATACTGGGTAAACGTATATACTGATGGTCGCGTTGATGAATGAGGGAAGACTTGTGACCTAAGAACCAAGGCAAAGGGCCTAATGGTACAGAAGTCAACTATTGAGAAAACGCGGTTGTGTCTAGCGGGACTTGATTGAGCGAGTATGTAACGTGATATAATATCCGTCCGATATATTTTTAATCGGTTCTATCTAGTCTTTAAAGCGCTGTCATTAAAAAGAACGTGGTTCGATTCCTGTCATGGTCGACCATCCTGACTGCGGGATTCTCGTAGTTTCCCTCCCTCCCTGTGCCCCCCGCCCCCCAGGCACCTTCAGTTACGTCACTGACGTCAAGTCGGGCGTGGGTTCGAGTCCCGCACGTGTTTTGTAAACATTCATCTACTATTAGCCCATTGGTAAGCCTAAATAACCTATAGCTGTTGTTCAGCCGACAGTCATTAGAAGAGGAACCTATTTCGTCTGAGAACAATATTCTGCGTGACATCGGCGTCAACGTGAACGCCACGAATCATATCAACTCGAGGTCACATATAGAATGGCTTGATCCGAAATTACGAATGTGATTTAACTAAAAACTACCCATATTTAATCGCTAATTTCTCCACAGACTGCGTGGAGTGCGTATACGCACATTGTCTTCTAGTTTCAGTGCGTATATAATAACGGTATTTTCTTCAGGATGCATTTTACTGTAGCTTGATTGACCGCTCCATGTGACCGCAACGGAACCCAACGGTTGGGAGAGGAGGGGGGGGGGGGGGGGGGGGCGATGCGCGTCGCGGCGTGTCATGAACCCGCCAGTAGCGTGGGCGTTATGACGTAACGCTGTGACGTCAGGAATGTATTTCGATAAGCGCCTTCCCGTAATGACTCTTCGTCTTCCTCTACGAATAATGTTGTCTATCCGTCAAAAGAGATCAATAGACGTAGAGACTATATTTATTGGCAAGATCTATAGATGTGCAGATAGACTTGGGTATGTCGTAACCCGTGGCGGGTATTGTTGTTGTTGTTCTTGTTGCTGCGAGTAATCTAAATTGACGAAAGAACAACTTAATTAACTAAGGCCCGGTTTTACGAATCTTAGTTAAGTACTAATCCACTAACTATTGGTTAAAGGTACGAAAATATCAGATGTAACCAATGGTGATAACGAGTTGATCCACTAACTATCGATTCGTAAAACTGGATCTAACCCAACCAACCTAACCGGACACAACCTAACCTAAACTAATGTAATGTTTAATTTGTTTTAATGTTGCTTACCGACCCCACCAACAGCTAGGTTATACGGGGGTACGAATGAGTGGATGATAATGAAACTATGAAGAGATGATAGATGAAAGGACGTTTACAAAAACCCATGCCTTATGCGGGACTCGAACCCACGCCCAACGGTGACTTCAGTTACTATCGCTAGCGATAATTGACTTAGCCACCGGGGCGGCAAAACTAATGTATTATAACCTAAAACTAACCTAATTCAATCCAAATGACCAGTTACACTCCATGACAGTGCTGTTTGTAAATAGCCACTCGGATATGTATTGACTCGGTTGTTCCAGCCATAAGGCGTCAGTGTCTAGGTTAGACAAACAGATCGTCGACTAATGACTTCACGTAGAGGGATGTGGACGCGTATACAAGTGTCCGCGATAGACCAAGGTTCCGGTCGACCGTTTCCTCTATGCCTCACCACTAACGTACGGGTGGTTCGGTCCTTCAAGGCGTGTACTGCGAGTTCCATGTGTAGATCAGTCGTTGGGCACTGGCGCGACATTCCGAGACTGGGGTTCGATTCCCGTCAAGGTCGACCTCCTAACTGAGGTTTTGCGTGGTTTCCCCGAGTCATAATAGTGAATATTGTGATGGTTCCTTCTGCCTTGAGAGTTCACTGCCCTTTTCCATCATCTCATTCATCATGCATGTACGCCAGTAGATCGTGGTCACCATTAGAAAGGGTGTCTACAAGACTGGAAAACCTGTAAAAGTCAGGGAATTTAATAAATCTGGAAAAGTCAGGGATTTTTTTTTAAATTTTACTCAAAATGTAAAAAAAAATGATAAATACCATTTTTGGTTGCTGCAAATACAAGTTCACAATTTAAAAAATGAAATCTTCAATTGTTTTGACTTGCCTTTTTTTAAATTCCCGCCTATAGGCCTACCTGACAGGGTTCGAAAATTCGATTTGTCGAAACCGAAATTGAATTTGTGAACAATTTTTCCTATATTATAATCGACGGGAAAGCCAAATTTGCAGACTGGAAAAATATAATTTTCCATCTAGAAAACCTGGAAAAGTCAGGGAATTTTGTAATGGTTATAAAGAAATATAAAATCTCTTTATTTACTGCAAGACGATTTGTTTCCATCTTTTCAGTCTCTGAAATAATGATGCGTGTGTTTTTCTCACGAATATCTCGTTCTTGTTTTGTGACTTGGACGTCGACGTCCGTACTTTCCTACGTGTTCGACTCGACGAGAGAATACGTCTTCAGTATCAGTCTAAGCCTTTCCTATGATTGATTGCTCAATGTTCCATCACCGTTCTCCGTCATTTGTTGGAATGATTGAACGGAATTAAAAGCTCGTTTTGTCGAGCCTTGGCTGTCCACCCACGCGTATGTCCTAATGTACCCTCGAACTGCCGTATTAAGGGGGTGCACGGTGCTCGATAAAGTAGAGAAATTCATCTTGACTATTGTTTTTCTATGTTCACGAACCAGTGTAATTGAATAAAAAATATATCAACACCAAGATAATTGTATGGTTTATACTTATTGTGACGTTCTATTTTTGTGAATTCAACTAGTTTTAAGATAATGAGTCAATGAATATTCACGTCAATGATGGAATTCATTGACGTATTATCTTTAAATTGATTGAATTCACAAAAATATTATGTCATCAATTAAATAGTATACAATTATCTTTGGAGTTGATATACTTTTCATTCAATTAAACTGGTTCTTGAACATAAAATACAATAGTCAAGATGAATTAGTCTATTTATATAATCAGCGTGCATGCACCCCCTTAACCGAAGCCCTACTTGTGTTATTCGCACACACCCTGCCCGCGATCAATGACGGCAACGGGACATGTTTTCTTGTACCTTATGGCTTCCGACTGTTGAATGAAACGCATGCGATCGCCTTGTAAGGTCGCGCGGATGTCGGCCCGTTAGATACCGGTCCGGTATATGCCGACGCGGCGTAACGACGTCTCTGTGTGTGTGTGGGTCACGTGATGAGTTCATCTGTGTGTGTGTGTGTGAGACAATGGGATGAAAGCAGGCCTAGCTCGAGGACATGTCTTTTGTCGCACTATCATCGGATGCGAGCTCTTTGAAATAATTGTAATATTGCGAGACCTTGACGGTTTTTTATTAATGAATTGAAAAGTATGAAGTAATTTTCGAGTACACGTGTGTAGGCCTATAGTAGTTGAATTGATAGCATGAATGAGGCTGAATGTCTGTGTGAACTACAGTAAGAAAATGATGAGCGATATCTATGTGAAATGTAATGGAAACAAATAGCCTGATTTTGAAACTATCAATGCACGGTCTTCCTGATCTACTTGTTGCTGGTTTTCCGAATCGTTTCTGATCTTCTCGATCTTGATTGATCTGAAAAAAAACTAATCTAAAACACGGCTGATCCGATTTATGTGAAACTATGGAGCAATGTTTTTTTTTGGTATCATTCTTGTGTCCAAATGTCATGCAGAGTTCAATTTATTCTAAGAAAATAATTTTCTGAAATTATCTCCTGGGCTATTTTTTTTATTGGATTTCTAAAAATTTCGAAATGGTTTCATACTTGAAAGTGGATCAACCAATTGCGCCTCAAAACTATACAAGCATCGAGTTAGATGATGTCACATCTGTTTGCCAAGTTTGAACAGTATTTGTGCTGCTTTCGTTGCCATGTAAAGTACGAACAAGGAAAAAACGTATATTTTCAGCAGGCCTACGGTAAAAGTTTATCTTCGCTTCGCTCATCCCAATACTGCTTTTTGCGTAAAATACTCATTGTTACTGATTTCGGGTCCTACATATATGCCACGACTGCTTCCTCACCATCCTACCCATAACAACCTTCATCTCAGTTATCATTCATCCGACGCCAATAGATCCATCAGCCTACATAACAGTGCGTCGTTGATACGAATATAAATACAGGACCGCGTATCGATAATCATACCGCATTACACGAGTGTGATGGATTTAGCCGGCCATGCGTTTCCATGACCACTCCTCCACGTCCTGGAAGTGTCCAGGAGCAGGTAGGGGGAGATCGGGAACAGCGCTTGCCAGCTGCGTTTCTCGACCTTGCCTCGGTCGTCGACGTGCGCGTTGTGCAATCGCTGCACCTGACACAACGTCGCTCATACCTGCCTGTCAGTTATCTCGGCACAGCTATTCTCACCTAATCTTGCGCTAGAATAAACCCATAGTATTTATATTAATAGAAATGTATGTATATATTTATAAAGTACTGAAACTGCGGGAACTACGTAAGAAAGTACGGCAACTGAAGTCTTTTATCTGCGGCGAAGAAGTGTAGAATTAGTGTATTAACACAAATAGAACGTCATTAATTGAAGAGCATAAAATTATCTTGTAATTGATGTACTTTTCATTCGATTACACTGGTTCGTTGAACATATATATAAAATAAAAGGTCAAGATAAATTTCTCTATTTTTCTAAGTACCTGGCATGCACGCCCTTTACTAAATTAGATCGTCATATTGTTTCCGATCCATTTTCGTCAACACGCAGCCTCCTCGAGTAGGCCCAACTGAAAACTGCACATTCACTTCCTGTCTGTATGTTTACGAGATCTTGTTGTCACCCTGAGTTACCCTCTGTCGGTTCTACGCCGTGCACGATACGTGCCTCATTGCGTCGTCGATTGCCGGCGACCTTGGAGGCGATCTCCCCTTGACGGCGTGGCTAGTGGCACGGCAGATTGCGTCGCGACGCCGTCGATGACGACTCGGCGGGGTGGGCGTCGGGAGTGCGACGCCGATATGAGGCTCGTAACTACCTGGCATGATGGATAGAGCCGAGAAAACTGGTCGAATGTTCGAATCTGGTGCGTGGTTAGGGCTTTGAATTGTTCAACTTATTTATAACTTATTTGTGTATATTTATTCGTAACATCAACATTTTGTTAATTAGCAATTCTGCTATATTTCTTCACATGGCAGACAATTAAAAACAATAAACTTGGCAATTACCCGTTACAATAAGTTCAATCAATAAGATCATGTTCTTATCATCCGTATTCATCCGTATTGCCTTAATTGGGGAACAACGATCTTGTATCAAGTTCCTGTGTTGTTTCGAAAATATTTATTAGCAGCTCCCCGTGGCTTACACATCAAGGCAGTGCTTTAGAAACGGGGGTTCGAGTCCCGCGTAAGGTATGGGTTTTTGTGTACATCATTCATCCATCATCCGCTCAACCTAGCTGTTGATGGAGCATTAGGCAACCAATAATCAGTTTTAATTGTCCAATAAAGGATATTAAAGGGGGGGGGGGGGGGGGTATGTGATGGAATACATTAAAAACTCGTTATGCGATAATGATGACGACATTGTTTTTCTCACGCGTCCATTAGGCCTAAATACATCAACATACCAGAAGATGCCAGAAGTCGATTTTTCGACTCAATTGGTGGTTTGACGATTGAATCTCGGGCAGTGGTTGGCCGGAATGTCAAGACAACAAGGTCGTTAGGTGTGTTCGAGTAGCCTACTGTTGATCGGGGGGGGGGGGGGGGGGGGGTCACGTGTCTCTTGGCGGGCCGGTTTGTTGGCGGTGGGCGCGTAGGACTCCTCGTGGACGACATGTGTGCTGCAGGCCTTGTTAGTCGTTTAACGACGCACTGTAATGACGAAATATTGGCGTCGGATGAATGATCAGTGAAACTGTGGGATAATGGGATGAATGTCGCTTGGTTAGTGGGAATGCTAGTGCCTAATGGGAAGGAAGCCTTCATAGCCTTATATATTGAGGGAACCATCTCTGCATTCAACTATTGTTTACAGCTAGGGAAACCACGAAAATCGTCCGAAAGATAGATTAATCGAAATACCTTTGGTTTGAAGGTTCGTTTATTCGACAGGTCGTTCGATCGAAATTTGTATCATAGTTTTTCGGACATTCGGTCTTTCAAATGACATTTCGATGAAATGCTATTCAGCCTCCGGTTCAGCGTGCTAGCCACTGGTGAACAGCTTGACACTGACTTCCGGCAGGCCGCGATGCACCGACTTGCAGCATTGCACTTGTTGCACCGAACAGGTCGTCACGAATGCAATTATTCGATGACGAAACTATGTCGCGGTCCTAAACCTGAAATCACGCCGAGAACGACTCGATTTCCTTCGTGCAACAGTTTCCATAGAAACGTCTTCCGCACAGCCCCGACATGAATATGACGGGATGTCGAAACTGAGCAACTTGTTGAGTTCATTCCAATGTAAAGTGTGTGGTCATTCCTTGATCCCGATTATATACACCAAACAGATCTGATTTGAATACTGAGACCAGTGGCTAGCACAGTGAACCGTCATTCAGGAGACTGAGGTTTGATTCTCGCCATGTCGACCATCCTGACAGGTTTCTTCGTGGTTGCCCTCTGTCGTTCAGGTTGATTCTGGGATAGTTCCTCAATGACAGACCACGATCGACCTTCGTTGCGAGTGATTACCTACGCGATCGATCGATTGACTTCTTCGCTATCGGTAAATCGATATTATGGTTCAGCAAGACTTGTTTGTATCGCCGCTTCTCGTTGTGTTCTGACACATCGGAAGTCGAAGAGCAACTTGCCGATTACACAATCGGTTCCTCCCGCTGCATTTCCGTCCTGATGCATGCTCGTCATTGTCCATCTCGTCTCACTGCTTGACGGATCATCGGGGCTAGATTACCTTTCTCTCCGCGCTAATCTAACGGTTTTACCTGATATTGTTCGCCTGTAAAACTGCAAGAATTGAAAGTCATGACTTGATGATTTGCGCGCCCCGATGCGGTGCACTTGTTCTCGGCTCCGCCCACCTGCCGTGATGATCGCGTCTGATTGGCCGATTACGAGCAGCATGTTCCGACTCTTGGGAAGAGTTCAATTACACCATCGACGAACTTAATTTACCTTGTCCCGTTAGGAAACTGGTTAATTCGGTGTGCGGCAGTGAGAATTCGAGGCAAATCACACATCTTTCCTGTTGAGCTATGCCATTCATTTGCTCCGTGTATCATACAGGCCTAAAACAACCGTACTTCTACTATACAATAATTACTTGACAGTAGTTAGCCGAAATGCTGAAAATAAGTTTATTGCTTGTATTGATAGACGAGTGGCCGACTGGTTAATACACTGAACCGTCGTTCAGGAGACCGGGGTTCGATTCCCACCATGGTCTACCGTACTGACAGGGGTTTTTCGTGGTTTTGCTCTGTCGTTATTCAAGTCGAGAGGTTCCCTAACAACAGACCACAGCCGACGGACTCCATCCCACTATCCGAAACACCTAATAAAATATTTTTTCATCTCATCGCATTCACCGACGTCGATAGATCCAATATAAATGAAAAAAGTTGAATAAATGTCTTTGATTAGTACTTGTTTAAATCCAAGCATTTCATAAACACCAGACACGCCAGAATAATTTCCCTTATTATGTAAACAACAAAGTATTTGTCATGTAACCTTGAAATTTCACGGATAACAGGCGCCAGTGTTTCAACATTTCTCTGTAAACATAAAGGCCTATTTTTAGGAACACCATGGAATGTTCAAATCGGGTCATTTCGTTCGATCGAAATCTAGAATCGAATTAAAACGAAAATATATTCACACACTTTAATTTAAATGTATTTCATTTATTGAGTGTGGACGCCCATCGACAAGTATTTACTCTTCTAGTCTAATCCGGTCTTGTTTACTTGTAACGGCTAAAGTCCGACCCGAGCCCGGTGTGTACGTGCTAGAGCGAGAGCGAGAGAGACAGACAGTTTCGCTGGGATTTTCACAACAGGCCATGCCTGCGTTTGCCACGTCGGTGCTCGACCAATAACAGGTGGAAAGACACGGCGGCGTGGACTACTCGCTCTCTGCCAGCCAACCTTTAGTACGCTCGGCGATAGATAGCACACGGTCGAGATTTCCGATCATGGCACAAATCTGTAGGCTGTTGACAACCAGGGTGTCGTGATTCTGTCGAATTGTGTCTTGTTTAGGTGAGGTGTTGTCGACGTAAACTCTGTGAAAAGTTTCTGTTAGTTTGAATGGGATGTGGCGAAAATTACGTAACTTCGAAGCTGAATGTGATCTTACCTTCACGACCATTTACACGCCATATAAGTGATTTTATTATTAGGAATTGTTTTAATTGGACAAATTATTTTCAACTACCATATGTTCTACAGAAATTGGTTATTTTTTGAAATGCGGGTAGCAGCATGTGATCTATAAAAAGAGGAGAAAATCGACGTGAATACCGAAAAACAATCATTTCAACAGTGTATGTGTGTGTGATTATTGTGCGATTTGAATTGATCTTGATTAGTTGGAAATGTGTTTCGTATTTTCCGTTTCGTCCGAGCCGAGTTACGAATTGTGCAGGGTCAACACTTTTTTAAAGGTTAGACGTTGTGTGGAGGCCACGTTGTCGGCACCTCAACGCGCATGTCTAGCTGTCCTGAATTAGCTTCACACACACACACACGTGTACATTGTCAACTAGCCAGTTTTTATCCGACTTATGTTTACAGTGATATGATTCAATCAGTGGCGTAACAAGGTACGATGAAATAAGAGTGCAAAATGTTTAAATGGGCCCTCCCCCTTTTTTACCATATTTGCCTCAAACCACGAAAGCACTCGTGTGCTTTTCATTCATCTATCCATTCTATAAAACAACGTAGAATACTATTTATTGCACATAAATTAATTGTGTCCTTTCATTCCCTCGTTGATTACTATTGAAATTCCTTTGCCTTGCTTTTTGCTCTGCAATGTCTACAGCATCACTAAAATGAATTCAACGAATTTGAATTTGAAAGAAATTTTTTATTTTAGCAAATAACTTCAGTCTCAGTGCCCCCCCCTGAAATAAATTCAGCCGTGGACCCCTGTGCCACTGCACCGCTTGCACCGCCGATATTTACGCCACTGGATTTAATCCTAGCTATATAATAGTGTAATTGTAACGGTATCATTTTTATCTTGGTCGTGTATAAAATGGTCGTGGACGTACGACTTCCTGTAGGCTCTAGCTAGCTTACTCTGCGCTTTTCGTGTATTCCATATGTATGTACACAATCTCCATCTCTCTTACGTCGGTTTGTAACCCTATCAGTGCTAATGTGTTCTTTATCTTCCGATTAGGAGTTCGCTGTCTCGAAGTTTGAATACCTGCGTTGTGCTGCGTGCGTGGTGACAAGTTCACATCCGTAGAGAGACTGTAGAGAATCGTTACGAACACGAGTGTCGAGATATTAATATTTGCTATTTGTGGTGCGACCGGCACGTAGTCGACCATGGAACTGAGTAATAATATCGCTCGTTTCTGTACTTGAGAGAGTCGAATCACGGAAGTGCGAGTGAGTGCGTGCCGATAGCGACGAATTAAATCAAACATGGCGACCCAAGACGCCGGTCCAGCGTCGTTCCCTTTTCAAGCCGCCGGAGGAGGTGAGACATTACATACAGACGTTGTTTTCAGTTGTGACGTTTTTTTTTTTTTTGACTAACTATTTAAGGGGGTACGTGCACCACACTGATAAAAATAGAGAAATAGATCCTTACTATTTTTTTCCATGTTCACAAACCAGTGTAATTGAATGTAATGTATATCAACCCCATGGTAATGTTATGCTCTTTAATTAGTACCGGTATGCCATTCTATTTTTGTGAATTTAATCAGTTTCAAGATGATACGGCAATGAATTTCATCACATTCGTGGAATTCATTGACGTATTATCTAAAAACTGATTTGAATTCGTAAAAATAGAATGTCATATTAATTAAAGAACATTAAATTAACCTTTGGAGTTGATATACTTATTATTCAATTAAATTGATTTGTGAACATGGAAAAAAATAGTGAAGTTGAAATTCCATATTTTTATAATCACCGTGCGTGCACCCCCATTAACCATGTGTTTGTAACGTGATCAACCAAGAGAAATATGTCTTGTGTGTCGTTTCGATACCGTTGTGCTAGCTTGTGATGTCATCTGATGAGATAACAGAAATGGTGTTTGTGAGTTTGCTTGAAAGCAATTAGTTGCTGGAATCGTGTTGTTAATAATTAACAGTTACAGAATTGTTTTCCGCTGAGAATTAACATATCCATAAGTTGTTTGTTTGTGAGAAAGCATGGTTATACATTGTTGAATACTGCTATAAATATACTCGACTAATATTTCTTCTTTTAATTCGTAATTAATAAACTGGTTCGAGTTTTATATCCACTTCTTTAGAGAGAGAGATAAATTGAAGTGCACTCTTGGCCGCCGTTGACATCCGTTTTTCATTTCCGGTGGCGTCCGGTTTGTGTAATCGACTGATCCACCGATCTGAGATTCAATGAGAGTGCGGGGTTTACGGGTCGCTGCGGGGAAGGTAGTCTAATTATCGACATTCAGTAGTTCAATAATATGTTGATTCAGTAATCATTCAACACATTACGTCGATCGTTTGATTATTGGTATTGTCTATCGATTTACCAACTGTAAGGTGTTGGGGGGGGGGGACGAATGAGCGGCGGATAAAATGAAGGATGTTTACATAAATCCATGCCCTATTCTTTTCTACGATTTTTTTCATTAAACAATCCCTCTATCAGAAGTCATTTTATAATATTTTCAACTTGTTATAAAATCGATGCCGGCCCATCGTAAAGACCGAGCGAGCCAAGGATGATGCAACGCAAGATAACATGGCAGGCGTGTATATCTAGGCGAACTTGTCGCATTTCATCGAGCCACTTATCGCTTGCACTGTGTCAAGTGTAACTTGTAATCTACAAGATAGAACTCGAATGTGAAAATCAGGCGATATATGTTGGATAGTTATTCCAAGTATTGAAGGTGTTACAAACATCTGTGCTTAGCTTTTTGACATATCATGCCATTCTAAAGGTTATTGTCAACAAATTATATTTCGCTAAAAATAAGGCTGTTGTAATTATTTACTTCGGTACCTACCGTAATGTATTTCATGTAGTTTTTCTATAAATTTGTAGTAGTATCGGTAAAATCGTGGAGATTTCATAATTTTCCTAGATTACGAGATTCATGCGTTAATAGCAGCGATTGCCGTGACTAGCAGGTTATCTCGATTAATCGTTAATGTCAAAGCCTCCCGACTGGCCAAGTTAGTCAAGGCATTACCGGGCATAAAGCGAAGTCAAATCGGGCGTGTGTTCGAGTCACGCGCTCGGCATGGACTTCATGAATATCACTCTTGTTATGCCTTCGGTCGAACCTCCAAATAACTTGACTGTTAGTGGGGACAATACTCGGTATTGTGCACGTGCCTCTGTGCCGTGTGCGTTGTGGTCAGTGGTGGGGGGACGAGACTACGACTTATATTTAGGTTTGAAGTTCTCCATCAATTTTTCTTTTTTTTTCAACTATCTCGTTCTAATTTTAATTACAGTCGGTCGGTCGACTGTCGAGTGTAGCGACATCGGGTCTATCGCCTCGACCTCGAAAACTGTGCTTCCCACTCGGTTAGATAATAGGGCTATTATTGTTACACTATATTGGCAGTACTGGCCGACGACCATTTATTACATCGATAGCGCGTGGACTACTTTGCCCTGAGAAAACTGTGATGTTTGTATAGACGCTCTTAGGCCTACAACTGTTTTTTTTTTGTAAATATTGCTTGATTGATTCATACCCTGACTGTGACGTGTTGATTATTGGTCACCACAACCATACTTCGACACCTCACTCCTCGAAGTGTGAGAGAATGTAGAAAATCGATTTCCATGTCGGAAAATTTGACAAAAAGTTAACATGTGTAATAGTATAAATCCGTATATCTATGTAGCCTACTCGTCAGAAAATTACTTTTATTTAAATTTTGCCTTTCGTCGTTATGGATTTATTTTTAAGGGTGTGCATACACGGTGCTTATAGAAATAGTGAAATTCATCTTTACTATTTTTTTTCTTCATCACGAACAAGTGTATTTGAATAAAAAGTATATCAAACCCAAGATAATTTTATGCTCTTTAATTATTATGACATTCTATTTTTGTTAATTCAACCAGTTTTAAGATAATACGTCAATAAATATCAAGAACGTGATAAAATTTATTGACATATCATCTTAAAACTAGTTGAATTCACAGAAGTAGAATGTCATATTAATTAAAGAGCATAAAATTATCTTGGGTTTGATATACTTTTCATTCAAATATACTTGTTGGTGATGAAGAAAAAAAAGTATCTCTATTTCTATAAGCACCGTGCATGCACCGCCTTAAATAAACAATCCAAAATAAATTTGCCAGTCATCTTTAATACCGTTCGTTGGTTTAATGCAAGTTTGGGAAAATGATTCACCAACACATTTGTCCCGACCAACACTACACAACAAATTGTGTGTCATCAATACCAAGGGTCGTCATTCTTGCGTCTATCTCGTCTGCGATCTCATTGACTGTTCGCTCAAATCATTCCCTCATTGATTCACCGTCCTCGAGGTATGTTGTTGTTTGTTGTGATGGTGGGACGCATGCGCGAGACAGCCCCATTAGGCCTGATGAGTAACGGGATGCGCGATAATGAGAACAACATTAAAGATGAAGTGTCTAAATGATCGGCCTGGAATGTGGAGCTTGGACCGAGAGTAAAAGTCCATTGTCTTTGGCAGTCGCTGTCGATTGGTCCAAATCACCACATGCGGCCGTTGTTGTTGTTGTTGTTCTTCTTCCGCACCAACGTAAATAAATCCAATCCAACTGACCTAGCCCAACAAACAACTCAAACTAATACATCCAAGGGGTTTACAACTCGCAAATTTGGTGTACACCTGATTTCAAGAGATTTCAGCGATTTCAATGAGACTTCATGGCAAGTGCACACCGGATTTTAGGAGTTGTTAACCCCTCGGATAAATCTAAAATGAAAGTTTTATAAAAATCATTTTTTGAGAACAGAAATTGAAATTGAAATTCGTGTGGTTATCAGCGCTTTTCAACACGTATTTAGTTGCTATTGGTTGACTGGCTAACATGTCCAAGTAAGTTTACCAGCAACAAAGTCGACTCGCAGGAAAAGATTTTCCGTATTACCAATCATTACAAGATGTTGCTAATAATTGTGCTCGTTAGAAGTAATGTTAAAATATGGAATTATGCTAAAAAGTTTTATTTTTATGATTATTGTTATCATTATCTCCTACCATATGAACTATTCTTGGAATTGTGCGATTAGTTTTCCTCGTCGAACGGAATCACAAAAGTTGAAGCGTTGAAGGTCGGTCGTATAACTGTAGGCCTGTTGCAAGTACCCCTCCCCATCCTACCCCCCTTATCGGTCACTCGCCCCCCGGCGTGATTCACGTAACTTGGCGGTGTCCTTCGCCAAACAACACTCTTCACGCTATCCAGAGGTGATCCGCCAACGCGACAATTTGAACCATTTTCATGAAATAAACATGTTTAAATTTGGTCATAATATTTTAATTGGGGATTCAGTGATTTCGATGTTGTTGAAAAAAAAAGAGTTATTCGCTGAAATAATTAGTAGGCCTATATTCTATTATTCGTCTAGCTATCAAGACGTTTTAAAATTCAATGCTTTAGAATGTTTTTTTTGAAAAATATTTTTTCATGGCAACATTGACCGAATGTTACTGAATTCTGACAATAGAAGCATGGAACTTTTATTGCGTACTAAATTCTGTTGAAACACTGTCAAAACGTGTTCCCGATATTGTTTCGATTTATTGATTACTTATTGGTTATGTTGTGGATAGGTGTCACAAATTTGTGTGCGGGCATGTTTTATAATATAAATTTTTATATCTCGCTTCGCTCAGGTTCAAGATTGTCTCCATTATTATTCGTGCCCGCGTACTTGACGATGCAAACGGCGTTTTTGCGTAATGCAGTTGCGTTGCCACGAGCGGTTCGGAAGCCAATTGCCTTGATGCGTTCCGCCGTTGTCGTGTAACTTCGCCCGAGTCGACATGGAGATTGTTCTTTTGGCGAATTGTGACGCTGAATCTACTGTGGTCTATTGGTTAGGCTGTTGAGATTGTACGCCTCTTATCTTGTTCTGGGATACTCTTTTTTTTAAAATGAATCAAATGTAGAGAAACTAAAAATGATGTTTGATCAACAAAGTTTTTTGAATAATCGGCTAATTGTCTTTACTAAAAGGACGAAGTTTTCTCCCACAGCTTATCCTACAAGCCGAATTACACGGTAACCATGGAGTCACTTCGTTTCCGACTCTTTTTTTTCTTCGTTTCCCATTTGTTTGTCACTGTATCACCGCCAGCTCACGTGGAACGCTGCCTTTCAACTCCCTTATCGCTTTTGTTTGATAATAAACATAATTTATGAGTCGACTTCTCCCTCATAATCGTAATCATGTGGAAGCGCGTTTGTTCGAGGGTGAGGGGCAAGGGGGGGGGGACGCACTCTACTGACTCTGGTGTCATCATTTTGACCGTGGATGTACTTTTCAGCGTACACGTGTGTCGTATATGTCGATTGTTCCTTTGCGAACTCGGCAGGCGGCGTTGCCCGATGGACTTCCTCGCTGCATCTTGCCAAGTTTCCGTTCTGCTCTTACGTACTTCACACTGACCGTACTTATTACCTCTGTACACATCCAATTACTGGACTCGCATCTCGCTGGCTTGTTGATTTCGAAATTAACGCCTGTAGAGGATTCGTTGTTGAGGACTCGATAATTACCTTATGTACGGTAAAAGTGCATATTTTTTGCGCTGGGTGCAAGCAAGATGTTGCCATCTCTCTCGCTCCCCACGGCGTAGTGCGCGTGCGCGTCGGAAAGGGAGGGATCCCGCCGAACCAGCAGCTAGCTCGATCTTAGTATGATGGCGTCACGTGGACATGATCCATGCACCGAGTACAAAACGAGCTAAACAAAACCACTGTTTTGTTTTTCGGGGCAAACAATTCGAACCCTATCCGCTGGTGACTCGGGTGGGGACGCGTGACGTTTCGTGTGTGGTGTCGGTCGTGGCCAGTGTAAACGTGTGCGAGAATAGTGTTTTGTGTGGCCACCGAGCTTGTGTAAGCCCAGCCCTCGGTATCGATTTCTTGTAAAACTGCATAGAGTGGAAGCCTATGCAGTGATCGCCCGTGCACCGTGGTACGGTACAGACGCGTGTCGCGTCGACAAGTATATATAGCAAGTGGTCGTAATCATTAGTGAACGTTTCTCATTAACGACGTCAGTTTAGCAATTAAACATTTTGTATACACGTATATATCTATATCTAGCAGCGCGTTGTATTTTTTTACGGTTTTCTAAAGCTTCCCGATTGGATGGTTTTTGTTGTGGTTGTCGCTGTAATTGCCATGAAGGAACTGAAACATAATGATAACAGTTTAATTAATAATATCTCGTGGCTCGTTTCGAAAAGTACGAGATTTCAGATAAATTTGTCGGTCGTCGACACTCGTTTTCTCGCTACCCGAGTTGACGCGTAGGTTGACATTTCAATTCTCGTGTAATCTAACCTAACAAAGCTCAGTTTTTAATTCTAGAGCATATATATTTATCAAGAGAAGAAAACGTTAATAATAATAATAGATACAAACTAAATAAGATAATTTTCTACTGATTATAATAATACTGTGATAATATTTTAGTTGTCATTTTCTACTTTCAAACTAAACTAAGAACATTTTAAATATTGAATGACTACCATGCCAGTGATTGTCGCTAAGCTCGTGCATATATCAAGTCTCGTATGAAATCTGCGTGAACGTTTTCTACCGTCTGAGGGTGTAAGATGGTGTCGCGGTACAGCGGGCGCAAAGAGCCCACCGTGCACTGTTTCATGTCCCACTGCGCCCCCCCGCAGCAGCATCAGCACCCCCCGCCCCCCTCGCCCATGAGCCAGTTCCGCATTATCTCGGCCAATAACGGAAGTAAGTACAACTGTCTCAAGCTCGATCAATCCCGACCGGAACGATTAGTTTTAGTTTAGATTGTATTAGTTTAGGCTGTTTTTTTCTGCTAGGTGAGGTAGATTCGATTTGGGGGTACTTCGATCAATTTTGGGGTATTTAAAGGGTACTTGAAAACGTAGAAACACAATAAAATGTCGATATATATCGTCGTTTTATGAAATGATACATCGAATTTCATTATATTCCAGCATTTTCGTCGATTTTTTTTTTCGAAAATAGGCGTGTACGCAATTAAGGATGCGCGCAACAACAATAACAACAACAACGTCCGCATGTTGTGACGTACACCGATGGTCCGGTGAAGAGAGGTTGCCCGATCAATCGAGATTGAAGCAGATTTTATTTTTATTCCCATGGAATAATCGAACAGTCATTGTTCCCCAATGGAGGCTAAAAGTAGGATCGTCTGGACAATGGCGATTTTACCACCCCCAAAAAAGATCTGATTTCAATGAATGAACTGTGAATGGTCTACTAATAAGTCCAGGGAGATTTGAAGCACTGCCTTTCACACGCGCCAAATGGTCCGATGACCCTCATTGCGTAATTGGTTTACTTGATCCTCGGCAACTTGGACGCAAGAATGTGCCCGCATGATTTGTTGAGATTACTCACTCTTTTCCCGTCATGAACTTTGATCCGTTATAGTTTTATTATCTCCATTTCCTTCCCCTTGCATACATCTCGTCTCTAATCTGTGGAAACGGATTAGTAATGACAAAGATGTCAAGCCGAGTCCGACTTGATTATGATTCTTCTCGGTTAGATTGGGATGCGTATTTCCACTGACGTTTATTAGCTCGATTAGGTAGTCCTTAGTCGTAACTTCGTTAAGGGGGTCCATGTGTAGTGCTGGAGAGATTCATATTTACTTTTTTCTATATTAATGAACCCGTATAATTGAATTGAAAGTATATCATATCCAAGATAATTTTATGATCTTCAATCAGTATGACATTCTATTGTTGTGAATTAAATCAGTGTTAAGATAATACGTCAATGAATACCATGAATGTGATGAAATTCATTGACGTATCATCTTGAAACTGATTTAATTAACAAAAATTGTCATCAATTGAAGAGCATACCTTGGAGGTGATATATTTTTCATGCAATTACACTGGTTAGTGAACATAGAAAAGAATATTAGGTAACCGGCACATGCAGCGTAGTGGTTAGCGCGCTCGCTTCATGTGATCCGGCAGGCGAGGGGAATTCCGAACCTAGTTCGATCCCTGCCGCCGACCATCTTTACATGGGTTTTTCATGGTTTCCCTCTGTAGTCTCGGCTAATGCCGGGATGGTTCCTACAATAAGTCGGCCATGACCGCTTCCTTCCCACTATCCTTCCCATTACCCAAGAACCTTCATCTCATCATCCCATCATCTCATTAATCATCCATCCGACGCCATTAGATCTCAGTTATCATAACAGTGCGTCGTTAAAACCTAATATATATTGAATATTAGGCTTAAACATGAATGTATCTAGCACCGTGCATGTACCCCCTTGAACCGATTGGCCTCCAGTCGACGGAACCGCCCGTGGTGTCCCGAGTAGGCATGCACCCCCTATGTGCTCAGGGGCAGATTCTCATTGTGTCGGGGGGAGTATCAAGTATCGGTACGTGAGCACATCTTTCAGCCAGCTCATTTCCTTGTCGGGTGATCGATCTCTCTCTCTCTCTCTCTCTCTCTATCTCTCTCTCTCTCGTTAGCGATCTTGTGACATGATTATTGGACCGCTGATGTCGGCTCCGTGTCACGACGGCGATGACGCGACGCGTTGATAAAATGAGTCGATACGGGAAATATTTTTAAAATCTTTGAATGTTTTAAAATCGTCATGTACACTACGTGCGATGTTTGCTTTTCTCGTCACATTGGAAGCGTGATAATTTTTCGCAATTATTGACCTATTTCTTTAGTACACTTGTACTTACGAGAGAATGAAGGCGCGAAACACCCGCGCGTTATTGGTGTGTGGTAGGGGAGACGGTCGATCGGAATCTTCGTCTCGTTTGTACAAGTATAATTAGCTCTGGATCGGATTATATCTGCAGATAAATGTCATATTTGACATGTATTGCAATCAAAACAGAAACATTATTACATCTGTTCGTTTTACCCTGAATGGCGCCTCTATTGATGATAATTAGCCCAACAGCGTGATGAAAACAACGACGTCGTATACGTACGCTGTATTATTCCCCTCTGTTGACATCTACGTCGTGGCCTATATCCACCTATTGCAAGGTCAGGTGGGGCATTACGTCGTCGGTAGAAGATCCATCCCCCATGCTCGTCGGCACGCCGAGGGCGAGATGAGAGAGGGGGTTAGGGGGGGAGGGGGGTGGCCTAGATTTGTAACTGGTGCACACAACTGCATGTATCGACCCGCCCGTCCACCCACCCACACCGAGATCTATACTCTTGTGGACCAACGACCCCCTATCTGCAACCATCCCCTCACTCCCACACTAATCGTTTATGCTCCATTAGGGCTGTGACAATAATCATTGTTATCGTGTACTTAACATATTGTACTTGACAACTAGGGAATGACGAATGTGTTGTTTTAATATTGTAACTTGTATGTGCTTTCTGTGTGACTTGTTGTTATTTCCTTGACCAAAATTGTTCAGTTTCATTCGACCCGCTGCACAACAAAGTAAGTACACCCCTGTCGTTTTTATCTGCGCTCGATTTGGTCGATCTTACAATCTCGCTTGACAATTTATGCTTGTTTTTTTGTATGGTTGTCGCCGTGGTGATGAGTCAATACATGTTTATTTATGGGTTCGATTTCCTTACGAATGTGATATTTGTGTCAATATATATTTATTGTGGTAGCAAGTTTATTCGCCCTTCTCGAATTTGTCAATGAAAGAAGCTGACAATTTAAAAATAATAACATTTCGAAAATACTTACTTAATTAGTACTTTAATAGTACCCACTTTTATAAACCAAAATCATTAACCATGCCAAAATGTGTGTCTTTTTTAACTGTATTTGAAAACAATTTGAATAACAATAACGATAAATATATTATAAAATATTGTACGCCTTTTGTACATTGACATGAAGAGAAGATCCGTGTACTTTAGTGCGGAGTATAAAACACCGTCAATTCAAATGTAACTCAATCATCGAGATTGTAACTTCGAATTGCGAGTATTTGATGAGAATAATATTGTGTTTCCGTTCAAAACTAATAGGATTGTTATACTTGTATCCACTAAAGATGAAGATCGTCTACCAACTAAAAAAAACTTCAATAATTTCAAATACTCACCTAAACTGAATTGAACGCTTCTAAAAGATGCAGTTGCGTTACGTATCATAAACCTCGGCGTGGAAAGTATTACGACCACAGTCCTACCAATATAACGGTGATATTTGTATTTGTCATGTTGGTGTACGACCTTCTCTTGGTTTGTAAGTTGTGACCCAGTTACCCACGAGTCCATCCCCAGACCTGATGTCACACCTCGCTGTTCAACCGTAACTCGATTAATAGTGTGAAGCCTACTGCTGCTTCTTGCCAACACAATCTGTTAGCCTGACGATCGAGCACTGTACGAAATACATCTGTTGCGAAATCAAGCGATGGAAATTTGCAAATCATAAGGAATGTAAGCCAGGAAATTCAATTTACGTGCGACTGTTCTGTGATCAGTGGTATATTAATGCCTGATTTCGTGACAAATTTGCTCTATATTAAGAAAGGATGATGTTTAGGTATATGTTGTGGAATGCATCTCGATTTATTCCTTCGCTAAATTGATCGATTGACAAGTCCATCCACTTTCAATTATCTTATTTTTATTTTTTTTCAACTTTCGATTCAAAACACAAAAATCAGGTGTACAAAAAGATGTCAAGTTGTTGACCCCTCAGAATATCGCGATGTAAATTCTACGAACTAACATCGTGTAACATGTGCTTCCTCGACTGCAGTCGAGTCTCTGGGCAAATGTTTCACCCTACAGGCTGAAAAGAAGTGGAACATGAATGCCAGCTACATTTCTGTAATCTAATACAAAAATCTCATTTCCGAATATCCAACCAAAGCGAGTTTCTGATGGAAATATCCACCGTATACGTAACTTTGAAAAAATGCTTTCGTTGGGGGAAGAGTATTTCTACTACTTCTCATTTTAACACTTTTTTTATTTAACTAGGCGTTTTCAGATAACCAATCCCCACTAATAGGTTTTATTACGATGGCTTTGTACCCCCCTCCCCCCCCCCCTAGCCGGTGCATCCTTGCATTTATCAGACTTCATAGCGTCATCGTGAAGTGATTCAGTTACTCTCGGTTCGGGCTATTGTTACGTACAACTAGTTGGGTGACAAGTAGTTCGGCTGTCACTTGTTGACGTGTCTGCATTCCTGTCGAACCCGGTCTGGGATGGGCACACCGGGGAGGCGGGAAGAAAACGAGAGTTTTATGAGACGAAACACGGATCGGGCAGGAAGTGCTAGCTCGGAATCTGGGAGCGAGAGAAATAACTCGTCTTGTCAAATGAAATGTCAAAAATGCCATTGTCATGTGGATAAATCACTTTACAACCGTTGCCGTTTACAACTTGAATGCTCCCAAAAACTAATAAACCATGTGTTTTTTTTGTAAATAAATAATGGTCACTCGACTTGTAAACACGAAAAATACATTCCATTAGTTTGGAGGTGACAGAACGTAATTGATTTGTAATATTGCATGCCAGAATTTATGATTTTTTTTTCTTATTTACTCTTTCATAATTTGTTTGACTTGCATTGCCGTAGTAACCACTTGCCCATTTAAAGGGAATCTCGTTTTTAAAAGTCTCGTTTCTTTTCGTACTTGAAATTGTACACACCCATTTTTTCTCCACCTTATTGTTGAATGGCCATGTTCAGTTTCGGTCCACTACCAGAGAACCAGTTTGCCAGTACAGGTTTGGTTGCTAAGCAGCCACTTGCAAGTCGAGCCTGTTTGTTGGGCATATTGGGCATCACGCTCGCGCGCACACATGGCTGTCACACCCGACCACGTCTGCCCAAACCTCATTAAACTAGCTTAACAGTCCATGGGAGTCGATGTAACAAATTATCAGTTGTTTACTTCTGTGCAGTATGTGATATCATAATTATAATGAAGAGGAATTACAGATATTTTCAAAATCTTCAAGATAGTATAAGTAATAACTATTTATCTCATATCGCCTAATTGTCTGAAAAACACATTTTTTAACCATATTCGTTTAACAATTATAAATGTGATCGAGGTAAATAGTTGTTACTTATACCATCTTGAAGGTATTGAAAATGTCTGTATGTCCTCTTTATTAGAATTTTGATATCTCATACCTCTCAAAAGTTATCACCAAAAACTGATATTTCGCTAAATCGCTAAACTCCCATGGACTCTTTATCATGTGAGAATTATGCAAGTCATAATAATGTGCATTTAGTTGAATTGATTGATGAAATGTTTTAGTAACCCTTGGAACTCATCTTCAGATATGCGACTTGATTCTTTAAGGTGTTGACTGCAGGATTCAAACTTCTCAAACTAACGCAATTTAATGTGAAGTTCAATTACAACTTTTTAACCAAGTAGTGGTCCCCCATATATATATGTAAATGAGACATACCCTGCAGCTGTTGAAAATGCTAATTATTTTTAATCTCTTTCTGCAGTGCAGATTCCATTAGTTTTTTATGGGCCTTATTAATTATTCCAACTTCTTATTAAAATTATAAAACTAATTATGGCTCATCCAGGCCTGAATCAGCAATGCGTGTAGACCCAAGTGATCTCAGATGCACCTGATAATGAATCCAGCAACAATTTTTGTATGGATATCATCTTTTTTATGGTTATTGAGTATTTTATTTTAGTGGCACTTGCCATCTAATCACATGAAAAAATGAGTATTTTTGAATATTTTGCTTCTGAAACTTGTAAATGTCCAGAAGTTGAAACTATGCCTAATATCGGCACTAATGAATATTTTTATCCGTTCGCATATTCGTTGAACCAGTAATATTTTTCCAACGTTATTTTTTATAAGTCTTACCCGGTAATTCTCATTTTCTTTTCTCGATGCCATTACTTGTTTTACACCGAAGTCTACACATCATGTAGTTTAATATTTATTATTATAATAAGTCATTGTTGATATAATAAATGGTTATACAGTACTGCGTTTCGGCTACCATGTTTTCAATAATCTGTTCTTTCAGGCAGGTGTGACATTGTTCCTTGTTTTCCTTTTCCCAAAACTCGAAACAAGATTTTGAGCAACGCAATAGTAAACCCGTTGATTGTAGTGGTGCGCGTTGCTAATCCGTGTTTTCTCTGTTTGTCTCTCCAGGGCCAGAGGTTGGTTTCCATGTAGCTGCTCCAGGTTTCTCGGGACCGCAACAAGGCGGTGGACCCAACGGTCCTCCTGGGGGGCCGCAAGGCATGCCCAGAGGCATACACCATCCGGGACACCACGGGGGACCCCCTGGCCCAGGTAAACAACTAGGATTAGTAAACAATTGGCATTAATAATTAGTCATTAATTTAAACTAGGCAAACGCAGAATATGAATATTATAAGCTTGGTGGCCATCGGAAAACAACCCATAGCCAACTTTCAGTATCACCTAAACTGGGCTTTTTCTTATTAGATACCAGAATGTGTATTTGACCTCTGCATCACCCAGTATTTACAAGCACCCAGTGCCATTGTCACAATTGATTCAGTTTAGGATGCTTAGAATTTGCTTGTTATTTTTGTAAATTATGAACCATGTGAATCGTTGAAGATTCACAAATATCCCGATTGTGTGCAAGAAGTTGACGTTTGTCATCACCGATTGACGTGGCTGGCTAGATCGTGATCAATACCAACTGCAAATATTGCATGTAAATCACGCATCAGTCTGGTGAAAAATGACCGACGGTTGGAAATGTGCATTAATTATTCACAAATTGGCATACAGATAACATGCAAGCAATGTATACTGTAGCAATACATTATGCATGAGAACAAATATACATTTGTTGGCATTGGCATTGACAGTGACCTACTCATCCCAGACCTTGGTCAAACCAAATGTTGGTTCAAAAGCACACATCAGTTTCCTTTCCATTTACTGTTTAGGCGATTACTATTTCCTTTTCATTTTTTATGCATTTTAA
The DNA here is from genome assembly GCA_907164805.1 of Brachyptera putata. Taxonomy (NCBI): domain Eukaryota; kingdom Metazoa; phylum Arthropoda; class Insecta; order Plecoptera; family Taeniopterygidae; genus Brachyptera; species Brachyptera putata. The sequence continues at coordinate 6,135,363 of OU015466.1, read as the reverse complement.
TACTGATTGTGCTGTTTTTATGGATAACACTAGGCTGCTATTGAATAAATGAATATAGTTCTTGATGTAGTTGTAAGTAGTTGATTAATCTTTCTCCAAAAAAATTGAAATAAATCCAATTGTCGACATATGTTGTCATCTATTACTATACAAGGGCTGCAGAACTACAAAACCAAAAAGGCATTAATATCCTAACAGTATTTGTTGTAAGAAATTTGTGAGCGAATGAAATTATATTAAGGAAATTACTAGCCGCACATTACGACTCGCCAAGTGGCTAGCACACTGAACCGTCGTTCAGAAGACCGGAGTTCGATTCCCGCCGTGGTCGATCATCCTTACAGGCTTTTTATGGTTTCCCTCTGTCATTCAGTTGATGGTGTGATGGCTGCTTACCAACAGGCCACGACCGCTTCCTTCCCACTATCCGAAAACACATGATGAAAAAAACTTTCATCTCGTCATCCATATATCATTCACCGACGCTAATAGTCATCAATTCAGCACGTCTTTGAACCCGTGTTGTCCCGTGTTCCCGCAGGTAACCCGTCTCTCCCGCCGCAAGGTTCGTCTGGAGGTCCGGGCCAGCCCGGCGGGCAGGTGCAGCAACAGTCCCAGAACCAGGGCCCCGCCCCCACCTCCACGCCCCCTGGCCAGGACATGGGCAAACAGCCCCCGCAGCACCTGCAGCAGGGACAGCAAGCACAACAGATGCCTCCAGGTAAATAACACCACGCTTTACATGACGTCAAGATGCGTTTATTACGTTAATTGTTTACTAATTTAATGTTTCGTGGAACTTAATCCTACAATATTTCATTGAGAAGCGCAGTGAATTGAGGTTTGATTGATTATAACTTGTTGACCATGATGTCTATTTGAATACAACCAATAGTCGACTGTCGGTATCAACTAAACTAAGCTTTCTAATGAGATACCGTGACGCCCAGTATTGCAATGCTGAATCTGTTTGATTCACAAGCATTCGTTATCTTCACAAGCATTCGTTATCTAAGGTTCTCGTGACCCCAAAATTAACATTTTCGTTATAGTATTGTATATTTAAATTCACAAATATTTAGGCATTTACATTTCAAGTATCGGCACAGTATAACGACCTTGCATACTGCTGGTGATATATTTTAAATGATATGAATTGAAGTCCTGCTGTGCATCTAAAGTGAATCATCGAATTGCATTGTGGCTAAAAGTTGAATCAGCTGTTCGTTCATTTGCATTGTTTATTCATTAACACTATTGAATGTAGCGTATGCGTAATGAGATATTTATATAGAATGTACTCGTTGATGTACACACCTTGATATTAACGCTATCAAATCTAGTCATGCACATACTGCCTTTCTCATGCAGCCCAAAGAAATCGTCATCTCAATTTCAGAGATCGTAATGTTATTTTCTCCCCAGTGACTTGGGTCGTAACGTTGACATTACCGGATTTCATATGCAACAAGTGAGTAATGCTTATGAAATGGCTCGGAAAAAGGGACAGATCCTGGAGGAAAAATAAATTGACTGTAATTTCTTGAATTGATATGATTATTTTTAGTTTTCTTTGAAATTAGAAAGAATCGTTATTCATTAAAATCTATCCCTAGTGTTGTGGTGACCTTCAACTAATGACAGTGATATAATGACATGATATTGTTGTACATCGATTGTAAGCCGATCCTGTTTTATCCCTCTCCCTTCCAGGTGGCCCTGTTCCAGACTTCCTTTTCAAGCATATCCCTCCTCCCAACATGGTATTCCCTCAACAACCTCCTTGGCAAGAGATGCAACAGAATCGTAAGTTATATTTCCCAGCAGAATGTGAGTGAAAAGTGTCAACGTAACTCATCGAAAGGTACACGGGAATAACGATCACATTTTGTAAAAAATAAAAATGAGTTAGATATGCTGTCTAACTGTGTTTTTTGCAAGCTTTCTGAATATGTATCGAGATTTTAGATAGCAATGATACGAGGCCACGAAAAATCAAGTTGAAGTACTTATCAAATCTTTAGAAAACATCGTGGTTTTCAACTGAGAATTTTATTTGTCTCAGAACTCGTAATGTGTGACGTATATCGTTATTCCTGTGTACCCTTGACATGTGTCAGTGGGCTGTAGATGAACCGTTATTAGTCCACACAGAAAATTGTGACCTGTTAACAAACTTGAGAGTCCATGGGAGTCGATTTAGCGGAATATCAGTTTTTTATGATAACTTCTGAACAGTATAAGATATCAAAATTCTAAAAACGAGCAAACACAGATATTTTCAACACCTTCAAGATGGTGTACTTGTAATAATCGCCTGACAATTATATGATGTGAGATTAATAGTTATTACTTATATTGTCTTGAAGGTATTACAAGTATCTGTGTTTCCTCGTTTTTAGAATTTTGATATCTTACGCCGTTCAAAAGTTATCACGAAAGACCTGATATTCCGCTAAATCGACTCTAATGGGGGGTCAAGTATTTCACTACGTGTGCCAAGCTGTTCGGTCCTCTTCGTTTGGTGAACCGTACGTGCATTGTGAAAGCATAGAATAAATTATTCAACAGTAAAATAGGGAAAAACCCGAGGCCCACTTGATATTCATCTCATCAAGTTACTGTGTTTTTATTTTACGATGTTCTGTACACTCATCAACTGGACAGTTATCACGCTGAACTGATGGCGTCGTTTAGAGCTCTCGCCTTTAGTGACCCACGTTCACCGAGTCACGTTAGGTTAACTTGTCATTAGGCCTGATTTACGTGGACCAGTGTTTCATTTATTTTATTTTATATTTTCAACATTGGTGTGTTGGTGAGTTAACCCTCGATACGTTGTGGTCTAGTCATCTGCTATTATCGAGGCGTTAACAACTTGACGTTTTAGTGTACACATGATTTTTTCCGTCATTTTCCGTAATCTTTTGATTTTTCCGCGACTATCCTACTTTTTTCCTTTTTCGTTTTTTATTTCTTCGTCATTTTTTTCTCTTTTCTTTTATTTATTCATTTTTCTCTTGATTTTTTTTATTTTCTGTTTTTTTTTTCTCAAAGTGTGCACAGGATTTTTTTTTTTTTTAAAAGTGTGCACCTGATTTTTTCATTGGTCAACCCCTCGACTTGCGAATTGTGACTGCGCTTGTATTGCAAGTGGTATTGTTTGTGTGACGCAGGCAGCTTACAGCTGTACAACGTGGGCGTGCCGAACCAGTCGCGCCCGGCCGGCTCCCAGACGTACTACGCCCCCCGCGGCCCGGCGCCCAGGATGGCCAACCACCGCGGACAGATGGTCAACATACCAAACAACCACGTCGGCCAGCAGATGTTCTCGCATCAGGTAAAACACCTCTTCGCCGGGATTTCTTACACTTTCTCAATGAAAATATCGTATTCTGTTGTGTTAGGCCTCACCTAACTAGGTTAGTTAGAATAGTGATAGATAGTAGCACGTCTTGGATAGGAATAGCAATAGTTGTAGAAAAGATGTTGCATAGCGTTATGGTATATATATTTAGGATAGAGTGTAGATATAATAAGTCATTAGGGTTAGGCAGGGGTAGGTACTAGGTAGTGGACTAGCGCTACCCCCACATTACTCGAGTCTGAGAAGTTGGAGAGCCAACATTGGGCACTCTGAGCTGAACTGTGTATGTGTGTAACATTGAGAATATACGTTTAACATTTACTGTTTATTCTTGTTATTCGTACACCCCATCCAAATCTATAACAGTTGATTGAAACAGGGTCTAATGAAGCATTGTAATGATAACCAAGGTCTACAAATTCTAGTTTATATTGCGCTTTCTTTGTTTTAATTTTTTGCTCAACATATCCGGTACCTTAAATTTCACCAGTCTCGTAGTCGAGTCATCCAAATTAATTAGAGCTAGTCCCTATATAATATATGCTTGAATTTTAAATTTTCGTAATGGCGTGAAATAAGATATTTATCAACTGAACTGTCGTTCTGACCACGGTTTTGCGAGGAGACATTTTAAAACCAATGATTCCACTTGCTAACGTCGACATTGCGATGAACGTAGACTGTACGCTGTAACGTGTTTGTCTCGTCGCAGGTCCAGATGCAGTCTCTGCCGCAGATGTACCCCGGCTCGGTGGTCGGTCTTCCGGCGCAGCTGCAGCAACAGATGGTCTTCGGACACGGACAAATGCCCATCGTGAGTGCTCACTTCCTATTAGAGATAACTGCGATTAATGAGGATCGATCGACACTTGTACTGATCCTGAAAATAAACAATCAATATTTTTCTGTTACTTCTTCATCAGAACTTCGTTAGAAGAAACCCTTTATCGTCATTTCCACCGCGGAAGAGTATGAAACTACTGATCACGAATATGTTTGTCCTTTCATTATGTAGATCTTGCCAATGTATAAATTACGGTATATACTAGCCTAGTCTAGAACTTCTGAACTGTACGTTATTTTTGTGTAATTTATTGCTGACGGAACGGGAACACACACAAGGAGGAAGAGATTCCGTAGATAATTGATGATCATCACTCCCCTTTTCCTCAGTCAGTCGCTTAACGCTCTTTGAGTTTCTAGTTATCGAGAGTTTACCAAAAAAAAAAGAGAAAAATCGTCTTATGATCAATTATAGGCCTGCCAATCGATCTTCATTCTTCATTCTGATTATTATTGAATTGCTGGAACGCGTGATTTTTTTTATAGTTAACAGACTGCCATCTTTTGCACATGTTATTAGAGATATTATGTGAAGAAAATTCAATCCAGACGGTAGAAAGACTGTGCGGGAAAAATGACGTGAACACGTACTTTTGCCCGTTCGTTTTTCTTTTGAAATGAACGTTTGACAACCGTATAACTTGGCTGTTGTTGGGGACCGTGAGCAGCATTACAAAGAAAAGGATTGTGAATAAGGTAGCTTTTTAGTAAATTCACGGCTCGAGTGAGATGAGTTTGATCTCGAATGAACGTTGTTGTTTTCAGTTCCCCGGGCAGCCGCGTCACCAGAACCCCAACGCGGCGGCGTACTACGCTCAGACCCCCGGCCACCAGCCGATCCTGATGTCGCACCAGCAGTTGTACGCGGCCACCACCGGCTACCCGCAGCAGCACGCGCCAACGCAGGCCGGCCCACAGTGTGAGTACACGCACAAGCTCTCACCTGTTCGCTACACAAGTGGGAACTGAAGCTAGGGTGCCTCTCCTTCGTCTTTTCTTCCTAAGAGTTCCCTCCACCTTTCTCTATCTTCCCACCATCTCTCATCTAGCACTTCTCCCATTTTTCTCCTCGATTGACTACCTCACACCTTACTCCCTCCTGCCACCTCTCGCTTGGTCTTCTTACTCTTCTCTTAGCTCCATTGTTTTCTGCTATCTCGAACATTGCTCTCGGTATTCTCTCCTTTTCCATTGGTCGCATATGCCCGTACCACCTACGTCTCTCCCTTTCCATTTTAAATAATAACTTTTTCACTCGCACTTCGTTCCTTATATTTCTACTTCTCTTCTTCTCCAAGTTTGACACTCCTGCTACGCTCCTCACAAACTTCATTTCTGCCGCCTCCATTTTTCTTTCTTCTCTCCAGTTCATAGACCATATAGCTGCTCCATCTCATTTTACCAAACTTTATTATATCAGTCTAAAGATGAGCTATGTCACGGTCGTAAAGCTGATGTAAGTGTAATGGTTGTTTGCAGATTATTACCAAGCGGCAACACCTGTGGGCATGCAGAGGCCGGGCGCGGGCGTGCCCGGAGGCCCCGGCGGGCCCCAGATGCCCCAACCCCAGCCCCAGCAAGTGGTGCAAGGAGGCCCACCTGCCCAGCAGATGGGACAACCCCCTGTACCCATGTCCATGGTCTCGGGTAAGAACATCACCCTTTCACACCCTGCCCTAGTGAATAATGTTACCTACACTGGTACAGTGAAACCTCCACGCATCGTTTCCGGAACCATTGTTTTCTGCTTGCATCATTCATTTTGTCCCACTCCACTCTCATATAATCAATGTTAAGCTGGATTTCCATGCACGCGATTTTCATGGCGGCTCGAAAGTCACGAGACGGCAGACATTTTCCTTTACCGACCAATCAGGGACAAGTCGCGAATCGCGTCACGAAAGTAGAGGTTTGCTCAACATTCGAGCGCTATGAGCTCGCAATATTGGTGGAAGTACGCAGATTCGGATACTGCATCCGGCGATTAATCGATAATCGACTCGATTAGACGTTGCCAGATGCATAAAATAATTGCCGCCAATAGTAGTTCAAGGTTTTGGCGCTAGGTTTTGTAGTTTCATATACCTACTCTCGAATTGCCAAGCAACTTTCAAAATGCATGGAAATCGCATGCATGGAAATCCAGCTTTAAACTTCCAGGATGGATCGTTTTCCTGAATGGATAGTTTAATTTTCCTGGTCCCTAGAAAAACGATGGATAGAGGTTTCACTGATACGTATATAGGCGCCAAATGACCTCGCTGTCGACATGCCTTTAAACCCTAACACTAACATACTAACTGATATATACATATATGAACCAGCAGTTCTCTTCAACAGAGTTGAGAAATATGGATGGTTAATTACTCAATTTTATCTGCCTGATTTGATCTGAATTTTCTACATTTTCGACACTTTTTCGATTGCATGAAGATCCAGGAACCAAATAAATTTAACGTTGATCATATGTGATCAGTGGGAACATTAAATGAATGATGGAGCAGGAAAGCGGTAGATCTGGGAACATTGCATAGACCTAGATCCTTCACTGTATTACAGTTATATTACAGTTACTAGGTATAGTGACATGATTTTGGTCGCGTTCTGCACGTTCCTACCAGTGTTCGGTTTGGCGCGATTGATAACGTATTAACGAAAGCGTACTGTTGGACATTCAGACATGTGGCCAAGTGGTTAATACAACGAACCGTCATTCAGGAGACCGTGATTTGATTCCCGATATGGGCGTTTTTTGTGGTTTCCCTCATGTCGTTAAGGTCAATACTGGGATGGTTCCTTCACAACGGGCCACGACCGACTCCTTCCCACTATCCAAACATACCTAATAAAATTAACTTTCATTCCATCATCTCGTATATCATTCTCCGACGCCAATAGATCGTAGTCATCAGTACAGTGCGTCGTTGAACTCGATATAAACAAATTCACCCGGTACTCGCCAAAGTACGCTTTCATTAAACTTGTGGGGTTTTTGGTGATGACGTGCGAGGTTAGGTTATTACTGACACTAAGGTAGCACTGTATAATTGATAGTTATTTACACTGATCGATAAAATGAATGAACGTGAATGGGGACATCCAATTGTCCCAATGAAATATGATCCTTACATGATAATTGACAACCGAACTGTACGTTGCCTTCCTGGTCTTTGTATACAATTGCACTAGATAATGTGGAGTCCCTTGCAGGATTCCCTTGTCTAACTCCTACAAGGGATTGCCCCAGTGTATTTCTCTACGAGACCACTGCACGAGGTAACCCAGAATTGAGCCCCTACAAACTGTTCTCTTCTTCTCAATGTCGTAACGTGTTGTCTGCTCTTCCAGCCGGGCCGCAGGTGTCCGCCCCGCCGTCCGGCTCGCAGGGGGGCCCACCCTCCCTGTCCCGGGCGTCCAGCGGCGCGCGGCGCAAGTACGCGCTGGACATCGTCGACCCCAAGACGGGCAAGTCGATCAGCAGCGAGATCTACGTGGCCGGCTCCAGTGCCGCCAACTCTCCGCCCGGGTCCGAGAACTCTAGCGCCCGGCAGACGCCGCAGCCTCCAGCGGTACGAACACGACAACACTCGGGACGGTTACGTTCACTTGGGATAGAAAAATAGTCATTTTTTTGCTTGCTTTTTACTAGTTTGTTTATTTGGTTGTTGATGTGCGTTCGAATAATCGTTCTTGGAGTTGGTTCTTTCCTTACGATGAATCCAAACTTGGTCTCGATTGAAACATGATGATTGATGTCTATTTCATACTACACATCTTTTGTTTTAATTTTAACACTAGCAAGTAATATGTCGAATTTTGATAGCTGCACGAATCGAGTGAAATGTTGATTCATTGCGTAGCATCATTCATGCTCATTAGTATTTAATATTACACGTAGTATGTATAGGAAAATAGTCTGAGGCTTAATATATGAACTGGGTGAAACGGAAAGAGAGAACAGCAGCTTACCAAGGTTCATAAGTAGATAGGCCCACTCGTGGTGGACATCCGTTGATAGAACACAGAGATGAAAAACACACGAGATTTTGGACGTTTCGGCTGTTGCCGTGGTCACAGTACCGAGTGTGCTTTTCATCTGTGTGTTCTATCAACGGCTCTCCACCATAACTAGGCCTATCTACTTCTAAACCTCGGTAAGCTGCTGTTCTCTCTTTCCCTTTCACCCAATTCATATAATATTACACGTAGCTTTCATTGATGTTACCATGGTTTATTTCTGTTTTCATGCGATACAGCATAATGGGCTGGGCAAACCTAAGTAATTATCTGCTTTCTTTTGTACCAATGTGTACAGACTTCCTATTTCTATCTACCAACGCCTGTAGACCACTGACCCTGACGTTGAACCGTTTCTCTTGTCTTCTCCGCCAGGGTGCCGACTCTGCTATGGATGTGATAGCGGACTTTGCCGCTCGCGTGGCCAAGGTCGCCAGCGAAGATTCCACCCTCCAGCCCTTCTCCGAGGGTTCTTCCCCCACCCCTTCCAACGAAGTCGCCGAACCTGTCAGTATACAGGACCAAAGCGAGTTCGATAGTAGCAAACCAATTGTAGGCGTAGACGATAACCAATGGAAAACTCCACTGCTGAAAAGCGCATCATTAAAAAGTGAACTAGTTAAAGAAATTGACACTCTTAAAAAATTAGACACCGTCGAGAACAATAACGTGAAAGTGGTCACGGAAACGGAGAGGTCGTTTCCCAAGGAATTTGTACCGCAATCCGTGTCTTATAAAGACTCGGTTATACCTAAGTTAGTAGACGTTACGAAAGAATCCGTATCGGAAATTCAACCCATTCAGGTTATAATAAATAAGGAACCGCAACCGATTCTCGAAAACAATAGTACGCCCGTGGTATCGGCCAACGCAAACACGCCGGCCATCACGCTAGTGCATAAAACGAAAACAGACAGTTTCCCTTCGTTAAAAAACAGTCAGGTCAACCAGTCGCCGAGAAGAAAACAGGTTCAACCGAAAGAGACGACCGTGGTGGAGACGAAGGCGGCTCGATCGGTGTCCGTCGAAAAGAATGTTGCTCAAAATGTTCAGTTAGTCCCGAGCCTGGCGGTGTCGTCGACGACACAGGCGGCGAAGAAGGAGGAGTTTGCGGTGCCGCAAGTGCCGCCGCCCAAGGAGAGGCGCGACCAGAAGAAGGAGAAAAGCGTCCGAGGGAGGCGCGACAAGTCGTCGCAGAGCCGGGAGCGCGGAGACAAGAGCCGGACCAGCTCAGAGCGCAAGCTGTCGCAGAGCCGCGAGCGCCGGCACTCGAAGAGCCGCGAGCGCGAGGTGAAGACGCCGCAGCCCGCGGAGAAGAGCGCCACGCCGCCCAAGGAGGTGGAGGTGGTCGTCGTGCCCGTTGTGCCCGTCGTCGTGCCGCCGCCAGCGGAGGAGGTGAAACAGGCCAACGGAGAGGTGCCTGTGGAGTCGGCTGATGGTAAGTGACTCATGGCTGATTACTTCGAATATTTTTGTTGTAGATTTTCTTGATTTTTTTTTTCCTAGCTCGATCTAAAATTTTCGTGGTGCACTCGGAATAGACAACAGAGCAGTTTCCCCTTGTCAATCTGGACCAATCAAATTTACTTACCAGTATTAGTCCTATAGTCTCGTTTGTTCTTTTACACATATTCATGAGTCATGACCAAGTAAATTACGGTCATTAATTTTTTAATCTGTTATGAGTACGGTAATTTTTTGATAGTTTTGAATTTGACGTTTCTATGGCTACAGAACAACACTAATCCTGACTTCGAGGCTTCATGCAATACTTCTTTCTCGTAAAGGGTTTGAGATAAGTTAGTTTTCACTACCATATTGATGAAGCATTGTTCTTAGGAATTGTGACTTGACAGCTAGACTTGACCTGCCCACTGAAATCATTAAACGTAACATCCAATCAAATGTGCTTTATTTTGGATTTTTTTCGTGCCCACATGTTGTATAAATGTAGGTGGCCGATCAATTAGCCACGCCCACCACTAGTCGCTAATTAATCAACTTTGTTCGATTGAGCTATAAAACTAAACTCTTCCCTACTTGCGTTCATGTGAGATCACCCTTGTGTGGGATGGGACAGCCAGTCGCTCGGAACTTTGATCTCTCGTGGTTACGATTATAGTCGATTGCTGCATACGTTGGAATATCAATATTTTGCAACATTTAAGGAAGTGCATGCATGTTTATAAATATGGGAAATTTCATCTTTACTATTTTTTCTCAATATTCTAGAACTAGGGTAATTGAATGAAGAGTAGGCCTATGTCAACTCCAAGACAATTTTTGGAGAGAATTTTATGCTTTTTAATGATATGACATCATACTTTTGTGAATTCGATCAGTTTTCAGATAATAAGTCAATTAATTCCATCACATTTCTCGGTATTCATTGACGTATTATCTTAAAACTGATTGAATTCACAAAAATAGAATAGGCCCAATCACTTTTTTTAGCAATTTTTCAAATTGTATTTCATCTCGAAACACTAGAATAATTCTTGGATTGAATGGTGGTTAGATTAGTTATTCGGAACTGTTTCCTATCTGAACCACACAATGAGATGGGCGTCTGAAGAGTGTATACCGGAATGTAGTCTCGGTTGTGTAACATGGGTTTGGGTGTCTAACCTCACCTGAACACTCACCACATTTTACAACCATCCATTGGGAAGTACCCCGAAGCCCATGTCACATGACCGAGTTGACTTTATTTTGGTATATGCTCTTGTCCAGGCCTGAATATATATGTATATGTATGGGTGAGCAAAAAATCTATATACTAATGTCCATAAATGTCCCCTTGTTATAAATCATCATATCCATATGACATGATATTTAAAATTTCAAGTAAATTGTATGCTCTAATGCTTCATGCTTAAAATGTGCATAATGGGTTTTAAATTTCTACAGAAAACTTGTATCGTATACAAAATACTATTGAAAAAAGCTCAGTCAGCTAACACTCTACTTTAGAAACTGCAGTCAAGTTGGGTATACATGTGTTTGGGTCGCCCATCTGCATAAGGTATTAATTTGTGCAAACATTAATCTATACACTTATAACCTAGCTCTTTGTTGGGTCCTTAAGCAAACAACAATAATTATCATTAATCATTAATCAGCCAATTCCTGTCCCCAAATGACCTAGCTGTCAGTAGGATGGTTGATCAAACAATAATAAATATGACATGTTTTCATTTTCACCTGAAATTTCTGGATCAAAAGGTTTGCTTGTTGAGCTTCAAGATCACTCTTTAGTCTTTGCCAACAGTAGTTTGTTTCAAAGAAAATCGTTCCCTATAGAGCATGTCTTACCAATCGGGAATGCGTGTGATTAGGATGTGTGATTGTGGGTTGCTTGTGCAGATCGATAACCTATTGACTCCAGTAGTCACCAGTAGTCGGTAGGCTCGAGGTCGGCCTTGACGGACCTAGAACACCTTTGAATACTGATTCGGATAGCAACAGTCTTGACCCTGCCCGGTGCTTGCCCGATCCAGCGTTCAATCTTGTCGCCACGCAATATCGATTGGCGCTAAGCGAGTGCCAAGTAAAAGGGCAGGCAGGAGTGACAAGATTCCAATAGCCGGAGTCGCTGACAGCGCGTATATTACTCAATTTTTCGCCTTTCTAGTATTTGGCGTTATTAATATACTGTCCGAATTGTACACTATGATCCACTCAGTTACGTAAAAACTGACTCCAGATCATGTAGACCTAGAATTTGATCAACATCGACCTTGATAACGTGGCACTAATAACAGAATTGCACTTGGAAATCAGTGGAATTGGAATTCTGTCTATAGGCCTATGGAAAGTTGGTTCAATTGATACTTATTGAATCCTCCAGCTCTTGTATTGTTAGCTCCCCTGCATATATCATAGGTTGGTCTAAACATTCATCTTTCATCGCTTAATTCGTGCCCCCTGATAACGTAGCTGTTGGTGGGGTCGTTAAGCAAACAACAACAATCAATCTTGTTGCCTGTTCACTGCGCGGCTCACTGCAGGGTGGGCTTTGCGCACGCGCTGCACCCTAGTCGGTATGGGGTCATTAACACTAACCGCACACGTGGCAACTAGAGCAAAATGTTAGGCACTCGTTTAGGGTTCTTACAAGACATTGTACCGACGACCTAACTCGTTTCGCTTGATTTGGTATTGAGTACTAAAAAGTATTAAGTGGGAAACCCAGTCTAACTTTTTTTAAAGTAGTGTTTAAATCAATCAGTCTGCAGCTTTGATTCGCCAATTTTATTATGTTAAAATAAATAATGTTTAATTTTGTAATATTTTATGCAATAATAGTGTACTTCTAGAAATCGTACACGCAACGCTAAAAACGTAATGCTTACCCCTTGAAACGTAACGCTAACGTTGTCAAAGTGACAGGTTCCAAGATGCAAACGAATATTTTAATATCGGTAAATTCCTCGGTCTGCGACTTCCGAGTAACTTGATACTAATTTTTCACTAACTTTAATTTGATGTAATCCAACTTGAATATTAACACAAATGTATCAGTGTTATTAGAATTATGTGTTGTAATACAAAATATGTATTCATAACAATAACATTGTGTTTGAACTTGAAAAAGGAAATGAATAAATACATAGAAAATGAAGTCATTTTCTGTATCACCACAGATAATCGAGCTATTTGTGGTATCACCTTAAAAAACATAATCTCAAGATTATTCTATTTCAAGTTTTTTACGCCACATCCGCCATTTGTTTGTGAGCCTACCTCAATGCAGAGTTTTGATTAACCGAAACTCTAGCGCCAGTGATCAGTGTATGGGTGGAACGACGATCCGAACCGTCAACACAATTCTCAAACCTGGAATCTGAAAATTGAAGTGATCCCAGATTTGCTATCACATGGAAAGTTCTAGAAGCCAACCAATCTGTGTTCCTGTTGAGTCATTAGACTCATTGTTGATAATTAGTGTCATCGTTGATTGGCCCACGCACAAACAAACCGAAGTCAGCTGCTTGCCTAGCCCACCATGGGGTTATTTGAACGGAATGCCAACATGCTAATATGCGCTAAGTGAGTCACGCAGGTTGTTTTTGGATTTGTCGGGTTTGCCGCGCCGGAGCGCTCGGCCTCGTTCGCTCAGTCGCAGGCGGTCAGTTATTGGGCAAATGTGTACTTGGTCGGGAGTTGTTGGAGTTTTTGTCACATTGCTGGCTAATTCGGGTTAATTTGTCGCTCTTATAATGATAATAAAGTGATTGTGCAAGCGCATTGGATTAATTTTCTACTCGTATAACAAACTTGACTGTTATCAACATGGGGAAAAATCGAAAGGGTAAGCCAACTTCGTTTCTATTTCGCTATGTTTGTAGCCGACTGCCGTGCGAATCAACTTACGGTATTTAAAATATAATTACTAGCCATGTTTCCAGTCCTTATGTACACTAGGTATACGACAATTACAGTATACGTGTCTGCATACAGGCATACTGCAGTGTGGTGCATAAGACTGCACTGCATCCGCATGTCTTGCCCCTAGGCCTAATGTCTTGTCACTGGGATATGGCTGCAAAAATGGGCCACAGGTGTTTTCTACGTTCTTTCCACCATTACAGTATTTTTTAATTAACAGGAGAAAACTATTTTCGAGTTTTTTATTGTTAATTCTTTCATGCAGTCGAGTTCTATTATTCAATTAAGTGACTACCTTAAATGTAAGTCAATTCATATAACCTCTCCTCCGTTGACCTGCTAGGCCCACAATAATGAGTAGGGCCTAGTCTATTCCTGGTCTACTATCGGCCATTTTAATTACTGGATCAAAATAAACCTACCGGCCACGCCATTATTGTCTTCTGTTTTTGTGAATGTCATGAACATCTAGGACGTTATGAAAATGTTTCGTTGCTATTGACCCGCCCTTAGCTTACTTACCGCCGTTCCCAACAAAAGTTGCTGCAAATTCTTGGCTAGTGTTTTTGGGCGATTCCCAGCCAAGCGACAACGGTATTTCGGATGATCCGATTCAGATCTGATGATGCGAAGGTGAAACGACCTTGCTCGGAGATCGGTGATTTTGCTTGGATTTCTAACAGTATTTTGTAGGTGGCGTAATTCGTGTTTTTACATGATGTGCAATGATTTCGCGTGTTATTGACCTTCTTCGATAATATTCTAGCCGTAACGCGTATACCATTGATGTAGGTTACGGACACCCCACATCCAATAACCATTTGAATTCGGATGACGTGCTAACCATAAGATGAAATATCACACTATCAATATAATTTCTTGTGTACATGTCTAGATGATACGATAGACCGTAGTATATCTCTCTTCTATTTACTTATAAATCTGTTTCCAATTCTTTGAACCGTGATTTGTAACAATAGCTATGTACCGTTGTCTTGCATCAAATCTGTTTTATTGTTAGATTCTGATCGGGATAGTGGGGAAAAGATTAATAATTTGCACGAGCCTTTGTCAACGAAGCAAGAATAAAAGAAGTGGAGTTAATGCGAATTCGTCAAGTTACACAGATTTATTTACATTGTTGTTACTAATATCCGCGTTGTAATTTCAAATGTCATGTGGAATGGTATACTTGGTGTTGAATTGCCACTGTTTATATTATTGATATTGTTTTGTTTCATTATAAGCGAGTTATTTTTATTACTCTGAAAGGGCAACTTAGCAATGGTTTTACCGGGTGTCAGTCTAGTGGGAAGTCACCGAATTTCTTGTGAACCTATAAAGCCTTACTGTAATAATTAGCGAAATGAATTATGTTCTTAATTCTGAATATTATTATTTCAAATCGTATTGTACCTAACATTATCGTTTGTCAAGGTTGAATGCCGCCTATTCTTATTGCTTTTTCGATGAGCGTAAATGAAGCTTTGTCGGAACTGGCGTGCCAAATTAGAACTAGATAGTTTTGCAGTGACCTTAGATATTAGGCATTTAAAAAAGGAGAGCGTGAGAAAATATAAGATATAAACATATGGAATTTACTCTCAATCGAATAATATCACAAGGAGTGTATTCGTTTTGTAATTAATCAAAGCTGTCGATTTGAACAGAATAAATCTTCGTTTTTTTAATCTATTTTTAATCAGATAAAAGAGCTATGCAAGGTTCATATTTTATCATGCAAACAGACTATTTTGTTTTTCATTTCAATATTTCGTACTCAGTTTCTGGTTTATGTTTATAATTATGTCTACATAATTATTTCACCCTCAATTAGGAGCGTGATTCCTCGGAACACCTTCGTACTGCCCTTGCTAATTCAGCCAACTACCGCTCGACTGACTGTTCGGGAGACCGCCCTTCGACTCCCCGCTGTCTGTCACTCGTCAGGCCGGGCGTGGGTTCGAGTCCCGCATAAGGCATAGGGTCGTATTCGTGCCTCCTTATAACCGAGCCGTGTGGTGGGGTCGTTAAGCCAAACAGTAAACACCTACACTGCCTGTACGGTGACGCCCTCGTATTTGTGTGATGGCCAACTATGTTTTTGTCACCTACCTAATGTTCTGTATTGGTATCTGAACTGGCAAGTGACAGATAAAATAACAAGAAAAGTGTTTCTGCCAAAAATCCTTTGGAATTTTAAAACAATAGCCTGCGTGTATTGAGCCAAGCCAGCTGTAATCCCTTCTTCGCGACAAAGTATTGCCATACTTGGATTTGTTCTTTTTAATTAGATATTCATTACGGTACGTAACGAGCTAAATTAAGAGTACTAATGCGTCTGTGTTTACGGATAGATATTATTTTCTTGGAAATGTTTCAACTGAGTTTTGAGTGAATAATGTTTGGGTTTGAACTTGATGGCACTTTGACCTTTGGTGAAAAAACGTTGTGTCGCATGAGTGAGCCAGTGGCGTTTGAAAGCAGTGAAAGTATTGCTTCCCTCTTATCTTTGCTCTAAATGAATGTTTTCGACGCCTCCTTTAATTCCATTCAAAATCTAAATGAGTTCTAACAATACAGTAATGATGTATATTTATTACCTTACACGTATCTAATGGTGTGAATTATTACGTACAGTACATATCAAGTCTGTTATATTGTTGTCTGTTATATGCACGAATTCGCAGTAAAACGATTCGAATACCGTTCCATTCTCGCACTCGGCGGACTTGAAAGAGCGACGATCGATCGCAACACTAGGCTCGCGTGAACTCAAGTATATCATGTACCACGCTATCGCCACATGGCCAAAACCTGTTGCTCGCCGAACAGTGCTCTCGAATGTCCCGGTCGTCCGTCTTACGTATTCGACACCAGTAACGATCGCCCGCTTCGACCCGTCGTCTTGAGACGTTGGATAGCCGAAGCCGACACGAGGATAGCCGAAGATACGCGAAGTAGACGGAAAGATGGACGAATGTGTGTCTTGAATTTCCTTTAGCACGCCGCACGTGTTGCCGTGTACACGTACCAAGTCCGGTGTCTCTGTTTCTCGGTGGATATTCGCACTGCGAAACGCGACTTTGCTCGCGAAAAAACCCAATCCTTTTTCGGGAAGATAGCGTGTTTTTATCTTTGCTGATAGTTTCTGATTGGAACGGTTTATTTCGTGTGTGTCGTTCAAGTGTTGAGTGTGCAAATTTCGGCAAAGTTCACAGTTTTCTCGCTCAAGTGCTGGAAGCCAATGCACTCATGACCTTCTGAAGGATTTTGAAAGACACTACCAACATGTATGTATTCATTAGGTAATAAACATATAACAAGAGTAACACTGAAAATGTGGATGCACATATTTTTGAGTAATTCTAAAAATTATCGACGTGTTGAATTTCTTCTCCGATAAAATATTTTGCTACGTGTGGCATTGGCCTAGTTAGCTCGTCGCTATGAAACTAAGGGCGAATCACCCTTCCCCCCCCCCCCTCACCCTCTTCTCGGTTCAATTGTATCCGTTTTGCTTGGGGTTTCGTTTGTTGTAAATGTGAAATAATATAATGCCGAACTGTGCCCGTACCGCGGCAGCTGTTAAGTTTCCGGTGACCTTGTCGGCCATTTTACCCTGTCTGGAACGAGAATGCTGCTCTCTCCGCGAGCGAAGACGTGCAGCAATAATTGCAAGACGAATAATAACGGTTGAAATGAGCAATTGCATTCTTGCACATCGCTGGACCGGCAACCTCCTGCTGTTGCCAGTATCGCCTTTCGAAACGGTGCTGTACTTTTGACGATCAACTGAAATGAACGTTTCAAATTGCTTTTTTACTTCTCCCTCCACGTGGTTCGGGTAAAATACGAAAAATTCGAACGTTAGGATGAAAATGATACCAATAAAATATATATATATTCGTAATAAATATCGGTATTCTTTTAGCCATTGAAGATAAAGGACGTCTACCAACTAAGAAATGTTGAAACGTCGGTTACTACGTCATTGTCGAACTGCAACTTCAAAGATTTGACGCGATTTTAAAAGATGTAGTTTGGTTTCTTATCGTCAACTTTGCCCTTATCATGTCACAGGCCTTGATACCCTAAAAGTATTACAGCTATACAAATTATATAACTTTCGCGAACACAAGTATACATATACGTATATAATATTCCTGGCTTCTGGCCACCCCTATTTTTAATTTCTTTCTACTATAATCATTATTTTCAACATAATTATTCATTTTTTAATGAATCAATTATTCATTTTTAATGAAACAATTATTCATTTTTTAATGAAACAATTATTCATTTTTTAATGAATCAATTATTCATTTTTCAATGAATCGAAAGTATTATTTACCATTCATATTTTTAAATATTATCGGTAATGGTGGTCAGTGCATGACCATTGTCTTCGTTACTGGGCATTGTCCTCTCATGGTCGTATAATTCTAGAAAATCGCAAAAATAACTTCGTTTCCAGTGAAAGGTCCCATTTTGTGGTTCGTTACTTCGTACCCGTTGGTTGTTACTCGCCGTGGTCGTGCATGAGAAAGTGTCTGAATCCAACTTCGCAGGTATTTAGGTTGTAAGATCGGGCACAAGGTGAGGTGGTTTTTTCAGAGCCGTGTTATTATTCTGATATCGATGACGAAACGGATCGTATTTGCTTATTACTCGGCTAAAACATGTATCGGTTCGGCCTGTCAATGTTCCTTTTTTGTCGAAGAGCAAGGACGTATTGTCACGCATGCTTTCTAAATTACTGTCCAATAATATATTACAGGTAGGCGTGACTAGCGGTATTATGTTATCTATTAGATTGATTGGTTACTAGAATGTCAAAACATCTCGATAATTTTGTAATTTAATTGAATAATTTGAATACAGTTTCGTTCTAATGATTAAGCCATAGACCCTTACAGTTTTGCATGTCTGTTAGACGTTCGAGATCGTCTAGACATATATTTTATAGTGCTGATGATGACTAGTTTCAATTTAACAAGCAATTTACCATTATGTTAATTTATTAATTATTTTAGAAAATCTGATTTGTCGGGTGTACAGGCCTACCAAGACCGAACCGATAGGGTTCATGGAACGCTACCCGCATTTAATTAAAACGTTCCAATTAACGTCCACTTTATACCACATCGATAATTAAATTTAACAATCGAAAGATGGTGGTCTCGTTTTTTAATTGGCTTGCGAGAAGAGTCCGCCACGATTGGCTGTCGTGATCGTGCGCGGGATTACTGAACCCCTTGTGCCGGTCGTATCAAGTGCAACGCTCCTTTTGGCCACCAGGAGGCGATTGCCCTTCGTCGGGCCGATCAGAGGTTCGTCTTTACGGGACAAGGCTATTCCGACGTTTATCTGTTACGTAATCATGGCGATTATAGCTCAATGTTGAGACAATGAAATATGGCCATAGGGCTATCAGCGATATACTTGTGTCCACGTGAGGAGATGAATTTTTACAAAAAAAAATACATATCACTGTTGTATTTGTGTAGTTGCGGACAGTTACGATATGAAATTTGTCTACAGCTCTTTCAAGCACGTTAATGAGAAGTAGCACAGTCGGCTAAGTCACCGCTTCAGACACTGAAGTCACCTTTGGGCGTGGGTTCGAATCCCGCAAACGTCCTTTCAGTTGTCATCACTTGATAGTTTCATAATCACCTGCTCAGTCGTACCCTCGTATAACCTACCTGTTGGTGGGGTCGTTGATCAAACAATCATCATCACCATAGACCAAAGAATATCTTCATTGGTATTCTTTGGTGTATTGTTAAGACTTAAGAGTGATGTAATTATCAAGTATTGGTCATTATTTAATCATAGGCGACCTGCTTCTATCGTGATTGTAAAAGTATTTACGATATTTGAAATGTTCATTTATTATTGCTTTATCTTATCCTCTGGCGTACCAATTCACTTTAAAGTCCATTCCATAAATCCATATCGTAATTGAAAATCCACCCGACAAAAAGCAACCAATGTGTACATTTAAAACTTTCCGCTCATTACATATTTCTCGTAATAGCTCATTGAACCGTTTAGCTTCTAGGCTTGTTATGTTGGTAGGTCACTAATTGCAGGTAAAACTGTTCCCACTCTCGAAAGCACTCGCCCACCCTCGAGTACTGGTTCAAATGTGCCACCGGCCAAAATAATACATAACACCATTACATAACACACAGTCCAGTAGTTATTTCCTGTCGTCTGTTCCCTTCCTTGTTGTCAGTAGCTACAACCCCACTGGTCAGACGACACTTGTAGCTTCCCGCCCTACTGGGATTCTTATTTTTGAATAATAATTATTCGGGAAAGGCTTGCTTGAAAACGACGTGAAAATTCAAAATTCCCTCGAAAAAAAAAACGGTAGAAGTTGACTTTCTTGGAAAATGAAATAATTGGAATTGATTCATTTTCCTTGGTAGTTATAAGTTCCGAATTTTTCTTGTCGCTATTACTCGTGTCTTTCGATTGTTCGATTTATTACAATTCCTATGACTTGCTAACAATGTACCGAGAAAGTCGGGACTCGCGGTTAATCTGGGTCAGTGTAAATGAAACAAATGAGATGTCTGGGGCTGCCGACAACATCTATTGTAAATGAAAAACTTTCTGGTTCATTTTCCTTTATAATTTCAATTTCCGCATCTTACTTCTCGTTTTGAACAATTGATTAATGTATTATCGATAGCTTGTGAACAATATCCCTAGAAAGTAGGGACCTCCCAACGACATTACTGTTAGTGTATCACAGTTTCCAAGAAATCATGTAACAGTCGGGTGTCGTTCAGATCCCGGCAGTAGGTGACAGCGTGCCTGTTACGTACGTATATGCGGTGAAATTCTCGCCGAACTACGCCTTCGCCCCCGGGGTTCAAACCCGGGTCGCTCACATAATATCTCACCACTTGCAAAACTTGCGTTCGCTCGACTAGTTACCTCGCTTTCACTCTCACAACTCGGACCATACAGCATCCTGCAATAGGAGCTAGATGAATGCGATCGAACAACGGTAGAAATGGTTTGATCTAGGTTAACTTGGCCTACACGTAGATTGTGTAATCTCGGCCTCGGATGCAATGTCATGGCCATAAAGGTAAAATAAATTAGGTTGACAATTTTATTATGATCAGGTACGTCGACAGCAGGACTGCGTCGTAATTATACTGATCTGCTTAGTTGGATATCAATCACAGTCCAAAGGTAGACAGACTGACTACCCGGGTTCTGAGAATTGCAATACCCACTGGGAACATGCTAGTGTCATCAACCTCGTACTATCTCAATCGGGAAGCCGCAAGATATACTATTCGGATAACAGTGAATCGTAATGTTTGGGTCATCAGAAAATGACCGAAAGCAAATATCAATTTTAAACCGAGATTGTTAATAGTCCATGGGAGTTGGTTGAGCGGAATATCAGTTTTTGGTGATAAGTTTTGTACGGTATGAGATATCGAAATTCTGGAAACCAGGAAACATATTTTCAATGCCTTTAAGATGTAAGTATCACTATTTATCTCAAATCCCATAACCGTCACGCGAATACGGTTAAAAATGTGTCTTTTTAATCGTATACGCCGGACACTTATGCGATATGAGATGAATAGTTAGTAGCCTACCTACACCATCTTGAAGGTATTGAAAATACCTGCGTTTCCTTGTTTTCAGAATTTCGAAATATCATACCGTACGAAAGCTATCACCAAAAACTGATTCCGCTACATAGACTCCCTTGGGCTCTTGATGACTACCAATATTTTTTGACAGCTGTTGCTCCAAATAGTTGATGAGTTTCTCAGAACGATTCAATTAGGGTCTGAATAAACTTCTGTGATGATGATGATAGGTGATGATACAAAGATCCGTACTCATTTTCCAGTCGATACAGACAACCTCGATATCCCCATCCCCATCATTATCCTGTAATTGTTTGATGTTGCTGTACTAGTAAGCGTTGACCCGAAGACGGCAAGTAGTTGATATTCTCGGAAACGCGACAGTCGAGTGTATAAAAAGTGGCGCTTTAGTGAATGCCGACTACGTTGACCTACTTCCTCGATGAGATCCTGTCATCTACATGCACCAAGTAAACGCTTTTATCTGGGCTCAGGCTCGTCTTTTTAATGCGCTTCAATTCATATTTAGTCGGGCGAATGTCTGTGCAACATTTGTCTGGTGGTATACTTGTATCCACGAAAGAAGGTCTTCTGCCAACATGCCAAACCCGTATTTGCTTCCCGTATTTCTTGTATGTGCTCATAGACTATAGCGATGTGCTCATGTGGGGTATTCCAATTTTCTAGGACGATGGTTAAGATAAGAAACGAACGTGCATCTTTCAAAAGTCGCAGCGATATTATATAATCACAAGATTTTTTTTACAAATATCTTTCGTGAATGTAACTATATGTCCTCTTGGCTGCTCTTGACTTGAATTATACAAAAACACGAAAAAAAAAATAGATTTAATGTCAGAAATATGACGAGTAAACCTACGTTTCAGTTTCTAGTCAGCTGAATCAAGTATACACCACACACATTCTCGTGTACCCACGTCGCAGAAAATCATTCGAAACCAATGGGCGGCAAAATTGAAAGTGTTGTGGGTCTTGGGTAGACCCACAAACTATTTCAGAACACAGATTTATTCGAAAAATATTCTAATTTCTCTCAAATTATTGTATACGTTAGCGATTGATATAGGCCTACTTATTACACATGTAATCATATGTTGAATACATTATATCATAATTATTGTGTATTACATGTGTATTATGGCGTAACAGATTACGTGATTCACGTCATTTAAAAAACAAACGCTTAGATTTAAAATATGTGAAATATTCATACTGGCACGTTCGACATAGATATAGAACTAGATCATTATAACCACTGTTGTCATGGACAGTGACAGTATTTAAGAAAATGATCGATGATGACTTTATATTGAAACAAGTGTTTAGATTGCCGACGCTGTAATTGTCCCAATCAGTCAACTGACGGGATAAATCCCCCCCTCCAACACAAACAATCTGTTGAACTTTCTTCAGTCAACATGGCGGCTTGCAGTTCGCATTTCACTTTTTGACTCTTGCCTGCCGGTAACGTAATGTACATGACCCAGTAATCCCGCCTACGTAATACATGCACACCTAGACGTATTATCTATGGGTTCACACTTCCTCCGTGCCACCAGTAGGCCTAGGGCAGTGCAGGGTGCACTCCAACCATCGTGGCGTGATTGTAGCTGTGCAGTATCGTGTGTGAGGTTGGACGTGTTGGAGAGTTGGTAGAAGCGATACGGGATGAAGGAAGGTGGTCGTCTCTGGGAGTAAGTTGGGCGCCTGAAGAGCGTATACTGGAATAATATCGACTCGGTTGTGTGACATGGGTTCGTTTACAACCATCCATTCTTATGTATGCCTACGTCGAAGCCCGTGTTACAAGACCAAGTCGACTTTATTCCGGTATACGTTCTTCAGCGCCCCCATCCCTTGTTAGATATATTTCGTGATCGACTGTTTTGTTTTTAGTGAAACCGTTAGTAGGATGTGTGTAGGCCTACTTTGTTTGCCACCTGTCAGTGACCATAGAGCTCAGGGTGACACCTGTGGACGACTACAAATATTGAATTAAGAGTAGATTGGAATTATCTATAGACCTAGATATTAATTTGATATCAAGTGAGGCATGTCGCTTTGAAACTGAAATGAAAAACTGTAAATGGAAGTTCATGGATTTGCTAAAAACAACTTTTGGCCCTATTAGCGTGTGGAAAACTGTACATTCGAATGGTTTGTAATATTGTTCTTTTAATTGATCGCCTAGCGGCCACGATCAACCTGATTTTGTCCGATATTTTATATGAGCCTCGTTAGCAGTGAAACTGACGTGAATAGCTAGGTGACATTTGCGTTTGAATTTCATTTTTATGTGTTATAGACATGGAACATTCACCTTTTTATGGGTTACTGTCCTCTCTCTCTCTCTCTCTCTCTCTCTCTCTCTCTCTCTCTCCCCCCCCCCCCCCCCCCCCCCCCCGGCGTCGTGCATTATATTAAATTCCTCAAGTGCCATTATCAACATTTCCAATTTTATTCGCACTCACTTGGAAATCGTCTCGCGTTGATGAGTGTCACCAGTGTGTGTGTGTGTGTGGGAGAAGTAGACCTACTCGAGTATAATGTTTTAGATGGAATTAACCGACTAATCCGCCCTTCTCTCGCTAATGTAAGACCCGTTCCCCTTAGGCCAGGGACACTCGGCCGTTCCTTGGAGCGACATAGGTCACCAATTAAAACGTAGGCCTATTGCACGGGTGAGCGAGCACCATAGAAGAATAGTATACTACCAAGACATGTCTCGCAATGTTGAAATGAAACTCATCCCCACTTTATCATATCTTCTAATCTTCACACTAGTGGTACCAATGCGGGTTCTATGGTCGTAGGGCTGCAACGTGGTCATATCTCCTCGTGGGAATGTGTACTCCCAAATGACCTTGCTTTTAGTGGGGTCGTTGAGCAAATAGTAGCCATCAAATCACTTGATGCAATTCAATTTGCAGGGCAATGGACGCTGATATTCCTAATCGATTATCAAAGACTTACTGAAATGTTGGTAGAGAGAAATGATACAGCTGTGATGATAGATGGTATAGACGTTTCCAAAATGACCACTTTGGCCCGTCCACAAATCAGGAAGTGTCATTTTTATCGCGACTCGACCGTTTCCCATCCCCACGTTTATCTGTAAACTCCAGACTGATTGTTCGGCTGCCTCGTCGTAGGGACTTATTTCCGAGCGTTTTATTTACGAGTCTCGCCGCGTAGATCTCCCATTGAATTCATCTCAGTCGGTTGCTAACCGCACCGCTGTGCGCATCGCGACAAAACATGTAGCCAGCCTCTCGTCGCTAGGGAAAGAAGCCTCTAGATCGTAATGGATGAAAAGTTGATGTGATATACGTAAAACTGAGTCAGTGTGCTGTGAACGTGTGATAATGTTATTAGTTTAGAGCTGTTGTATTGTTATTGTGATGGAGAAGAAAGAGGCCGAGCGCAGGAATTCGTCGGGGAGTTCAAATAGCTATAACTGCGGCGGTAGTGGGAGTCGAAATGGTGGACGGCGTAATTCTAAAGATGGAGGTGACGGCTTTGTAATAAGATATTTAAACTGTTCACAAGCGACCTTGCCGTTTAATTTGTTCCCTGTTTTACCAATTTGAACGTCTTTGCCTCTCAGTTGTGGTCATTTCATTGCTATGCTCGCGATAATTTCCTGAGGATCGCACTTTGAAAGTGATTCTAGTTCTTACGAGAAAGTTTTCCCTTGTATGGAAATGTAAATTTATGTCTCTGAAGGAAAAACGCCTGTGAACCCACGACAATTTATTCCCAAGTTATCCAAGTATAAAGGTTCATTTTACGTCATCCACTCGATTATTTCTCACCTTTGACCGACCTTCCGCTACTGTTTTTGTCGTTCCCTTCCCCCAGTTTCATAAAATTAATCGATTACAAAAATTATCGTCGACTAGTTTCTGTATAAGTTGCTAACTCTGGTATTATGTTTTTTCTGTGGCGTATTAGAATAGTAAAAGTTATGACACATATTTGCAATCGAAATACCTTTCGCGTGATCATTTCAATTGCTACATGCTGATACAGTACTAAATGTGTCGTTAATAAACCTAGCTTCATTGCTTATCCTAACGCCAAGAAATCATCAGTTATGTCAAATCATTATCAGTCATTTTCAGGACAATCTGATTCATTGACGGGGTCAAAAGTTACCAATTCTTCCACCACCAAGTTGGTACATCGGTCTGTGTGGCTGTGTGTGACAAACACACAGATGAGAATGGCTGTTAGTTTGCGTGTGTTTCTATCTATAGATCTTGTTCAGACCGATTGCTATTTCCATCTGGGTTGAGCCATGCTGGGTCTCGCGTTTAAAGCAGGCTCGCCTCCCATATGTGTGTCGGCGAGGTGTGAAAACGAGCACGTGGGTAATGGGGTGGGGGGGGGGGGTGTTGATGGATAGAGTTCACTGTGGGGTGGATGGAGGTGGGGCCCATTAGTAGTAACAGCTGGTTAATTAGTAGGGTGGGTTGAATTTTTTTTACGTCATCTTTGCACGGAAACTCATCTACTGTCATTTCCTGAGAGTGTTACTGTTCAAGGGTCACTTGAAGTGGTTGATGTAATACAATCAGCGTAAGAATGGATCCTCAAAAGCATTTACTGATAATGCCAGCAATAAAACTAGCCGACATCCAGTTTAGCTATGATGACAATAATTACCGTCTGATCTCTTGTGATTATACCAACGGCTGTAATTTATTACTCTGAGCTTATCTTTTGTCAACATGGCTGGACCAACTTGGAGTAGGTTTGGGTTCACTCATATGCGGCTGATATACGTGAAGTTAGGCACCAATTGCATTGTAACTATGTGTCAAGTGTGGGAGGAACTTCGAAAGTCAGCGACCACTTATCCTGTCTCACTCCAAAGGCACAGCTGACAGTAGAATCTGCTTGTCATCATCCAGATTTACATCTCCAGTTTTCTCATTTCCATAATATTTCGATAATGCCCCTATTTGTTCCTAGAAGCAATTATATATAATTATCCAGAACAACTGGTGCATACAGTTTAATTTGTTTTTATGACTAGACAGTTCTGTCCTTCCATCCATAAAACACTCTTGACTTGAGAAAGTAGTTTCTCTGCTGATAATGGAACTGCATGTGAAGGGCCAGATGATGGATGCAAGAAAAGTATCTTCCATTATAGATCAGGCTTGTCAGCTTGCACTTCTGTTTGTAGGTTCTGGAGTCACAGTCATGCCTAATGAGTAGGGACGTAAATATAGCTTCTATTTTTACTTTTCATAGTATTTTGAATATGAAAAGTAGCACTTTGGTGCATCCATCGATTGATATTTTCAGAAAAATGGTGTCCACCATCAAGTTATATCTACGCCACATCTGCTGTCAGCATTTTCAGCTGCTCTTTTGCTTTTCGAAATTCCCAACCAACTTCACCCTTTTACATCTCAATTGATATAATTTTGCAGAAAGTAACATCTATAATGCTTTTATTCTGAAAGCGTTAGACTTGGTATCGCTTTGTTGCCTTTTCAAAAACATGATCAAACAACATTGAATGCATTGAAACATGAAGATATAGGCCTACTAGGAAAACATGTATTGAAGCACTTTTAGATTTTATTGCTTTTATAGCAATTGCTATTTTCACATGTCGACTAATAAGTACTAGGTAGTTGGCCCTCTTTTGTGTCGAGGTCACAGTTTAATGTGTTATTGCTGAGAGCAACTCTTACGATTGGTACAATATAAACTGAACCCTGCTTTCCTGGGTGTTTGGCCCACTCCTCCCACTCGATCACCAGATTAATTGGCCACATTTATAGTGGCATAAATTGCTGGACCTTGGCCAAACAGTGTCTTGAGCGGTGCATTTTTATATTCTATTTGGAAGGAAGATTCTGTAAAATTGTGGGACCAAGATGACGCTTTAGTGGAGCTATTTTTTTTATTCGTATCTCCCATCAAAGGAAATGTACCTCTTGATGACTTATTTGTCGTCGTTAGGTCTTGAGATTTATTACTAGAACCATTTTTGCTCAGACCTGGCATGTTTCTCACTGGTGCGTTACCCGTAAGAAGTCTTGGAAATGCAATGTCAATTTGGTAATTGTGATTTTTTCTCCAAAGTGAGTGTCTATGAACTTTTGCAAGTGAAAACATTCTTTTCGAGTGTTTCATTGCCAAATTATCTGGTGTAGGCTACGAAGAATTTTGGCTAGTTTGATATACAGTTTTATTTTGTGTATATTCCCATCTATGGCACGAAATGACCCCACCAAGAGTGGTGCTATTAAGGGTACCTTAGAGGACTGAACCCATGCCCATTCCAGAGCTGGGTGTGAATTGTCTAAACCCCAATGACTTGTAATATAGTTTTAATTTGATTATGAGTGTTCTTTGTTTCGAGTAGTGTTTCTCCATGTCTGTAAGAACGAATAGATTTGTATGAAATGTGAGCCCACCAAGTGAAGACGTAGCCTTCAACATTTGTTTCTGTTTTTGCTTGCAGGTAAGGCTGCCAAGCAGCACCAGCAGAACGCGAAAGGAGCCAAACGCGGCAAGATGCGCACCGAGCAGAACCGCAAGGTGTCTGAGAAGGAGTCGGGAGACGTCGAGGTGCCGGCTGTCGAGCCCGAGGTCGCGACCCTGGTAGCGCCGCCCGCAGAGGTGCCGGCTGTGCCCGTGCCAACGCCCGTGGCCGAGCCCGAGCCACCAGTAGTCGAGACCCTCCCGGTTGTCAACCAGATAGCCCAGGTGAGGGCCAAGCAACTTCTTGTTCTCGTTTTATCGTTTTTAATTCAACATTTATCATCACAACAAAACACATGTTTACAATAAACATTTCACAGAATAGTCGATTCAATATGACACATTCATAGGCCTATAATTACTTTTACACCTTTAGAAGTAATGTGAGAATAATAATGGAAATAATAATTGATTGTAATAATAAGGATTTTTTTTCGAGGATTTTTATTCGTTTTTTTTACATACCGGTAGATTAGGGTACAATTTTGTAGACCCGCAAAGTCACAAAAAGTTAACTTGTCTATGGGTTGAATTTATGAATTTGATTAATTCAGTTTGTCATTTGAACGTTTGAAAGTGATGATACCCACATGAGCCAAAGCTTGTGTGTGGGAAAGGAGATGAAGTGAACATAAATTGAATAACAGCTTCCAACAACTGTTCACGTAATGACGTTCATGTTGCCATTTGATTGCAGGAGGAAACGGACACGGAGAAACTGGAACAAGAAGAGTCTGAGAAGATGGTGTTGGCTCGCAACGAAGAGAACGCCAAAGTGTCGGCGGCGGCTCTCAAAGAGGACGTGCCGGCCGTCATCGAGAACGTTACCACGGAGACGGTGCCCAAACCGCCGCCACCCTTCCATAAAACACTTAGTTACAAAGAAGGTGAGAAACGAGACCTTTCGACGTTGGTTTGTTAGCCGCCCAGGTGGTCAAGTCAATTGTCGCTAGAAACTGAAGTCACCGTTGGGCGTGGGTTCGAGTCCCGCATAAGGCATAGGTTTCTGTGACATTAACATTCTTTCACATTTCATCGTTTCATTATTATCCGCTCATTCGTACGGTCCCCGTATAACCTAGCTGTTAGTGAGGTCATTGAGCAAACAATACTCAATCGGAGAAATTGAATAAAAAAGACAATAATACGTGATGTTGACTGGTTCTCGACTATTGTACGGTACGGTTGAAAGTTTCCAGATGTAATTAGTCCTCGACTACTTGAACAGATATTAACATGAGTCTTCTTTTTCGTCATCTGTTATCAATGTAGAGTAACGTTTTTCTATTCCTCCAGACCAATGGAGTCCGTCGAACTTGGAAGGCAAGAAGAAATACGACCGAGATTTCTTAATGGAACTGAAAGAAGATCCTCAATCGAAGAAGAAGCCCGAGAATCTTCCAGACATGGACGTCGTCCTCAAAGACTCGAATAATAGGGTGAGAATTGTGGATACACTTCAAAATGTGCCATTGCATAAAGACAATCTGTCGGAATTATGGGTACATACAGCCATTTTATATTTATTCATTTTAGGGCTGCTGTTCGATGTCAGTATAATGGTCGATTCTACTTTGTACGGCTCTGATTATCGAATTGAGAGTATTCCGTTGGTTCGATATCGAAATGATGATCGATAAGGATCAAACATAATTCAGGCCTAACTAGCAACACTAATTTTAATATCATTTCAAATTGCAATGCTATCGATACCCTACCTAATTTCATTTTCTTCATTGTTTCTTTTACCAGTGATGTAAAACCTCATTTCATAGTAATAGTGATTGATTCACGAGACATGGAATTCCTCGTTGCTGAGGTAAAAGGAAAAAGGCCGTTTGATGTCAGTATTTATGGTCGATTCTACTTTGTACGGCTCTGATTATCGAATTGAGAGTATTCCGTTGGTTCGATATCGAAATTGTGATCGATAAGGATCAAACATAATTCAGGCCTAACTAGCAACCCTAATTTTAATATCATTTCAAATTGCAATGCTACCGGTACCCTACCTAATTTCATTTTCTTCATCGTTTCTTTTACCAGTGATGTAAAACCTTATTTCATAGTAATAGTGATTGATTCACGAGACATGGAATTCCTCGTTGCTGAGGTAAAAGTAAAAAGGCCGTTTGATGTCAGTATTTATGATCGATTCTACTTTGTACGGCTCTGATTATCGAATTGGGAGTATTCCGTTGGTTCGATATCGAAATGATGATCGATGAGGATCAAGCATAATTTAGGCCTAACTAGCAAGTAGCAACCCTAATTTTAATATCATTTAAATTTCAATGCTGCCGGTACCCTACTTGATTTCATTTTCTTCATCGTTTCTTTTACCAGTGATGTAAAACCTTATTTCATAGTACTAGTGATTGATGCACGAGACATGGAATTCCTCGTTGCTGAGGTAAAAGAAGACTTTGCCGCTCGCCTTAGTCGCGAGCGTCGACCCCCCGGTCCGATGTGACGATTGCGTTTGTTTTCCAGCAGCAGAACCGCGGAGGCATGGCCGACCAGAGGGCCATGGTGAACCGCAACCACAGCGAGAACAACTTCACTCCCGGCTTCATGAGGACGGGCGGAAGCAATTCACGAGGAGTGAGTAACGTTCATTCGTCTTCTCTATCCTCGAATGTAGCGAGAACTAGACGTTTTGGGGTTTAAAACTACCACTATCACTACCCGAAAGTGGTTGTTTGAAAGTTAGAAAGGATTGGCATAAAACGACGAATTAAAATTAGATTGAAATGTAGGCCTACATGACAAGAAAGGGAAAAATTGTGAATTTGGTGCTGATAGCCTACTTGGTTAAAATGTAGAAACTACAGTGGAACCTCAATACATTATTTTCTCCCAGTCCCATGAAATCAATGCTGAATTTTCCTGCAGGGATATTTTTCTCCTGGTCCCTTGAGAAAACTACTGAGGTTTCACTATATATAGTGAAACCTCTATCAAGGGGCCAGGAGAAGAAACCATCCATCCGAGATAATTCAACAATGGTTTGAGACTGAGAGTAGTGTGGGAGTAAACGAATAATAATAGCGGCAAAACGATGCGTCGTGCCTTCACTGTAATATGCCCACTTGGGATTATTGCTTCGAAAGTGTTGTCTGAATGTGTTTGAAAGCCATCGCAATTTGACACTAAAAGTGACGACAGAGTGCGCTTCTAAATGCCAATATGGCTGACGAAAAGTAACAAATTAACAATATTCAATCTCTTTTACATTTTATTCACACATAAAACATTGTAACATGATACAAGAACACAAAATCCAAATAATAATGAACATTTAGATGTGTGAAGCCACAAAAAAAGTAACATCCTTAGTAAATGTGATTGATGAAATGTGCGCGCTTCATTTTATGACTTTTGACAAGTTCCACCGTTGACCACCGCCTGCGTAGCTGCTACTTGTACTGTCGAATGTCAGCCGAGTGTTGTCAGCGTCTACAATTTGAGTGTTTGTGTGCCCGTCAGCCCCCGCCCAAGCGGCCCAGCCAGCAGGGCAAGCAGTCGGCGAGCAAGGGCGGCAAGCCCGGCGTGATCCACATGACGCTGTCGCTACGCGAGGACGTCAAGCTGCACGAGACTGAGAACGCGTGGAAGCCCGGCGTCATGAAGAAGACGGGCGGCGGCGAGGGAGACATGGACGTAAGTTCAACGCCTCTCTTTGTTTTCTCAAATACATTACTCGGGGCATGAAATAAAATGATACAAATATACCTATAAACAAGGCGATATTCGTTTTTTGGGGCAGGACTTGGGTCACTGCCGTAGAGATCTGTCATGGAACCATTCAACAATTATTCATGAATAAAATATAATAATACCAGTAATAATATAGTCGAATCATTGAAATGTACGTTTCACATTTATAATCAGACATGCATTCATGAAATGATTTCATCGATGAAAATTCTGCAAATGTAGTGCCGGTACCAGTATATATTTGAAACTGTAATTTGTTCACCGAGCGCGTATTCTGTTTGTGTGTAGGAACTGAACAAGGCTGTGCGTGGCGTGCTGAACAAGTTGACGCCCCAGAAGTTCGACACGCTGGTGTCGCAGGTGCAAGCCCTGCCCATCGACAACTCTGACAAGCTTCAGAACGTCATCAATCTAGTCTTCGAGAAGGTGAGCTTGCCTCCTCTCGGGCACAAAACGTAACATCCAATCAAGTGGGCGCATTTTATTAGAAGGGCTTTTCCATCGCCATCTCGAGTTACATCAATCAAGGCGGCCGATTAATAAGCCGCACCCACCACTAGTTGTTTCTAAGTGTATCCTCCTTTGTCATATAGCCAGCAAGTTTGTTAATAGCACTGATACATTTGTGAGACCTTGGAAAAGAAATCAAGAAAATATTTTGCCCGGTTGACAGCTTCAAATTTAATATTGTCTGCAGCTTGACAATCAAGTGTAACAACAAACACGTGCAGTACATAACAACCACATTGATTGTTGCAATTGTGGCTTTGATATATGCATACAAAATAGTTACTTGATTTTGATTAATACTTTCACTTGCTGTGAACTTTCACTTCACTGATTGTCAGCGTCTGTGGTAACTTGTTGTAAAGTTCGGACTACGTTCTGAAAAGGCGTGAAGCTCGTATCGTTGTAGGCGTGTGATTACCTGTATGTTGAGCCAAAGCACGACATAACCTCACTCTGTCTGGTCTAGGCTGTGGACGAGCCCGGCTTCTCAGTGGCGTACGCCCAGATGTGCAAGGTGCTGTCGGGCATGCAGGTGCCGGCCGAGCGCAAGAGCGCCGAAGACCCCGAGTTTGTCAATTTCCGCAAGCTCATAGTCAATCGGTGCCAGGCCGAGTTCGAGAAGAACAACGAGGCGGAACTCAACAAGGAAGCCAAATTGAAAGAAATCAACCTTCAGACTGATCCAGTAGGTTTAATTTACATTAGGCCTACATTATATTTACTTATTTTCAAATTATACGTTCTAATAATTAGAACGTATAATTTGATAAGCGAAATACAAAGAAAAAGGGAAATACATCTTCACCATTTTTTTCTATATTCATGAACCAATGTACTTGAGTAAAAAGTATATCCAAGTCTTTGAGATAATTTTAAGGTCTATAAATAATATGATAATTCCATTTTTGAGAACTGGCATCAGTTTTAGATGATGCGTCAATGAATTTCATCACATTCGTGGTATTCATTGACGTATCATCTTGAAACTGATTGAATTCACAAGAGAATAATGTTAATAATTGAAGAGCATAACATTAAACTTTTTATCCAATCACACTGGTTCGTGAACATGGAAAAAAATGATGAAAATGATTTTCTCCATTTTCATAAACATGCATCCCTTGGTGTGATATTTTTTCCCCGTGACTTGACTGATATTTTAAAAGAGTGGTGACTTTGAATTGTACAAGTCGTAAGTAACGTTGAGTGGTTGCACAGTTGACGTAGGTGGTTTGTTAGATGATGATATCTGTTTGTCTTGCCAGACTAGAGTTTCTGAGCGCAGGCAATGATTTGATCCAACAGTGAGACTGAGACAAACCGTCACTTTCGTTTGCATTAAATACATTATTGCATTATTACATTTTGTTCATTTGATATTGTAATACCAGGTAGATCTACTTGGGTTTGACTTTCTCCTAGATTTAATTTAGGTTTCACTTGATAAATAATAGCAATAAGTACAGTGATGCGGGTGCCATCTGCCAGTATTCTCGAGATTCATGACGATGATTCATGAAGTTGTAAAGTGTTTGCTAGTTGTATTAAACGTAGAGCCGTTGTAATCATACCGTTGTAACCAACTAGTCTTAACGCTTATTGTTCCATTTTTTTTCAGGATAAGAAGAAAGAATTAATGTTAATATTTGAGGAAGAGGAAAGGAAGGTTCGCATGAAGTCTGTAGGAAATATTAGGTAAGTTGGAGATGAAATGATTTTACCCGAAGCGTGAATCGAACTGTCAAAGTGATTTGTTGTACCTAACACGTTTTGTGACCCGGCAGGTTTATCGGCGAGTTGTTCAAGCTGCAGATGCTGACGACCAGCATCATGCACCGCTGTATTCGACACCTGTTGACCTCGGGAGACGAGGAGAGTCTCGAGTGTTTGTGCAAGCTGCTCACTACCGTCGGCAAAGACCTCGAGAGCAAGGTCGGACCCAACAATGCCACACCAAACGTAAGCATACGCAAAAACTGACGAGAAATGAAGGTTGAATTATTCTGTTACATTGAGGGGATGTAAGCACAGTGCTTGAGAAAACAAATGGGAGAAATACATCTTTACCATTTTTTTCCATGTTCACGAACCAGTGTAATTGAGTAAAATGTATATCAACTCTTGAAGATAATTTTAAGGCCTTTAAATACAAAATGATGATTATATTTTTGAGAGCTGGCATTGGTTTTAAGATGATGCGTCAATGAATTTCATCACATTCGTGGTATTCATTGACGTATCATCTTGAAATTGATTGAGTTCACAAGAAAATAATGTTACTAATTGAAGAGCATAACATTATACAGTAAACCCTCGTTAATCCGAAATCGAAGGGACCTAAAAAAAAATGATTTCAGTTTATAAAAATTCGGATTAATCAAAGAGTAAATTTTCCCGCTCAGAATATAGTTAATTTCGTCACTTTCGTCTACTTATACGTAGAGTATGTTCAAATTTGGCAAAGTGCAGAAAACCCCGTCCCAGTGGGTTGTTTTGGAGTTTTGGGTCTCAAGTTTTTTTTTTCGGTTCGAATATTGTACGATCAATATAGGTAATTCAAACCCTGCTTTGAGCTTTTTTTATGAAAACCCCACCGTGTTCTATTGGGCCGGGCAAAATTTCTCGACAGTCGTTTTTGGCCCACTAAACTTGATGCTTGGACTAGATGAACTAGACAATTTGATTTCCCAAATCACTCAGAGTGCCGCACTCCCACGAGAAGCAGAGTGTAACGTTTGTACTGTTTGGCCGCAGGACCTGTCCCCGTACATCACGCGCATGCGCGACATAGCGAACAAGCGCGGCCAGGGCAGCGTGTCGTCGCGCGTCCGCTTCATGATCCAGGACGTGATCGAGCTGCGCCAGGGCAAGTGGATCCCGCGCCGCGACGACGCCAACCCCAAGACCATGGACCAGATCCAGAAGGAGGCGGAGAGGGAGACGATGGACATGCACATCGCCCTTAGCAACCAGCCGCAGACGCCGGGCAGGCGGGGCGACGACAGGGGCGGCAGGGATGACCGGGACAGGAGAGGGGGTGGCGGCGGGGGCGGCAGCAAGAGTCGTAAGTCTCCTTTTATTGCCGTGCGCTATAGGGAAGCTGTATAATGATATTATATACATATATATGTATATAATATAATGGGGTAT
The DNA here is from genome assembly GCA_907164805.1 of Brachyptera putata. NCBI lineage: Eukaryota > Metazoa > Arthropoda > Insecta > Plecoptera > Taeniopterygidae > Brachyptera > Brachyptera putata. Next base: position 6,100,203 of record OU015466.1, on the reverse strand, counting down.
ATAATAGCTATGTAATATGGAAGCACTCGTTCAATTTTCAATGATCTTTCAACCAACGTAAGGGAACATCTGAACATATTCCGACATTTTCAGCTTTTTTTCAGTAGAATTTTTCTCGATAGATTTTTTTCTGCAATTATGGTTTTTCTTACCCGGTTCCTCAATTAATGATAGATCTAAGTTTCACTGTATTACACATTTAATTGTACTTGTAAGTTTGTCTTTCAATGATGTAATTGTCGATTCTTGTCCGTTGCAGAACGAGACAGCCAGCAGACTGACGGTTGGACGAACGTTCAGACGCGATCCAATCGCAACCTGGTCGTAGACACGGCCAAGATGAAGGTGAACAAGGTACGTAGGATTGTTGCCACAGCCGCTTGCTGCACTGTACTGGCCTGACGCAGCTTTCAAACTGTATTCGGGATTCATAAGTGCGAAATCAAACACCTCCCTTGAGTATTGGGCTTATTTAGAATTGTCATTATTCATTGTATATTCCTATGCTTGGTTTCAAACAATCTATTACATATCTGTAGGTTATACGCTTATTCAAACGTAGGCCTGATTTAAAATTTAATCTAAAATGTGTTTCAGGTAGCTAAAATGAATTCAGATGTTATAGACCCAACTTTGTTAGTGTGTATTTGATATTATCACTTGGGCCTACGCTTTTAGTATGCTTTTAAATTCAAGTTTTACTCATTACATTAGAAGAACGTAGTAATGGCGAGGTTCACTCTATTCCACGTAACATTGTATAACGTACTTGCTGTTATTTTAGAAAATGGTAAATTTACAACTAATAATTTTTCTCTTTTCTTATTTGTGTCCCATTTTTATTGATTAATTTCGTATTCATGCATAATTCATGGTGTGTATAATAATGATGATACCAATAAAATGAACCTGAACTATGATTTGTCTCAGGATGAGATGAACACGGTGAACCTTGGCTCGGGCAACCAGTTCTCCAAGTGGTCTATGGGCGCCGGCGGGGCGTCTAAGAGCACGGAGAAGAAGCCCGCCCAGCCGTACAACACGAACCTCTACTCGGTGCTGCAGGACTCGGCGCCGGCCACCGACGAGAAGAGAGGCACCGGGCCACCGTTGTCCATGATGAGGTGAGTTCCGTGCACATTATTTATTTATTTATTCAATTATTTCTTTAACCCTCTTCCGAGGAAATCGGAATGGTTAGCAGTTTACAATTATCAACTATTAACTTGTACACGTGGCTTATAACATCATGTAATAATAATGATGATAGTGATAATATAATTATTTATCGAGTATTCCTGAAGTTCAATTTGAAGATACATTTTATTTTAAAATTAATACTATTGTTGTGCCCTAGTATTGTAGTGTTGAGATAATATGTTGTTCTACCTCAGATACTGGATGTGTGTAATGTAGGTTACGCACTCTATCAACTATATCACTAGACAGTAGACAGTGTGTCGTTTTTTTATACAAACACCTGTTCTACGTTTAATAGACCTTTTACGAAATTGAATGCTCATACGCTTACTGCCTTCTAGCGGCCGAGATCGCTGGTGTTGCATTCTGGCTGTTTTAGTACTGTTAAAAAAGTCGGTCAGCTTATCCACAGGGTTAAAGGCAGAACACCAAGAAATATACCGCAACTTACATTATCTTTCATTTTACTCACTCTGACAGTGTGTAAATCTCTTAGAATTTAGTCGACATATCAGTGGTGAAAGTACTATCATATTATCAGTAAATACGTTCACGGTAACGCATAATAAGATGAAAAATTTGTGCTAAATAACATTGGCAGCATAGAACTTACAACCGCGCGTACCAACATTCCGCTTTAGTTCAAACGTTGCCGCTAATTGGCTCTTTATTTTCAAGAAGGGTCCATTGTCATTGAATGTTACAAAGTTAATGTACGGACGCAAAATGACCTTCTGAAAATGCTCTTGGAAAATCCGACATGAATTCATTGGAGGGGCTGATAACCCAGACGTTGAACGACCCTAAACACCACCAAACAATGCACTGTACTCGCCTGATGCGGCTTTCAATCTTCTACCGGGATTCTTAGGTGCTATATCAAACAATTCCCTTGAACACTGGGCTCTACTCGGAGGTGTCGTTACACTTCCTCGGCTTGGTTTAAAACAAATCCGTTGCAGTGTGAAGATCCACGTGACCTAATTAGAGAGAGAAACTAATACTGCGTCCTGGTTTCATAGTTGGTAATGATATTCAGTTCCAATCTCAGATTACATAGGTTATGCTTCTTGATCAAGGTCTAGAAGGAAATTTATTTCATTTTTGATTGGACTGAATGATGACATCTTTTTTTGTCCATATTCACAATGATGGTACAAAAGTTCAACAGGCCTGAAAGTGACCAACCGTATCGAATAACAAAATGGTTTTGATATATTGAAAATATAATGAATGTTCGTCATACATGAAGTCGTAGCATGTTAGAATGTGATTGTATCTAGTTTGATCAATCATTCTTGATGATTGAGGTCTTCAAATTAAACTGTGTGCTTTTTGATTGGCACTTAATGATGACACCTTTTCGTTGTCCATATTTACAATGATGGTGCTATAGCTCAACAGGGCTGAAAGTGACCAAATAACCAATTCGAAACATCGTTGGAATGTAATTAATATTCAAAACGTTGATCATATGTTGAGTCGTAGCACGTTAGCAAAGGGCAATAAGTAACGAGTACCCTTGTAGTTGAAAACTTGAGTAGTTGCAGAATGCCTGCTAGTAACATTGTCAGTACTAAAGCTAATAATATGCCATTTCCATGTTACTACCATTGGATTCAATATTGAATCTAGTTTGACCAATCATTCTTGATGATCGAGGTCTTCAAATTGAACTGTTTGCTTTTTGATTGGCACTGAATGATGACACCTTTTCTTTGTCCATATTTACAATGATGGTGCAAGAGCTCAACAGGGCTGAAAGTGACCAAATAACCAATTATAAACATCGTTGGAATGAAATTAATATTCAAAACGTTGATCATATATTGTCGTAGCACGTTACCAAAGGGCAATAAGTAACGAGTACCCTTGTAGTTGAAAACTTGAGTAGTTGCAGAATGCCTACTAGTAACATTGTTCGTACTAACGCTAATAATACGCAATTTCCATGTTACTACCATTGGATTTAATATTGAATCTAGTTTGACCAATCATTCTTGATGATCGAGGTCTTCAAATTGAACTGTTTGCTTTTTGATTGGCACTGAATGATGACACCTTTTCTTTGTCCATATTTACAATGATGGTGCAAGAGCTCAACAGGGCTGAAAGTGACCAAATAACCAATTATAAACATCGTTGGAATGAAATTAATATTCAAAACGTTGATCATATGTTGAGTCGTAGAACGTTAGCAAAGGGCAATAAGTAACGAGTACCCTTGTAGTTGAAAACTTGAGTAGTTGCAGAATGCCTACTAGTAACATTGTTCGTACTAACGCTAATAATACGCAATTTCCATGTTACTACCATTGGATTCAATATTGAATCTAGTTTGACCAATCATTCTTGATCGAGGTCTTCAAATTAAACTGTTTGCGTTTTGATTGGCACTGAATGATGACACCTTTTCTTTGTCCATATTTACAATGATGGTGCAATAGCTCAACAGGGCTGAAAGTGACCAAATAACCAATTATAAACATCGTTAGAATGTAATTAATATTCAAAACGTTGATCATATGTTGAGTCGTAGCACGTTAGCAAAGGGCAATAAGTAACGAGTACCCTTGTAGTTGAAAACTTGAGTAGTTGCAGAATGCCTGCTAGTAACATTGTCAGTACTAAAGCTAATAATATGCCATTTCCATGTTACTACCATTGGATTCAATATTGAATCTAGTTTGACCAATCATTCTTGATGATCGAGGTCTTCAAATTGAACTGTTTGCTTTTTGATTGGCACTGAATGATGACACCTTTTCTTTGTCCATATTTACAATGATGGTGCAATAGCTCAACAGGGCTGAAAGTGACCAAATAACCAATAATAAACAACGTTGGAATGAAATTAATATTCAAAACGTTGATCATATGTTGAGTCGTAGCACGTTACCAAAGGGCAATAAGTAACGAGTACCCCTGTAGTTGAAAACTTGAGTAGTTGCAGAATGCGTGCTACTAACATTGTTAGTACTAAAGCTAATAATACGCAATTTCCATGTTACTACCATTGGATTCAATATTGAATCTAGTTTGACCAATCATTCTTGATCGAGGTCTTCAAATTGAACTGTTTGCTTTTTGATTGGCACTGAATGATGACACCTTTTCTTTGTCCATATTTACAATGATGGTGCAATAGCTCAACAGGGCTGAAAGTGACCAAATAACCAATTATAAACATTGTTGGAATGTAATTAATATTCAAAACGTTGATCATATGTTGAGTCGTAGCACGTTACCAAAGGGCAATAAGTAACGAGTACCCCTGTAGTTGGAAAGTTGAGTAGTTGCAGAATGCGTGCTACTAACATTGTTAGTACTAAAGCTAATAATACGCAATTTCCATGTTACTACCATTGGATTCAATATTGAATCTAGTTTGACCAATCATTCTTGATCGAGGTCTTCAAATTGAACTGTTTGCTTTTTGATTGGCACTGAATGATGACACCTTTTCTTTGTCCATATTTACAATGATGGTGCAATAGCTCAACAGGGCTGAAAGTGACCAAATAACCAATTATAAACATCGTTGGAATGTAATTAATATTCAAAACGTTGATCATATATTGTCGTAGCATGTTAGCAAAGGGCAATAAGTAACGAGTACCCTTGTAGTTGAAAACTTGAGTAGAAGCAGAATGCCTGCTAGTAACATTGTTCGTACTAACGCTAATAATACGCAATTTCCATGTTACTACCATTGGATTCAATATTGAATCTAGTTTGACCAATCATTCTTAATCGAGGTCTTCAAATTAAACTGTTTTCGTTTTGATTGGCACTGAATGATGACACCTTTTCTTTGTCCATATTTACAATGATGGTGCAATAGCTCAACAGGGCTGAAAGTGACCAAATAACCAATTCGAAACATCGTTGGAATGTAATTAATATTCAAAACGTTGATCATATGTTGAGTCGTAGCACGTTAGCAAAGGGCAATAAGTAACGAGTACCCTTGTAGTTGAAAACTTGAGTAGAAGCAGAATGCCTGCTAGTAACATTGTTCGTACTAACGCTAATAATACGCAATTTCCATGTTACTACCATTGGATTCAATATTGAATCTAGTTTGACCAATCATTCTTGATCGAGGTCTTCAAATTAAACTGTTTGCGTTTTGATTGGCACTGAATGATGACACCTTTTCTTTGTCCATATTTACAATGATGGTGCAATAGCTCAACAGGGCTGAAAGTGACCAAATAACCAATTATAAACATCGTTAGAATGTAATTAATATTCAAAACGTTGATCATATGTTGAGTCGTAGCACGTTAGCAAAGGGCAATAAGTAACGAGTACCCTTGTAGTTGAAAACTTGAGTAGTTGCAGAATGCCTGCTAGTAACATTGTCAGTACTAAAGCTAATAATATGCCATTTCTATGTTACTACCAATGGATTCAATATTGAATCTAGTTTGACCAATCATTCTTGATGATCGAGGTCTTCAAATTGAACTGTTTGCTTTTTGATTGGCACTGAATGATGACACCTTTTCTTTGTCCATATTTACAATGATGGTGCAAGAGCTCAACAGGGCTGAAAGTGACCAAATAACCAATTATAAACATCGTTAGAATGTAATTAATATTCAAAACGTTGATCATATGTTGAGTCGTAGCACGTTAGCAAAGGGCAATAAGTAACGAGTACCCTTGTAGTTGAAAACTTGAGTAGTTGCAGAATGCCTGCTAGTAACATTGTTCGTACTAACGCTAATAATACGCAATTTCCATGTTACTACCAATGGATTCAATATTGAATCTAGTTTGACCAATCATTCTTGATGATCGAGGTCTTCAAATTGAACTGTTTGCTTTTTGATTGGCACTGAATGATGACACCTTTTCTTTGTCCATATTTACAATGATGGTGCAAGAGCTCAACAGGGCTGAAAGTGACCAAATAACCAATTATAAACATCGTTGGAATGAAATTAATATTCAAAACGTTGATCATATGTTGAGTCGTAGAACGTTAGCAAAGGGCAATAAGTAACGAGTACCCTTGTAGTTGAAAACTTGAGTAGAAGCAGAATGCCTACTAGTAACATTGTTCGTACTAACGCTAATAATACGCAATTTCCATGTTACTACCATTGGATTCAATATTGAATCTAGTTTGACCAATCATTCTTGATCGAGGTCTTCAAATTGAACTGTTTGCTTTTTGATTGGCACTGAATGATGACACCTTTTCTTTGTCCATATTTACAATGATGGTGCAATAGCTCAACAGGGCTGAAAGTGACCAAATAACCAATAATAAACATCGTTGGAATGTAATTAATATTCAAAACGTTGATCATATGTTGAGTCGTAGCACGTTAGCAAAGGGCAATAAGTAACGAGTACCCTTGTAGTTGAAAACTTGAGTAGTTGCAGAATGCGTGCTACTAACATTGTTAGTACTAAAGCTAATAATACGCAATTTCCATGTTACTACCATTGGATTCAATATTGAATCTAGTTTGACCAATCATTCTTGATGATCGAGGTCTTCAAATTAACCTGTTTGCTTTTTGATGGGCACTGAATGATGACACCTTTTCTTTGTCCATATTTACAATGATGGTGCAATAGCTCAACAGGGCTGAAAGTGACCAAATAACCAATTATAAACATCGTTGGAATGTAATTAATATTCAAAACGTTGATCATATGTTGAGTCGTAGCACGTTAGCAAAGGGCAATAAGTAACGAGTACCCCTGTAGTTGCAAACTTGAGTAGTTGCAGAATGCCTGCTAGTAACATTGTCAGTACTAAAGCTAATAATACGCAATTTCCATGTTACTACCATTGGATTTAATATTGAATCTAGTTTGACCGATCATTCTTGATGATCGAGGTCTTCAAATTGAACTGTTTGCTTTTTGATTGGCACTGAATGATGACACCTTTTCTTTGTCCATATTTACAATGATGGTGCAAGAGCTCAACAGGGCTGAAAGTGACCAAATAACCAATTATAAACATCGTTGGAATGAAATTAATATTCAAAACGTTGATCATATGTTGAGTCGTAGAACGTTAGCAAAGGGCAATAAGTAACGAGTACCCTTGTAGTTGAGAACTTGAGTAGTTGCAGAATGCCTGCTAGTAACATTGTTCGTACTAACGCTAATAATACGCAATTTCCATGTTACTACCATTGGATTCAATATTGAATCTAGTTTGACCAATCATTCTTGATCGAGGTCTTCAAATTGAACTGTTTGCGTTTTGATTGGCACTGAATGATGACACCTTTTCTTTGTCCATATTTACAATGATGGTGCAATAGCTCAACAGGGCTGAAAGTGACCAAATAACCAATTATAAACATCGTTGGAATGTAATTAATATTCAAAACGTTGATCATATGTTGAGTCGTAGCACGTTAGCAAAGGGCAATAAGTAACGAGTACCCCTGGAGTTGAAAACTTGAGTAGTTGCAAACTTGAGTAGTTGCAGAATGCCTGCTAGTAACATTGTTCGTACTAACGCTAATAATACGCAATTTCCATGTTACTACCATTGGATTTAATATTGAATCTAGTTTGACCAATCATTCTTGATGATCGAGGTCTTCAAATTGAACTGTTTGCTTTTTGATTGGCACTGAATGATGACACCTTTTCTTTGTCCATATTTACAATGATGGTGCAAGAGCTCAACAGGGCTGAAAGTGACCAAATAACCAATTATAAACATCGTTGGAATGAAATTAATATTCAAAACGTTGATCATATGTTGAGTCGTAGCACGTTAGCAAAGGGCAATAAGTAACGAGTACCCTTGTAGTTGAAAACTTGAGTAGTTGCAGAATGCCTACTAGTAACATTGTTCGTACTAACGCTAATAATACGCAATTTCCATGTTACTACCATTGGATTCAATATTGAATCTAGTTTGACCAATCATTCTTGATCGAGGTCTTCAAATTAAACTGTTTGCATTTTGATTGGCACTGAATGATGACACCTTTTCTTTGTCCATATTTACAATGATGGTGCAATAGCTCAACAGGGCTGAAAGTGACCAAATAACCAATTATAAACATCGTTAGAATGTAATTAATATTCAAAACGTTGATCATATGTTGAGTCGTAGCACGTTAGCAAAGGGCAATAAGTAACGAGTACCCTTGTAGTTGAAAACTTGAGTAGTTGCAGAATGCCTGCTAGTAACATTGTCAGTACTAAAGCTAATAATATGCCATTTCCATGTTACTACCATTGGATTCAATATTGAATCTAGTTTGACCAATCATTCTTGATGATCGAGGTCTTCAAATTGAACTGTTTGCTTTTTGATTGGCACTGAATGATGACACCTTTTCTTTGTCCATATTTACAATGATGGTGCAATAGTTCAACAGGGCTGAAAGTGACCAAATAACCAATTATAAACATCGTTGGAATGTAATTAATATTCGAAACGTTGATCATATATTGTCGTAGCACGTTAGCAAAGGGCAATAAATAACGAGTACCCTTGTAGTTGAAAACTTGAGTAGAAGCAGAATGCCTACTAGTAACATTGTTCGTACTAACGCTAATAATACGCAATTTCCATGTTACTACCATTGGATTCAATATTGAATCTAGTTTGACCAATCATTCTTGATGATCGAGGTCTTCAAATTAACCTGTTTGCTTTTTGATTGGCACTGACTGATTTTCTTTGTCCATATTTACAATGATGGTGCAAGAGCTCAACAGGCCTGAAAGTGACCAACCGTATCAAATAACAAAATTATAAAAATTGTTGAATTATAAAAAGTATACAAAACGTTGAATCATATGTCTAGTCCTAGCACATTCTGAAGGTCTACTAATACTGCTCACTGGTTTCGTTGTTGATAGTGATACTCAGTACCCATTAGTGTTTGACCAATTATGCTTCTTGATCAAGGTTTTGAAGAAATTTGTTTCATTTTTGATTGGCACAAAATGATGACACCTTTTCTTTGTCCATATTTACAATGATGGTGCAAAAGCTCAACAGGCCTGAAAGTGACCAACAATTATTATAAAAACAAGATTATAAAATCGTTGACATGTAAACAAATATACAAACCGGTCGTCACACGTCGAGTCGTAATATTTTAGCGAAGGGCAATAACGAGTATTTGAAAACTCCAGACACATTTCATCACAAAACCTGTATATTTAAAAGTTATGTAATTATATGTATCATACGTAATGCAACAACGCGTGCGTGTAAATGTTTCGATGCGATAGATTGTAGTAACGCTGTCGTTTGCTTGTTCCAGCCAACGTCCCGGTCCCGGCAAGGTCACCCCGTCGCCCTCCATCGAGAAGGAGCGCATGCTCGCTACCTTCAAGATGCCCGGCGACGTCGACCGTTCCTCGCGCAGCTCCAGCGTGCAGAAGTCTTCGAGGTAAGCAGGGGGTCGGCAACAATGTCTTAGCTGTCTGGGTTGGCACTGCGTGATAACAACCTTTTTTGTCCACATCCTTTTTGTTCTAATGTGAACTTGGTCTGGACCCTCACTCCAGACCTTATCGCCACGGGTGACACTTTTATAACGAATTAACTGCGGGCTATGTTGATTGGTTGTGGATATTTACTGATGTTTTTGTTCCGTCAGGCCATCCTCACGTGATAACTCTTCCCGTCGTGGCGGTATGGGCTCTCAGCCAGGCTCGGTGTCCGCTAGCAACGAGGACATCAGTCGGACGCAGCCCGACAAAACTTCTTCCGTTTCCAATGCCAAAGCTCACGAGCTGAGCTTCGACGACATTGCCAAGAAAGCCAAGCTGGTCGTCGGCGAGTTGGTCACTAGCAACCTAGTTCAGGTGAGCCAGTTGCGCGTGAACGCTGCTTCGAGTAGCACGTTACGCAAGTGTGGTGAGAGAACGTTTTGTAGGTTTGCATTGGCACTAAATGATATCTCCTTTGTCCATATTTACTATGAATGATGGTTCATAAGTCCAACTCGCCTGAAGGTGACCAATACATCCAAATTTTAAAAATTTCAGTGTTACCCCTAGTATTGAAGTATTGCTCCGTTGTTTGTATCTACACTATTAGTGATATATTGTACAATGTATAGATATATATATATTAGTGATGCCTTCGGGTAACAAATTAGGAACCGGGTACCCGCCGAAATTACCCGGGTAATTTAAAAAAAAAACGTAGGCCTATTTACGTCATCCCCTGTCTAGTTCCGTGGTTCTGACGTTTCATAATCTTCTCAGTTCTCGGTAAAGAATAGTATTTGGCATGGCAACTAGAGATCGGTTGACAGGAGAGGGATTCAGTACACTGCACGTGTGGCCACAGATAACGGTAGGTGGTGCGACTAGATTTGACGAGCGCATTATGACAAGTTGAGGGAGGTCTGGGAAGATAGGTGAAAAGACTTATGTAGAATGCGAAGTTGATTTTCTCTCGGTAGCTTTAGTGATTCATAAAAGTTATTTTCTATATTATAGGTACTGGTTAGCACAATTACCCGGAACCTAGACGGGTACCCGGGTAACAGAATATTACCCGGGTAATGCATTACCCGTACCCGACCCGGGTACGCGGACCCGAAGGCATCACTAATATATATATATATATATATATATATATATATATATATATGTATGTATATATACATATATATATATTGTAAAACCATGCCCTTCATCATACTTTTGTGTACAGTGTATGATGAGCAATTATTATTTGGTAATTCTGACTCAACCATAATTAAAATATAGTAGAGTACCTATATCGGTTTTGAATTATCAGGGTGAAATATTCCATGCAGGAAAATTGAACCTGTGTTTTATGGGACTTTTTGTAAGGTAAAATAAACACCAGAAGTAGGAAAACAATGCATTGACATTTTGCTAAACTGCTTTTTATTGTCATTAAATAGTCCTCTAACATTCCTTGATGACCCGAACTTGGTCTTGGGAGACAGAATTGTCGAGCCCGATAAGACAGCAACCTAACCGCACTTGTGGTTCCAGGACTGCGGCGAGACGGTGAAGGAGACGTTCGTCGCGTCGCAGAAGCACGAGTTTGTGCGCGAGTGCATCAACGACGTGCTGGAGAAGTCTTCGAACAGCCGAGCGGCCGTCGGACAGTTCATGGTACACCTAATACAGAACAACATCATCAGCATACAGCAATACCTTCAGGGATTCTCCGAGATCCTCGACATTGGGGACGACATTGCGATAGACGTGCCCAAAATATGGCTCTACTTAGCTGAAATTATAGGTAAGCTTCAGTTGCGATTTATGATTCGGATCATCGTGTAACTTCCGAGTGAGCTTGATCGAAGTAGCCTTCGTATCTCCTGAGATGTAGGAATCTAGCAATGTAGCATTAATGGAATAGAGTATCAAATTTGAATATTTGACAAGAATCTATATTTTTTGTGGTATTACGATTCATTCAATATCATATTCCATTTCACTACTTTTTAATGTCTTTTCCAGAGTATTCAACTTTAGGCCTACTTTGTTATTTATTGAAAATTTGCACAATTTTGTAGATCGGCGTATTGAGCTGGATTGGATGGAATATTATTTTTGAAAAGTGTGTTCAAATATAAAATCAACTGGAGAAACCAAATGTCAAGTTGAAAAAAATCGTTATCTCTTTCCTTGATTACTTGTAAATAGTAAGTGGTGTCTTTGCACTTCTCGTCTCGGATTGAAAGTCCGAATGGATGTGTAATTTTTGTTGATAAACCCGAAGTTGTTGATCTAGTTTCAGTAGTTTGCTACAAAGTGCTACGTTTCTCGTGAATACAGGCTACCAAAACCAGAAATGAATGCCATATTCGTACACGTGTACGTATCTGATTGCCGTCTGTTTTCTGTTCCAGTTCCAATAATGTCTTCAGAGTTGCTCTCGTTCGTTGAATTCCGCGGCGCCGTTCAGCCGACAAAAGCCACGCAAATAGTAGTTGAAGCGTTACAATTATTAGTTAAAGATAAGGTAATTACTACAATTCAACTTTCTGTCTACTCAGAAACCCAATTTATGTTGTACATTTATTGTTGGATGTTTATAAAAAACGAAATTTGATTCAAAATCATTGTTCCCCAATAAAGGCGGTGGATATTTTATTTATGAAATATTCAGTATTTTGTTGTCGAGAGGTATTTCAACGCCAATCATGTGGTTTGATGAGAATGCTAGTCGATTAGCGTGTAGATGCAGATCATCAATGTAAAGTGTAAACCGATCGTTCGTTGGCGACCTACAGCTGACCCTGGTATATGTGTTATACTAGATCTCAGTGTTATAAAGATGACTCCTTGGATTTTCAGTAACATTTCGCTGATAGCCTACGAGTAACGTGTCCTTATATATTGATTTGAGTGCGTTTTCAAATGAGGAATTTTTTCAGAAAATTAGAAAATGGATACAATATTTCTGTATGTCATTTATTCTCCATAATTAGGCTGTGTTTATTGTAGTAAAACTTGCTCCAAAGCTTTTGATAGTAGCCGCCCCGGTGGCTAAGTCAATTATCGCTAGTGGTAGTAACTGAAGTCACCGTTGGGCGTGGATTCGAGTCCCGCATAAGGCATGGGTTTTTGTAAACGTCCTTTCACCTATCATCCTTTAATCGTTGCATTATCACCCGCTCATTCGTACCCCCGTATAACCTAGCTGTTGGTGGGGTCGTTGAGCAGCATTGATTTTTAAAAAAGCTTGTGATACCCGTCAGTATTTAGTGTTCGGGAACATTGTACTAGCACTCGGTCAACATGCTCGTTGATACTATAATCTTAGTTCCCGAGTTGACCGGTCTTTCCGTCTTGTTTTCCAGGGGCCAGGATGGATCCGGGAACGCTGGGACAAAGCTGGCCTCAAATGGACTGATTTCCTTGAACAGGGGCTAGTCGATGACTTTGTCAAAAACAATGTAAGTGGGATGAGATTTCATGTTTTCGCTCGTGTTGGAAGATCTCGGTACCCTAGTTATACCAGTAATGTCATTAAAATGTTGATAAACAAGTACTTCTTAAAACTTGCTTCAGAATAATTTCTTAGTAAATTAACGTAATATTGAAAGTGAAACACCATGCACATTTATAATGTTATACCTTAACACTGTAAGAACATTTTATTGCTATGAATTCCACCCCAAAGTCATATTCATCATATTTAATATTCATATTTCATCTGGTTAATAAGACGGTTGATAGGCCTACCTACAGAAATTGGACATGTGTAACAATTGTTCATTAGCCGATGAGGATGTTGAATATTTCCGAGTGTCGTAAAACGCTTCCGTTCTCATTTCCAGAAACTGGAGTATACCATCGGTGCACCAAGTGCCAACCAATCGACGACTACTTCGTCCAGTCTTACGTACGACGAGATAAGACAGAAAATAACCACGTTCCTAAAGGCCGAGCAATCCGGCTCCACCCCTTCCTTCGATCAACTCTGTGATTGGATAGGTGTAAGTACAGCGCGATCGAACCTTTCTCCAAAGCTACTCTAGGGTGTTTTGTTTGGCAGCGCTACGTGATGACAACTAATCTTTGTCCATATTTACTTGTGATGGTACAAGAGCTCAACAGGTCTGAAGTCTCCAAACAAAATACGATACCGATCATTTCATTTTGACACAAAATATACGTTGCATTGTGACATAAATCGAGCCTACTTGGCTTACTTGTAGACCTAGTACACTGGTCGTCTCGTAAAATGGTTGATTTTTCAAAATGAAATCTGCGCATATTTTGCCTTTTGCCGCTCATTTTCTCAGACCAGTAGTGGGCTACATTTGTAAATGCTAGTTTTACTGTGTATTTTATCAATATATTTTTCTCACAATGATTTTTTAATGTCACTTGGTTGACCACTCGATGTGACAGCAACCGTACTTAGCCTATATTACTAAATCAACTTGCCTTGTGCATACTTTTTTTTACCAATTAATAAGATTTTAATTTCTACGCTGGCAATGTGAGTCATGCATCTCCTCGATCTGACAGTAGTGTGTAGATTGTTGAACGTAATGGTTTGAGTACGTGTTCAAAGGTGCGTTTTACATTTTGTTTCCAGGCAAATGTTGGCGATCGAGTGAGAGAGCCCCTGTTCATCCGTGCCTTGATGACTGCCGTCTGCGAAAGTGCAATTTATAGTGAGTCTCTTCTCTTTCGTTTGTATTTCTCGGCGGCTAGAGAGTTGGTTTATTGAAGACGACGTGGTTATTGCTCTGTCACTGGTGAGGTCTCGCCTCCAATGATTATATTTATATGCGAGTAGTGACCTGATTCTTTTGATGACAGTTATTCAATGAGAAGGTCGTGACCTCGCAGTGACACAATATTTCATTCAATTTTCTCCATTTTGTAAAATACATATACTTGAGAGATGAAATAATATATTATAGGCCCATTTATATATATATATATATATATATATATATATATATATATATATATATATATATATATATATATATATATATATATATATATATATATATATATATATATATATTTAAAAAAGGCGATTTTCAATTTTTGGGGCCAGGACTGGGTCACTGCCCTATTGATCTCCGTAAAACCAAGTTGAAGGTTTTACAGCCAATTCAAACGTGATCTTTTGTTGTCGTGCCAAGTAGTAGGCTTGCACTAATAATTCAATTTGACAATTTCCCTCCAGACATAGAATGTCGATTAATGTAGGCCTAAAACTAACATATTGACAGGTTAGAACAGTCCAAAACTAAAGTTCAAGAACAAATGATAATATTATGACTAGTCGGTAGTCTTTATCGATCACATTACAATATCAGTACAATCGAAATGGGTGAGGTTCGGTCAGCTGATCGAGAAAGGAGGTGCAGTAACGCATCTTGTTGGTTTCGTATTGCGACCACGAGAGCGAGTATGTAACGTTTTCCGCCCGTCCGTTTCAGATTATCAAAACACGACGTGGAAGCTGAAAGAGAATGTGCTCCAACAGCACCAGAAGCTCCTCCTGAAATACGTGGACAACAAAGAGGACCTCGAGTTACAGTGTATCTACGCGGTGCAGACCCTCATCGAAAAACTCGAACACCCTCAAGGTACGTATTCGCATCAAGTTGGCCTACTTTTTCCCCAACCTCGTTCAACCATGGATACATCTTTGAATAAAATATTGTCGGATGATTCGAAATGTATCGACAAACTTTTCAAATTCCTGAATTCAACTGATGAATTGAATCAAATATGATGACTTCTAATTATCTATACAGAAGTTCAGCATAAATTGGAAAATGGGTGACGAAATGTCGGTTGTTACCCGGAAAAAAAATCCATATAGACTTCTGTGTCGAGTAACTGAGAATCAATTGATTATTTTCACCATGACACAGCAGTGCAAAAATTCCTAAATCGATCAGTTTTCTGCTTCTCTCCAACAAATTGTGAAGGTGGAATGTTCCTGCATGGATTTTCTTCTCTTTTTAAAACCGTGTGGAATTGAAGTTTTCTCAACAGTATTTGCTCTGTTCTTTTTCAGGCTTATTATGCGCAATTTTCCAAGATTTATACGACAATAACGTGTTCTCATACGACGCGTTCATCGCCTGGGAGACGAGCGAGGATCCCGCCGAGAAGGTCGGAAAAGGGGTCGCTCTCAAGTCCCTCACTTCGTTTTTTACGGCCCTGAAGGAAAGCGAAAGCAGCTGTGATGAATCCTGAACCCGCCCCAAAGCACTCGATGACAGTGCAAAGACATCAAACAAAAACGATTAGGTTAAAATATTATATAATATATATAAACGTTGGAAAACAATCGACCGGGTGATTGATTTCGAAAATCGTGTATAATAAAAAGAAGTAATTGTAATATTACTTATTATAAATAGTGTTGTTTCTTTGTTAATTGATTGAAGTGAGATTTAGGGAAGAATGTTACGGTCGAGACTCGAGAAAATAGTCTTCTTTTGTACATTGGAACAGTAAAATGTAAAGAAAGTTAATGATGCAGTGAAAGACGGTTAAGATAAGTTATACAAAATTATTGAATAAAAAGTTAAGTGAGTCCAAACTGAAGATTTCACTCCGCGCCCGACAGTGTTTCGAAGACTCGGCAGAGAAGTGGATAAGTTAGCGTATAAAATTATTATTTTATAGAGCTGAAAAATGTATAAATATTATGTTGTTGTTAATATTATATAATTCTTCCTCCTATCATTGTTCATATTATTATTGTTTTTGATTTTGGTCATTTTCCATCTTTTTTTGTTTGTTTAATTTTTTTTTAAAGTTAACAAACTTTACAAAAAAAGTCTCCTGTACAGAATGTAGTAATAATTTATGTGGGTCCAGTCAAATGACCTTGATTATATTGTTTATGAAACATGCTTTTCCCCCGTGTAATTGTGATGACTGCCGAGCCGTTACTACCAATACGATGGAACGTAATTTTTTAAGATTTGTCAAGATTGTCTTTTGCAGCTATTTTTAATATTGCTGGCAATTTATAGTCCACAATTCTACTGTTTAAAAAATCTGTCGTTATTTCTACTTGAACAAAAATCGAATTTAAAATGATACTTGAGCATTTTTTTGATTTGCAAGTTTTATAAACTGGCTAAATTGTTTTAAGTACGTACTATAAATATCATACATTATGGTGATACCATAGTTGATGATTCTGACTGGATGGTCTGATGTAAAAGTGTTGAAATAGTTATCTCATGTGGCAGTAGGGGGGAGGGGGGCAAACTGACGTATTTATGATGAACTGACAAAAAAAGAATTCTTATAAATCCGAACCCAACTTAATAAAGTGACTCGCTTAACATTACGAGTTTGTATGTTTTTGAAAATGAACCTATCCAAATTTCTTCCATCCTTTTTGTAATCAAGAGCGCATTTTTATTTAGCAGCACTAGATGTATGCAAGTCTTGAAGTACTTGATTGCACGAGATGAAAGACAGGAAAAAATTGACATTTTGTTTTTATTACGATGAGTAGGCCCTAGTGTTGAAATAAGAGTGTGTAGACATCTTTATTACGAGTTATCTTGAAGCGTGTCTTGGTGGGATTCAAGGAAAAAGTCTTGTAGACCTAAAACATTTATATTGAAAGATGAGTAGGCCCTAGTAGTATTTGTAGCTTAGTAGTATCTACAGTAGCATTTAAAAGCACTTTCTGTCATTACTTTAAGTGTTGAATGTAGACCTAGCTGCTTGTGGGGTCGTCAAGCACCATGAAAAAATATTAAACTATTATTTTATGCTAATGGATTATTCAATGCAAGGACCTTGTACTGGACCTTTGAAAATTAGTCTTAAGCCCCCTGGAAGTTATTTTTTTTCTAGAAGACCAAAGCCTTGGACGTGAGTTCAATCTTCCATCTCTTGGCATTCGATGTATATTGCTAGAATGTGAAAGAAGACTAGTTGTAGGCCTACTTGCAAGGGTGTGTGTGATGCTCAAAAATGGATTCCAGTACAGTACTCATGTACCCTATAATTTGCAGAAATGACGTAAGTAACACGAAGCGTTTAATCATACTTAATGGTTTAATGTAGGGCATTGTACTTTCGATTGGCTGCGGTTGAACCAAATGTGATTTTGTTTTGTATTACAGTATCTAATATTTGTCATGTTCATTTTATAGTTGAGTGTGAGGAGAGAGTGGTTCAATTTTTTACCTTCACAACTTGCACAAATATCTTTTCGAGAACAGCAGTCGGTGGTAAGATATCCTACTTACCTTAATATGAAAGGAGTTGAATTTATTATCGTAATGATTGATATACGGAAGTTACCGTCTAGATCATTCAGGAGACCTGGGTTTGATTCCTGCCATGGTTTCTGCTGGATTTTTCAAAGTTTCCTTTTGTCCTTGAAGTAAGTAACTGCTGGAAAGGTCCCTCGAAAGCAGGCTACGACCATTACGTGATTCCGTACCCACTTTTCAAAACACCTAATAATGCTTTCGTCTGATGCTATAGGTTTTAGTTTATAGCGCGTCATTGACCCATTAAAAAATATATTCTCAAGTATTGGAACTACTGCGGTAGAACTTTCCAGCTATAAGTGTCTACATAATTATGGAGCCTGGTATGCCCTATGTTGAGGTACAAGAATTGACTAATGAAATACCGGCACATGCAGCACAGTGGTTAACGCGCTCGCTTTATGTGATCCGGTAGGCGAGGGGAATTTCGAACCTAGTTCAACCCTGCTGCCAACCATCTTTACAGGGATTTTTCATGGTTTACCTCTGTAGTCTAGGCTAATGCCGGGATGGTTCCTACAATAAGTCGGCCATAACCACTTCCTTCCCATTATCCAAGAACCTTCATCGTGTCATCACATAATTTCATTGATCATCCATCCGACGCCATTAGATCTGCGCTATCATAACAGTGCTTCGTTGAACCCAATATATAAAAAACAACTAATGAAATTTAATTCACAAACATATAAATCATCATAAAATAATTATTCAGATATACACATTTCCCACTTCACAGAGATTATATAATTATGTATACCAACTTATTTTTATTAGCCTTCAAATTATGATTAATTATCAGCTGGTGCTACAACCATGGGAAATTATATATATTCCAATGTTGATACCAATTTTAAAAATCTAATTAATCCTTAGCCATAATTGTGAAACAATGATTGTATATCAAGATTTATCATCGTATTTTTTTTAATGTTGATTTATGATTTCCAAAAAATGAATGAATAAAATATTGGAGCGCCGCATCTCTCGATGGCAATGCAACAACCAACAGTAAGGTAAACAATAATACTGTACAGTACAACTATTTCCTCCGTATTTTAGAATCTATACAAGGAAGTACGCTGCCTGTTGAATAAAACTTCATCTGAAAATTTAGAGAACTGTGTTGTACATTTCCAAGCCTTGCCTGTCAACAATATTGAAAAACTGCAGGGAGTTGCAACATTGATTCATGAAAAGGTATGCACACAAAGATTTGATTCCATTTAATAATATTGTAGACAAATTATTTATTAGCCATGTCATACGTACCAAAATGAACGATCGTAGTGACTTTCCGTTTGATTGTAGTGAAACTGCTTTAAAACTATTCAGATAAATATCTTCTAAAAAATGTTGACCGTAACATCATAGTGTTGAGCCATAACACGCCACAGTGTCAGTTTTAGGAGATTCTAATTCAAATATACTAGGAAAACGCCATATATGCATTGTTGGACAAGCGAATAGTAATAGTATGGGTAAAAATGGGTGAAAACTGCTTCGAGTGGTACCAATTTAGCACATTTTATGTTTTTTCTGCAAAATGGCTGACCCGATCAAGCTGAAATTTTTTAGAAATGTGTATCAAAATGTAATTCAACTTCACGCCAAATTTCATTTTTCGGGAAAATAAAAATATTTTCTTTTTTTTTCCGTCATGTTATACTAATGAGTATTTTTGAAATTTCTAAAATTCATAAAAAAAAGAGTTACCGCTCTATAATGCCACAAAACTATAAAGATCTAAGTTAGATAGAAACCATATTGAAAAAAGTTTGAAGTTGATAGCTGTAGCCATTTGACCTGTGGAGAACCAAAAAAAAAAAAATATATAAAAACGAACACTAATTTTTTTCAGTAAGTCAAATTGAATCCTCGCTAAAGCTCGTCTAAAAATAAAAATGATGTGGTTTACCTTTGCATCTAAAATAACCGCCACAGAGAATCTCTCGCAGCTTGATCCTCCGCGGGTGCATCATGGTCTACCTATTGCGATTGTGCGTCGCCACAAAAATGTTACAAACTGACTCTACACTACATTACAATATTCTGTCATTATTGTAAAGTCTGACGTTGCAAATAAATATTGGCAGATTCCATCTATCGGGATGCATCATTTTTAACATTGTGCGTTTACAAGTTAGCTGGTTCAAGTTAGCTTTATATGTCTTCAAACATGGTTTTCAAGAAAAAAGGTACCGGGGCGTGCCCTGCCCCAAGACGAAAGTACCAGGGCGCCGCCCCGGTCCGCCAAGGTCCGAATACACCACTGTAGCCGTTGTATATTCCAGGCTGTTGACGAGCAAATGTACTCTCACCTCTACGCACAAATGTGCAAGAAGTTGTCCAACATCCAATTCCCCGGCGTTCCCGCTACAATCAAGTATCCTGAAAACATTACGTTCAAGGAACTTGTCATCAACTGCAGTCAGAACGAGTTTGAGAATAAATTGAAACTTAGATTCAATATGGAGGAAGCATTGAAAGTGTGCGAAGATGTGGCAGACGTTGTGAGTTTTACACTTCTCTTACGAATCTCACGAATCGATCACACTCGGGGATATATCTTGTTTGATTGTAGCCCCTATTTACGTTTTCAGGAAGAAAAAGAGAAACTAAAATTGTTCTTCGAAGAGGAAGCACTAATTTCCCGGGCCAAAGCTGTTGGAAATGCCAAGTGAGTGATGAACGTATTACACGCGTCATAGATGAAAGATATACTTCCAGACAAGTTCATTTAAAACTGATTCCCCTAGGCTTGATTTTCACTTTCTCCTAACCCCTTGCCCTGTAGTACATTTTCCGGCCAATGAGCGAAAGCTCGACAATTGTGCTGGTTGTTGATTGTGATTGGCTATTGGCCAGCACACTTGCCACGTTTTCTCAGCTGTCGAAAATTGCACAATTTTTTTAAATTACATTTTTTGCCAATTGATATATAACATTCTTTTTACTTTGTAACACATGGGAGTGGGGATGGAGTTTTCAGATTTGGTTTGCCGCAAGATCTTTGGCAGTGTATCTTCCGTCCATGTGCGCATAAAAAGGCATAGAAGAGCAGCAGCTTACCTTGATTCCATTTACACAAAAACACGTACCAGTACCATAATGGATTTTGTTTACAGCATTAAAATCTTGTAAATTTAATATGAAATAACAATAAATATAATCATGTAGTCAGAATTTTTGGAATCAAAAGAAGTAACTTTGACACCAGAATTGCATTGTCTGTGAAAACGCTTCTCTGAAACTACTAGATGAAATGAAATAAGCACGAAAGTATAAAATAATACTTCGAATCATTTGTTCTATTTTCCTTTCGGTTATCATGATACCTACTTTGATCTTCTCTCGACAGGTTTGTCGGCGAACTGTTCAACGTGAAGTTATTGTCGACGGGAATCATTCACCGTTGCGTCCGATATTTATTAAAGAAAGGAGACGAAGAGAGTTTGGAATGTTTGTGTAAGCTTCTGGCTACTATTGGAAAAGGTTTTGAACTGAAACAAATTTCCGATGGTTTTAACCCAAATGTAAGAATACTTTAAACTAGGAGCATATGCAATTGTACGATATGAGCAACATACCTTGTCACATGTATATGAAATGTTACGGAAAGCTATACACACACCTTGATTCTAAAACTTCAATGTCCAGCCTACCTGTTTCATTCATTGCATAGCAGAAACAGATTTCCAATGGTTTGGACCCAAAAGTAAGAACATTTTAAACTAGGAAAACACAGCATTTACGATAGAAAATATCGGCACATTTATATTAAATGTTTGGAAAGCTATACACAAGCATAGATTTTAAAACTATAACGTTACAGCCTTTCTGTGTGATTCATTGGATACAATGACTATCACTTTATACATACCTGCACTTTATACATACAATGCCATTGCATTATACATACAATGCATACCTGTTGCCATTGTTAATAGCTTTCTTATCGGTGTAAAAAGTTACGTATTTTCCTATTGTACCAGTATTGTATAGGGTCGATTTAGGAAACAAATTATAAATTGTCACTAATATTAAAATATTAAACCGCTATTCAGCAGAATAATCATTGATTGACAGAACCTTGCCGTTTTGATGTTAACACACATGCCAAATAAAGAACTGAACAACAAAATCTTTATTGCGTCAGTATAACCGATATTGTTTGTCTCTCTTCGGTAGTACTTCTTGCTCCAGTATTTCACCGACATACGGTCCGTGGTGAAGAGACTTGGCGACGCCCTCTCCCCTCGGGTGCGGTTCACGGTGCAGGACTTGGTCGATCTCGCCGCGAACAAGTGGGTGCCTCGTAGGCAGTGGGACGAGATCGATATGCAAGACTACGATCTCTTAGACGCGGACAAGATCACAAAGAGAAAAACCAAAGACATACCACTGAGATTACATGTTTAATTATGCATTGTTGCTGTATTTTATCAATTTTGTATTTAATTAAATTTGTAAAAATATATTTGTATGTAGACATACTCTTATTTTATTTTGTATCTATGCCGTGGTTGTTAGGGAGAAAAATCTGAACTTTGGAAAATCCCAATAAGTCTAGCGCTGGGTAGAATTTTCAATGAATGTTGAAATTGTTCTAAACCTACATATTTCTACGAAAATAAAGAAATTTTGATTGGTTTTTCATGAATAAGTGAATAATTATATTTGTTATATACCGGTATTTGCATTATATAAGTAAATTAAATATATTTCTAATTGGTTCAAATATACAAATGATAAAATGAATTTATATAAAAAAGTTGATCCACTAAATTAGACATTTGAAATATGATTGCATGTGAATAAAACAGTATTATTATTATTATTATGATTACAGTTTGTATTATTAGTTTTTATCAAATCAACACAGGGTGCCAGGTTACCACTTGTAAGTCTTTGACAAATAGAAATTTGAGGGCAAACAAACTATTATTGATGTAGTGAATATCGCCTTTTTTGTAGATAGCGTATGTACCATATTATTGTATCCATGCTATACCTCAAAAATAAAGTCTGTTTATTATTATTATTATGAGTGATAAGGTAGCATAATTTGAGGGGGCATTGTTGTCCACTTATTACCACCAACAAAGTGTGAGATTCCTACACTTTATCGATCGCGCAAATGGCACTCGGTCGTTCTGCATTTGCATCTACCCAAAGATCGAAACCTAAACCAAACTGATCCGACTCAGATGCATTGAGGGTTGCGTTAGTTTGCCGGCAACGCAACCCTCAACGCATCTTGTAGGCAACACACGTGACTGGTGAGCACGTCATAACATGTTTATATCTCCATGGTTACGATCTGTCAGCTGGAGCCTGCAACAGCCAGAGACGAGACTCGGCGTGGCCGTAGTGCGATTGGCTGTCGAATGAACGGTGGCTACGTAACATTCGGTTTGCTTGCCTTCACTTTTAAATGGGATTCTTGTAGTGACTGACACCCAGAAGAGGCGTGGCAGGAGTGAGTGTCGTGCCTTGTTCCATTGACTTAATAATAACTACGTTGCTTGTTCTTTTCAAGTAGTAATGACATTGGCACTGACATCGATCAGGTGGTAAAATTTGTAGGATAATATTGAAATTTGTTGTGGGTGAGTCCATAGTACGCTTGGTTACGAGGATGGTGCCTAGGCTGGTAGGCCTAAATGACCTAGACCTACACCTAGGCCATTATAAACTCCATGCCTACGCCTTTTAGGCTATGCACAGAATAAGGGGAATCACTTCCTAACTGCAAGATTTTCAACGTCGTAGCCGCTTGCTATATTCATACAGACTGTAACATCGAGTTTGTATTGTGGCTGTACCGCTGTAGGTACACATTACGGTAATTGTTTGATTAAATCTGAGATTTTTGTCATGGACTCACACAGTCCCTGAAAAGTAGAGTAGGCTTAGGCCTAGTGCTGTTAATTAGATAATGTCTAAACTCATCAATTACTGTAGGCCTTCCTACAATAGGTCTATTATTTATTATTTGGTAATTTGACATCCACAGGCACCACCTGTCGATGGAAATACCGATTTGCCAATTATTCTTTCATTATTTATCATTACAATTAATTTCGATATACTAATAATAATATAACTATTGTTTGTGTGTTACTGTAGGAAAACACTGATGTTAAACAGCAGAAATGCTGAATATAGATCCAGGTATGAACCTATCATCCGTAGTTAATTGAGATTGCATGGGAGCCGATTTACCAAACTATCATATTTTTGGTGATTTATTTTGAAATTATACTTTTGTATATTTCTGTTCCACACTGGTTGTGTGTGTTTCATTTCATTTCATGTAAATACCGATCAGTGCATTCAAGATTTGGTTCACAGATTTAGTAGTAGGCCTACGGTAGTAGCTGTTTATCAGCAAGTTCTGCAATTTTACATTGATACATAGTATAATTTCATACACATTACAAGTAGGCCTAAATATAACAATTTTATAATAAAACATTAACATTGTGTATTACAATAGACAACTGATGAACAATATTCAAGTCGCAAATATAGGAAAATGGACTATACCAAGATGAAAAACTTATTGTTTTTGTTTGTAAACACCACAGCCTTCA
Source organism: Brachyptera putata (assembly GCA_907164805.1). NCBI lineage: Eukaryota > Metazoa > Arthropoda > Insecta > Plecoptera > Taeniopterygidae > Brachyptera > Brachyptera putata. The sequence continues at coordinate 6,075,662 of OU015466.1, read as the reverse complement.
TTATTCAGATCATTCTTTTCTGATACTGCCCTTTCACTCGGGGTATGTTTCCCGTGTTAACCGATGGCGATGTCCATTTATTTTGGTTTACAAAATCGCCGATGGTGCGGTTGTTTCCAGACCATGACATCACTTGCCAAAGATATTCAAGTGTATTAGTCTGATTGAAGTGTCATATCTGCGAAACTACTAAAAACTTTGGGAATTTCCGTAAAAGAATTTGAACTAAGTGCACATTCTATTTGGCCGTGATTGCGAGTTCACTACCGTTGTTTATGATAATAATACCAACGATTTAATCCCATAATATGATGAAATATCGCCAGGACCAGTTCTTGATTTATGTTTATTGCTTGAGCTAACATGAATATTGTTGAAGTCCAAACCTGAGTAAGTCTTAAGTAGAGACGGTAGAGATCAGTGGTCTAAAGACCCTAGCTAAAACGTAGATACCGTATGACATTAACCTCAATAGCGTCGTGGGAAATTGAAAAATTCTGACAGATTGACAGTTTTTCAAAGTTGGAAATTTAGATTACCAGAGTTCAGCACATACCAGACCGTGACGTCATTTTTGCTTGCGCGAGCAAAGATGCGCGAACCTGTCAAAATAGCCTTAGTGAAAGGGCAGTACAAGAAAAGACTGTCTCATCCAATAAAGAAGGCTGTGACACCATACTACAGAGATAACTGAAATTGAAATAACTTACCTTTTTGTCTAGTCCTGTAGATGTAAATTAAGTTATTTGATCTCCGCAGTCCCGTCGAGATGGACAAAGCCCGCCAGGAAGACGTATAACCGTGCCATGTTGTTGTTGCTGCGAGAAAGCCCTCTATCTAACAGTAAACCCGACAGGTTAACATATGTGTCGTGCAGGCCTGAATATTCGATCGTGATGAAGGTAAGCACAAACTAGCCTGGCTTGGGGGTAGAGACTTGAACCAAGAGTGAGAGACTGTTTTCTGTTTGCCTGATACTTGTAAAACACAAGGCTCAAACATAATCCAGTAACTGAACCTCACCACACAGCAGGCCTACTATATGGAACTGGATTGTACCATAACGGTGTGAATTTTTTTAACGCTTTACCGCACGATATTACCTCTCAAAAGTCTTTCTTTTGTTTTAAAAATAGTGTTAAACAATAGCTATTAGATTTTTTTTTATAAGCCAGAGGATTTCTGTGAGAAGGTAGTGTAATGAAATAAAGTGTACTTTATAAATCTTATGGTTGTTGACGAAACATAATATAATATTTAATGTGTATTGTGAATAAAAATCTATCTATCTAAATCTATCTATCTATGAAGTTGCGAGTATTTCCCTATGGTCACCGCGTTTTGATTGTTGTAGAAACGTGTGGAAATGAAGTTCCTTACCTCCGAGGTGTGCGTTGATTGGACTGGAATAAATGTTGGGGTGGAGCAATCCTCCGTAGCTCCGTCGAGTTCAACGAACCTCCCAGGCAGGGAGATGTGTGATCGCGGCGATGTGCGAGAAAGCCCTCTATCTAACGAGACCTCACCCTTGCCTGGCGGTCGTGAAGCTGCCAGTAGTTCCGTCGTTCAAGAGGTGAGCGTTAAGAGCCCGCATCGTGGACAGATTTACAAACTTGGTGCACTTTGGCAACATATATCTCAAGAACTACAAACACCACCGACTTGCGGTCAGTTGCAATCAATGAATAATACCCTCACAATTAGATGTGTCGAGTCGATATTTGGAAATAATTTCATGATAGAGCAACAATTGAATCAAAATGTGTCTAATTTGATGGTCTTCATTGTTAAATTCCCGGTTAACGAATGATAGTAGAAAAAAAATTCAAAGGCGCATCTTCACGTTCAACTTTGCTCATCAATATTTGAAATTCTGATTTGCCATATGTCATTTGTCAAGTTTGTATCTTGCACAGTTGAAGTTTTTCGATCATTTATATCTGTGAAGTTCCCCCTGGATAGAACGTTTTTCCCTACGGAGACTTGGGATACATTGATAAATGATATATTTAGGATCACTTTTGTTTGATTTATTTCCAGAAATCTGAGCGAGTGGAGTTTCTTGTACCCGAGGCCAGCGTTGAGCAGAACGCAGCATGCAGCACACCGGTGCGCATGGGTCTGCGTGCCGGAGTTATCGGCAGTGTGCTGGAAAAGCAAGTCTGGCCGACGAATAGCAAAACCGCTGTGAGAGACGTGAGTGTTCGGTGCGGACGTTGTACCTGTCCTCCAGTGTTGGAAACTTTTAAAACAAGTTTGGTTCATGGCAAATAAATCGATCTTTTAAAAAGTTCGAATTTTGTTTTCGTGGCTTTGCTGTAAAAGCTCAAGTTCAAATTCAAAGAAACATAAGTTGAGATAAACGTAAGAAACATACGCTAGAACAATACAATTAGTGTAGATCCACAGCCTGCATACAAGTCACAACTTGTCAACCTTGACCACACGTGGCTTTCTGGTGACAAGTGATCACATGATGAAATCCCAAAGAGCGAATATTATACATTCGGGATGGACTGTAAAATAGTCGATCTCATTCAGAATTTGGACAGAGTATGTGGGCATTTGTTTCAATAGCAACTATTTTTTTCTAAGCAAGAATAATCTTCTATTGATGTGGAGTGATTATTCAAATCGATACTCGTATTTGAAAATATGCTCTATGGAGGAATATAGCCCATTCCCAATAACTATCACGTACACATTCCAATTATTAACTTCGTAAAATAATATATCATATTTTATTTATTACAAACTTTATTCTTTTTATTCTAATAATGCGATTTCAGTCCAGCTTCGGTCAAGTTTCGGGGAGGGGGGGGGGGGGGGGGGAAGGGGGGGGCCACCATTGAGTGACATGTAGCTTCAGGTCTAACTATTTTGTGTCTGTTCTCTAGATGCCACCGTCAGTTGGGGTGAGCGTAAGAAACAACAGATTCGTTCGAGGCTTGCGCCTTATTTACAGTTATCAATCAAAATCTAAACGAGGAGATTTCTCAGCACTCGTACCTTTGGTAAGTAGATTTCTCTCAGATGTCCGTGGTTGGTGCATATCATTACTTCAATAGGAATAGATATATCTCACATTGAGATATTGTGCAATGAATTATTTCTTCGTGTCGTTTGGGAGATTTTTCTAGTCGATCTTTCAGCCTCCGTATTGAGACGTTTATCGAAAGCTGTCGTCAGTCAAGTTCGGAAGAAACCATCTCTGAAGAAAGAGCTTGACTTGTAGACTTTTTCAAGAATTCAATACGCGGGCACTTACTGCCTGCTATACTGCGTTTTTTTAAGAACTCAATACACGGGCGCTACTGCCAGCTATACTGCGTTCTAATGGCTGTGGAGTTGATAAAGTCAGTCTGCTTATCCACACGGTTGAAGGCCAAAAAACAAGATGGATGACTTGCGTTATCTCTCATCTTACTCACTGTGACGGTGAATCTCTTGGAATAGGTATAGTTAACATGGTAATGTTGTAACTGCCTATATATTACAAGTAAATACGTTCACTGTAACCCAAGATGATTTGAATAATTCATGCTAAATAGCATTGGCAGCATGGGACTTTCAAGCGCGGGTACTAACATCGCGCTCTATTTCAAACGTCGCCGCTAGATGGTCTTTCGTCTATTGGAAATCTTCCAAATTTGACTGACGATCGCCCGCTCTAAAAAACTTCCCCAATGTTCATCTCGTGTTCATGTCGCAGAACACTTGAACATCGTCTTGTTTCGTTTTCCAAACAGAGCACCATTCAGTCGACGAGTGCAGCTGCCGTTGAACCGGAGCCAAGACTTGCGAGCGTTCTGCAGCCCAACGTTCCCGTTCCGCAAGCTTACGTTCCCGTTCCGCAAGCCTACGTTCCCGTTCCGCAAGCTTACGTTCCCGTTCCGCAAGCTTACGTTACCGTTCCCAGAGTGAACGCGCAACAGAACGCGTTATTAAACGCCCTTCTCTCGCCTCGCAAGGTTGATAAGAGCGTCGGTAGGGGAGATGACCGGGACAGAAGCGCTAGCGCAATCAATGAAAAGCATCAGCTCTTTAGTAATCTCCGCCCAAAGGTCGATGAAAGAGGAGAAAGTAAAGACTGCACCGTGCCAAATATGATTGTTAATCATCGTGATGAAGTAGATAACTACACTAAACATGACAACATGATCCGTGAAACCAATGAGAAAAGAAAATTGTCCGCCCGTGAAACTTTAATTTCTGCTCTCAAACCGTCTGTATCGATGGATGATGGTCAGCAGGAGGGTGATTTTAATTTAAATAGGGTAAAATCTAACCAATAGACGACTCGTGTCCATAAAAGAAGGTCCTCTACCACACGGCCAATATAAATATCACCGTTTTGTTTTATAGTTGTGGTATCATCATGGTATTACAGTTTTTTAAGATGAGGTTTACTATTAAAAACACAATTACAACTTTCAGAAGCGTCGAGTATTTGAAGTCGTAGCGATCGTATCTACAATTACCAGAGTTTTAAAATTAGCTTCAGTTGGTAGACGACCTTCTTTCGTGGTTAGGAATTTGTACAGAAAATACAGAAAAGCTTCATTCTATTATTAAATGACATCACAACCCTGAAACTAGATTTGAATGAATAATGACAATATTTATTTTCTTAATTTTAGAGAAAACTAAAAATCGTTGGCTCAATTGAAGAAATAATGATTAATTTATTTGTCATTCAGGACCTGGCCTTTTTTCTGAGTCTCGATTATCGATTCTGTCCATGTTGCTATACAGAATCTGTAATACCTACGTCATGACTTATGTTCTCTGGAGGACAAAGGCATAAATTATAATTCCCAAAACTGAGATGATGATTTCGAGTTTTCTTTGGAATTGCAGATATCAGTATCGTCTTTATTTATTAAAATCTAGTTTTAGAGTTGTGATGTCTTTTAGTATACTCTATCCCCTTACAATAATTTTATAACAATTGTATCCTATTCTGTTGAGATAGCGTAACGTTGATTTTCTGTGTTCAGAAGGAACTGTTGCTGTCTGTTGTAGGCCTACTCTCTACATGATTTATATTGAAGATTAACTTTTATTACAATAATTTGACGTTTTTGTATTTGGTACGTTAGCATCATATGCAGTGAAACCTCTATCTATCGTCCTCATGGCATCGTGAAAGAAGCAACATTTGCAAATGTGCATGTTCATATAAATGTTCAAATTCAATATTTGTAAGATTGGACCAACAAAATGATGAGAGTTCCAGGATTGCGAGGGGAAGGGGGTTTCACCGCAGACATTTTAATAACTAGGCTAGACGTAGAACTAGCGCGGGCAGCATTGAGAGTGGTTGAAGCCGGAAATGTATGTATATTATAATCTTCTAATATATTAGAATTGGAATATGAGAAATTATAATTATATTAGGAGAATAAAACAATATTCTAACATGTTGCTGATGAAATGAGCATTTTGCCAACGTTCATCACAAAAGAACAATTAGAAACATGATAAAATGATTGATGAAACAAATATTAACGATGAGATATGAGTAACGGGATTAAAGTAAAGACAAATAGACGTGAGAAATTACATTGCATTAATGTAAGGCCATTAGTATATGTATACATCAATTATATTGTGATAGAGTGAAAAAATGATACGCTTCAAAGAGAAGGAAAGACTTTGAATTATATCAAATAATGTGATCTATTATTCTTGAATTCATAAAAAAATAATTGAGTGCTCATTTATTATGTATTGGATTCTTCATTTTGATATTTATATGTGAGTCGTAGGCTTTTTCTGAAAGAAAACTGTATTTTAGGCTTTTGTATTTTAGGCTATATACTCATACATGCCATAAAATTGAGGTCTATATTTTAATTTTAAATTTCACTCTATTTTTTCACATTCTTCAATGATTTTTTTCAATATTTTTCTGGGAATCTATCATCAAACTATTTTATTTATAAATAGTTTTTAAATTTCCCATATTTTAATCAATTGTCATATTTTACCCCAATTCATTGTTGATCGAATGTTTCCATTACGTTCTTGAATAATATGATTGAATGTTTTTTTTTCTTGATGATTCAATATTTTGTTGCACTGCATTACTCTACCAAATTGTAGCAATAATAATATAACGCCTTGTTATACTAGTTGTTGTTTCTGTGCTAAACAGTTCAATGAGGAACTCTCTAGAGAAGTTTGTGATGAACTTGTAACTGATAATGGTTGACTGAGTAGAATAGGTTTAGTAATAGCATTAAAAACCACATCGTCGGTCCAACGGCGCCCGAATTCATCGGGTGGTTCTTGCGGAAGCAATATGTGGGTACAAATGTTATGTAATGTAAAACAATTATGCATAGTTGAGAGTCCATGGGAGTGGATTTAGTGGAATAGCAGTTTGTTAGTGATAACTTTTGAACGGTATGACGTATCGAAATTCTAAAAACGAGGAATCACAGATATTTTCAACACCTTCAAAATGGTGTGAGTGATAACTATTTATCTCTGATCGCCTGACAGTTATGTGATGTGAGATTACGTAGACCGTCTTGAAGGTATTGAAAATATCTATGTTTCCTCGTTTTCAGAATTTCAATATACCGGTATTTTACAGTTCGAAAGTTATCACCAAAAATCTTATATTCCGCTAAATCAACTCCCATGGACTGTTAATGTTAAATAACGATACTGTGCCTATTTTCGTGTTTCAATATGAACATGGCAAGCTCGACAATAACTCTTATAGGAGCTGCCAGATTCGGTCCAGTATTACCAATTATTAGTACGTAATATCATCGATGTATATATTACCGAGATACGTTACTCAACGTTAAGAAAGCGTATGTATTTATGTCTCGGCAGCAACTTCACACTGGTTTCCGCCATATTGGACAACTTGAACTAGGGCCTAGCAACCACATGAATAGAGATCTGTGCTAGCACATGGCCTTCTATATTATTGCCTGATGTAATAATACAAAAGGCCTTGCTCTTTAACGTCCAATATGGCCGCCCGATCGGAACGAGCATATCTCACTAGCTGGCCTCAGAGTAACATATCTAGGTAATATATAGATAATTATCAGTTCAGTTATGAAAATGATATAGCCAAGGGTGATAAAAAGTTATTCCTCCAATTGTTACTTAATCCTCTAATTAATTGTTGATTATTCGTAAAAACGTACAGTAGACAAACGTAACTTCAAAATCGAGATTTCCGTTTAGATTGTTACTTCTTGTTATTAATGTACTTTCTGGTAAAGTGCTGTAATATAAGTACATATAAGCTGTATATGCATGTAATATAAGCTTAAGCTGTAATATAAGTATGATTTTTTAATAGATGTTTCGAGATGCAATAGATGTTTTAAGATGTAATAGATGTTTTAAGATGTATTTTTAATAAATGTTTTAATTGAGGTGTCATAGATGTTTCAAGATGTAATAGATACTTGTATCCACAAGGCTTCCGACAAGAACATGAATATCACTGCTATATTTGTATAGCGATGATTTGTGTGCAACAATTTTAGAGTGTTTTGATTTTGGTGGACGAAGTTTACGATAAGAAAATCGATTGCTTCTGTCAAAAGCATTGAATCCATAAAGTTGCAGCGAAATTATATAATGAACAATTACCAGACACAATTATCTAGTTGAAACATCTTCTTTTGTGTATATGTACGTGTATAATAGCTGCAGTTTTTAACAGCGTGATTTTTCGTGTTTTAATTTTCTGTAGCATTAACCACAAATCTAATTTTAGACACATTTGGATGAGAAATGTCTGAAAACGGTCTTCTAGATCACAATGTGTCAATAAAATGTACATTATTGAAAATTAAGAAATCAATGTGGCTTTGACTTTTGACGTCATCACGATGTAGTGATACCAACTTAGTTCATCATAAAATGTAAAGAAGGTGTGCCGACTCAGCCTTCCAATTGGAGGACGTCGACGTCATAGAGGGCACATTTGCCTGTAGCGCAACTATTGCTTTTATATCGAACTATATAAAACAACAATGCTATACACGGCGCAGTAGAATTATTAGGTTATAGGTAGCATTTGTTTTTCACGAAAATGATAGATTTTATAAGTTCAATAATGTCACCGGTACCGTAGCCACTCAATCTCATCTAGTTCACGCAAGAGTCCGCTAGGGTAATTGGGGGACTTGGGCTCTGATCTGACGGCAAGCAAACAATAATGCCCGCCTTGTTATTAGTATGGGAGTCGGCACACCTTCTTTATATTATGATGAAGTAAGTTGGTATCACTACATCGTGCATGCATGTTACATTGTAAATCATTCAAATGTATGTCCTTTGAAATGAAATGAAATAATAGTAATAATGACCATGGTAAACTATTTGGATTAAATATGTTGATATGCATATATATATTCTCTTTTATCATCCAGTTTTATCAGCTATATCGCCTTGGATTAAAAGCTATATGTTTCCAATAAATATGAAAGTTGATTGTAAAACTTTTATGTTCTTATTATATACTTGTTGAAAAGTGTAATTCAAATAAAAATTTGAAAAATGGAGTTCTGTTTATCTTGTTGTTGGTGGCCAATGAAGTGATGTGTCAAACAATTACCGTAGCTTGATTGTTGATGGGTGACTGATGGGTGAAGGGGGGGGGGGGATAGGGATTTGAAAGCCCAAAGTTCCATCTATTATTATATTGTTTTTTATTAGCTAAATTGTTATACCATTCTATTACTAAAACGCCTGGTTAAGTAACGTGCCTTGCTTTCAAGTGACTGGGAGGTGAGAATTTAACTGCAAGTCAGGTCTTTAAATGGAACTAAAAGCAAAATTTAAAAGTCACAATATTTGTGTAGATATTCTGTTTATGTGGTCAAATTGAAAAAAAAAAATCTACCATAACCCTATGCTTCAGACAATGTTTAATAGTTATTTTGTTTAAAAAAAAAAGTTCCTGGAACTTGCGCTGTGCTGTGAATCGAACCAAGAGCCCTGAGCACAGGAGGCAGTGATGATAACCGTGGCGTTACACTGACTTATGCTTTGTGACATGCTACAATATTATCCTAGCTCGGGTCAGTAATTGTGTCATGACGTCAGAAATCTTGGCGTTCCCATTAATAATAATAATAATGATAATAATTTCTTCATTCAGTGGAACAATTTACATTGTTATAGAATGCGTCAAACTAAAACTAGATGAGTAATGTAATTAAAAGTATGAAATCAGAGAATACCTAACATTCACATATCTTCAATGCTATACAAACACTTGTCAAGTAAATACAGTTTCACATGATGTTTAAAAATATTCAAATTTGTAAAAGCTTTTAATGCAGTTGGTAATAAGTTGAAAAGCTTGGCCCCTGGATATACTGGGTTTCTGGCAAACATTGTTAGTCTATGGGCCTGTACAGTGAGATCTTCGGCTTGACGTGTGTGGTGATTGTGGATTTGACTGTTTTTAGTTAAATTTAATGCCTTAACATGTAAAATGGTATGATACAGATACAGCAAGGGAACAGTTAAAATCCATAATTTTTTAAAAAGGGGAGTACAGTGTTCTTTGTTAGTAGCTGCCATCATGATTCCTATTGCTCTTTTCTGTAAGATAAAGATCTTTATTTTTATATTTATATTATATTTCCATTTAAAAACTGACTGGGAGAAAAAATTATCGCTACCGGTACTGGGAGTGAAGGCAGATCAGGCCTTTGTTCGTTGTTTTTCTCTGTAGCTAGGTAAATGCTGGGATAGGCATATTATATAGGCAACGACTGCTTCCTTCCCACTGTCCTTCTGTTTGTTTGAAAAAACTTCATCTCATCAATCATCCACATTCAGTAGATATTAGTTACCATTACAGTGCATCGTTAAACCAGTATATATATAAAACAGATTGTTTTCTTTTGTGCGAAGAGAGCAGTGAAAAAGAGGAGATGGGCATGTAGAGTCTCTTTCATGATAACACTTACGGAGTTGGAGATCTGTCCTTTACGTCTGGATTGTGTTTGGAAAAAAAGGCTTAGGCGTTGGGGACTGACGAAATTAATTGGTCTTGATACTCGGATTTCACATTTACTTAATTATCATTATTATCCGAATATATTCATATCATTCACTATACATATTTTAATCCCTCAAATTATCGCTGTCAAATAAATTAGCATATAAAACTTATTTCTTGTGTATTATTTTTAATTTCTTTATACAATTGGTTATACTAAATACAAACATGCATGAAGTGCTACGATGGATAACACTTCACGTTGTGCTAAGAAACTGGCAGTAATAGTTTCGAGTGTTGGGCGTTACTGCGACTTTCTGAAGTGATTGCTGAGCGGCCCTTCGTCAGCGTAGCCCGCTATCTCTTGGGGAATAATGGAACTCTCTTCAATGCCCGTGCACGGCCGGCACATGCATTCAAGAGGGGCTTTCGTGCTCACCTGACAACACAAGATTCAGACATTAGTAAAAAAACATGAGAAACAAAATGAAATACTCTCTTCAATGGTGAAAATTAATGGCCATAAAAATCTTTTTGTAGTCTTCTATTGTGTGCTTTTAGTTCAATAGTACCAAATTATGAATATTTCACCTTGGGTGATCAAGTAATTCTTTTTTTTTAATTACATTTTCAATTTTTTTTCTCTTATATATTGGGCCTACTGTGTGGTATTTTGAAATTGAAAAAATGTTCAACAAAATTGTTAAATTTGAAGCACCATAAAATGCTTGAATGTGGGAAAAACGTCAACTAGATGCTAGTCTGACGTTACGTCTCATAGGTTATTGAACAATTACTGTTACATACCAATAGTTGAATTACTTCAATTTCTAATCTAATTAATCACTTTGAGTACTTTAATTACGGTAAATTATTGAAATTGGTGAACGTCCAACTGTGTGTTTCCCATTGCTCGTTTGTCTATTATCTGTACACGCTTACCTTCCTGAACTTCCTTTCTCCGGGCTTGGCTTTCGGACAGAACAGCGATACGCTGGCTTCGCGCTCCCCACTCTCCTGACAGCACATGCATGAGCGCTCCATCTGCCAGATCTTGGAGCCGGAGACCTGAGAACAACACGAGGTATTACTCTCATTCTTGTATTTATCCCTTCATCTTTAAGCAAATGTTTCAGAGGTTGAGCAATTTTTAATACCACTATATCCATCCAAATAATCACAGTTATTCTGTTTATTATTCTTATTATTGATATTATCATGTATTATTATCATTACTGATGCAATATTTTTATTATTCATTTTTGTCATCTTTATTGAGTTTAACCACACACTGTATAATGATGACGAAGATCTATTGGCGTTGATGAATGATAAATGACGTACATAGAATATTTATCATCATTCAAAATCCACGTTACAAAAGTATAGGGTAAATTCTTCATGTTTGTTAGGATGTACAGACAATGAAGAATTGAAAAACTAAAAACTATCAAATATAAGTCTCGTACATAATATAATAAAGTCGACTGGGAAGATATGTGATGAAAAGTTAATTCTTTAGGTATATTTTAATTCATGAAGGTATTTTAATTGGTCAACGGTGGAGAAAATAAAAATGTAATTTCTTTCCATTTGTATATTCCATTTCCATCCATTCTGAATTATCAATTGTCTTAGTGTTGAGTGTCATTAGGAACCCCAAGATGTACGTGGACAGAGATCTCGATGATCCAGTAATACAGATAGAACATAATACATACAGATAGTAATAATACAAGATTTAGACAAAATAGTAATTTAGTAAAAAGTAGAATATCAGAAAGTGCGCCGGCGTTAAATACAGCGCTGACGGCATGGCTTGACTTGAGAGACCCTGGCGGTATCGACACTTGCATCTAGCGACTGTAATTGTCTTTATTCATCACATAAGTAATACAGGAATGAATTGCATTAATGAAATGGCGAGGTTCAGACAAGAAGTCTGTTCTTCCACATAACCAAGTTAAACAGTACAAATTAAGAATAGATACATAACATAAAATCAAAGAATCTAATATAACTACATAAGTTACTCATAAATATTAATACAGTAAACCCTCGATAATTCGAACTCGGTTAATTCAAATTAACGAGGGTTTACTGTATTGAATAGGAGAAATAAATATATATATATACGGTATATCAAATATTGGCATACAGTCAAAAAAGAGTAAACAGAAATATTAAATAAGTAGGCCTTACATCTACTAAAATGCTAGCCTAGTACTGTAGATGGCCTACTTACATTAATGGCAATTAGTATGCAATTTAGTATTTAGCATTTAGAGATTAGTACTAGCAACAAGTATAAAATGGACTGTGGTTCAAGAGCTCACCTGTAGGTAGCTGCTACATCGCCCGGTGCAGGCAAACGACGGGATCGGTTTCGGAACGCAGCCGGGATATTGCAGGACGTGTATGACCGGTGTGACCTGGCACTCGTCTGCTATCGTGGTCGCGCCGGAATGCGGCACAGTCGACGCCAGCGCAACGCACAAACACAGCGCTGGAACAAATAGCACGAGATAATAGGGATGTGTGAGCAGAGCTTTTCGAATTCCAGCAAGTTCGAGCACAATTTGAATTGGTGTGGTAAGATCGCCCTTGTGGTGCCCCGTTCAAACGATCTCATCTTTCATCCTTAGCCTTAATTGGGGAACAATGATTTTGTATCAAGTTTCGATGCTATTAGAAGAAAAAATAGTTTGAGAGAGTGAGAGCTTATCATTCAAGGGTGCGAATTTAATTCGCTTCAAAATTAAATATGAAAATAGAGCATCAAAAGTTTTTCACAAAGTTCAGACACATTATTTCTAATACCAATCTGATAAATGATAAAAATATAATAAGTTTAACCTTCCACGCTCGCTCGCTCAAAATAGTTTCAGACCTGAAATTATTCCGAGACTTGAAATTTCAATCTGGGGAAAAACTTTGGATCGAGTTCGAGCCTTGATCTTGACTCGATCGAGAGTTTCTCGGCTCGCACAGCTTACAGTAGATAACAATCACTTGAAGAACAAATTCAACGATAATATTATGGGTTGAATTACGATCTGATGGTAGGTGAAGATATTTGGCGGCATAATATTTGATTTCACTGTAATACACGTTCGATATTTCCTTATTTCTACTGTATTATAAAGACGGGTAGAACTTTTGCTAAAGCTCTGAACCATCACTTAGGTGACCGAGGTTCAATTCCTGCTATGACCAACCAACCTGACCGAGGTGCATCTTGTTTTACCTCGGTCGTTGAATTGAATACTGGGTCTGTTCCTTAGCAGGTTCTAACCACTGGTTTTAACATTTCCATGTGAATGTAACATATAAACTATCGTAGCACACTTCAGCACACCTGTAGCGCTTTCTAGCGAACTGCACTGGTACTACAGGTCTTACAAGTGACGGGGTTAGAATAGAGAGGTGATAAAGTAGTCGAGGTAAAAGTGGGCGTCAGTTTTATATCAATATTGCCTGATATGTCTTAGTAGTATATCTTTCGTGTTCGACGAAGTAAAGACTGAAATGTACACTTGTGTGTTTGTGCATTTGCGAGTGTTTTTAATATTCTATGCTCGCTCGATGTATTAGGTGAAACCGCTGTGTTAGGTAACACTATTTGACCGATGGGGTGGAAGTTTGTATCAACTCTTGAATCAGAATATAAAAGCAGATAGTTTTCAAGACTTTGGGTCGGTAATTTTTTTATTCATCATCTAAAAAATGAACAATTTCAATCAAATAGAATTGCAGTAGTCTAAAGTGGTTAGAAAATGCTTGAAAAATATATTTTAATAAATGTAAATATTAACTTTGTGTAGTAGAACTTTGTGAGTAAAGCAGTGAACCATTTGTAAACCATTCAAATTCTCTGTGAAAATTAGGTTACCCATTTTTGAGAAATTACTCAAAAATGGGCACTTTCTCAAATAATTATGTAATCAACTTTACTTATATGTAAATCAAATTTCATAATATCTAGCACATCGCAAATATCACATTAACTCATCTGCGCATAGCATTCCAATAATATTGGTTGAAAATTGGAATTATCAATCGTTACTCAATCGTTATCATCACTATTTTTTATTTTGGACTGTCTCAATTCACAACAGCTGCCAAGTCTACTATCACACTATCATCAGTCCATCATCACAGTTCAAGCCCCAAACATAATTGAAATAAAATATCAAAGTTCTTTTTTCAAAAAAAAAATATTATTCAACAGCAATTACAATATGCATATTTTTTTTTCAACATCAATACTCGATATAAAATCATTGTTCTCCAATAGAGGCTAATAATGAAAAGTAGATTTTATTCTAATAAAATTCAAATAATATTCCCAGCAGTCTTATCCTGATTCAGTTTTATTTACCGACTTATCTAATATACATAAATAAATACAAACATTTATTTACATACTATTATACGTGAACATTGTACTCACCTATATTTGAGGTTCTATATTTATCCATTATGAAAGTGTTCAACTCCTAGAATATTCCACGGTGCTTGCCGATTAAATACTGCCGTGAATCACTCGAAGCGCCCTCTTTATAACGCCGAGGCAGCCGAGTCGCGCGTTGAATTCCTCTCGTCAAGACAGAATAATCATGTCTACTGTTGTTGTTGCTATTTGACCTCCGCTACAAGCTACCATGGTGTGTGTAAAGTGTGTCTTTAATGGCTTTATGTGATTCCAGTTGTCAGCAGTTGAAATCTCCCCCGGGGGTCCATCGGGAGGCGGCGGGGGGCAGTCCAATAGGCTGGGCGATTATTGCTTGTCCCTGAATATTTATGGCTAGTTTCTGATAGTATTTGTTATTTATTGCTTTTCCATTTTTTTTTTTTTATTTTGAAGATTGTTTCAATAAGTTTTTCTAGTATAGCTTAATGCGTAGATTTGATGTACGTATTCATACTATGATGGCTTTTCTCTTTGTAAATTGGATGGAGCTTTTGATTTCCTGTTATTACTATAATAATATGTTGTACTTGGTTTTGTCTTTGCAACAAATACAATTAGTCAAAATATATAAAATAATAGAAATTGCATAATGAACAATAAAAATAGTGAAATTTGTATATTATATTTTGTATATGTAGTTTCAGAATATCATATATTTGGGTATTATTAGTCACATCTTTATTAAACTATTGATAATAGTTTTCATATTTCGTTAAAATTGATTCCCATTTTTGAAACGAAGTAGAAATGGTTGAATAATTAATCTACGTTGAGGCAGCGCCCAATGTACAGCATTCAGTAACGAGCCACAAAAATAGCAAGAAACTGTGTCACAAATTTTACGTCACACATTTCTTCGGGCAGAAAGTTTGTAGCCTATAGATAGGACTATTTTGTATAGTGACAGTGTCAAGAACAAAATTTTTTGGTTTCTCTTTACACCTATGATACCCTCGACACTAAAATGGATTTTATATTCCTTATTTTCCATGAAAATTCTTATGGCAATCAGTTGATGAAAAATAATATGGTTCTAGGTTCAAAATTGATGAAGTTATTATTGAAACTTATCACTTTTTTCTCTAAAATAGTTTCCCTGATTTTTTCAAGAGTGTTCCGATGGAATGATTTCAAATAACTTTTTTGAGCATTTGTCTCGAAAATATTTCTAGAAACTGTAAAGTTTTACGACCGGCGTCACAAATTGTCTTATTTGATTTGATGGAGCTTGAAGGCTGCAAGACTACGTAATAGGTTTTTGCAACATTTTCACCTTTCATCAATTCATCGTTTAACGTATCAACAGCTCGTTCGTCTCCCGTACAACCTGGCTGTTGGTGGGGGCCATTAGAAAATAAACGATTAGGATAATAACTTATGAGGAAGATTAGATTTCAGGAATTGAAATAATTATTTATTTGTGTTTATAAAATTGTAAAATGGTACTTCAGTTTGAAGGGATAATTGAAGACAACTTTTTTGTGTGGATTGGGTTGATGGGGGTATATATACTAATAGCATCATTTCATAATCTTCTTGTATATTTATTTGGCACAGTTTAAATAATCTCAAAAAATACTCTTGAATATGTCATTAATGCCTTTTCAAATATCATGACAAATAAATAGCTTAATTTCTCCATTTTCTTGTACTCTTTGAATATCCAACAAGTTTTGTTTCTTACGTTGAGCTCTTTCACCATATGATTAGGTATTTCACTGCATCTCTGAATTGATGAAATATAATTATAATCAGCTAGTTTCTGTGCTCTACTGTACTGAGTTTTTTGTACTGTAACTTTTACTGGTTTGCGACACGTTTGTTACATCTGATCGTAACCTTCAAACCTAATACGGTAATACCCTATTGGTTAGCATGTCACGTGCACCGAGTTTCAGTTAAAAAGGCTTAAAAGCACATAGACTAAAATCGTACAAAAAAGGTGTACATTACATTGGAATAGAATTCTTCAATCATTTATCTCAAACAATGTCGTTGAATAGTAAATATAGTACTTTCAGATATCATGTTGAAACAATATTAACGAATGAAGTTATTTATGATGTTAAAGATTATTTCGAAATCAATTTTGTTTGAAATTTTCTTTTCCTCTTTCTTCATATTCACTTTACTCAATGTATTTTTTTGTATAATTATTCAAGTTTAAATCAATCAATATTTTTCTCTAGAAACAAAATGTAATTATATCAATATACCATACCGAATTATTTGTTGATAATGTTACTGTGAACACAAAAATATTTTCTGATATTACCATGAGATTGGTTTCAACTTTTAATGACAACCTGTATAAAATACAGTGTATAATGGAACGTACGAAAAACCAATACCAAACTATTCTATTCTATTAACGCTTTATGAGCCGATAAATTGAATTGCTTCTTTCTTCAGAAAAAACATAACCATTGGCCATTATTATTCCAAGTATTTATCAAACAAATTGAGACAGACCTGAAATAGTAATTGAGGAAATGTGAGGATCTTTTAGAATACATCATTCTTTTCTCTATTATGGAGACTTTTTATGGATTACATGGGTGGGGTAGTGGTTGATTACAGACACACAAAGAAGAAAATTAAATGACAAAATTTAATTTAATGACAGTGTTGGTTTATTATTTGTACAGATATGAAATATTTTCAACAAATTGTGTGGACTGTTGTTCTGTACCAGACATATTTTGCCACAATATATAAAGTATTGGTTACAATAATATTTGAGGTGGAACATTGATTAGGAATGCACTGAATAGACCTACTTTATGAAGTAATGATAGATAGGTTGATTTCAATATCGTTAAAAAGTTCTTTATTGATTCACTTTTTTTACATCATTGTTGTGTATATTACAGTCAAGCATGAAGTTGCAGGTGTACAATGTAGTCATGTCTATACCATCAACTCGTAGAAATAAACCTTGCAACACGTAGTTAAATAACAGTGTAACATGATATTGCAGCAAAGCTTAGTAGTTGATTCATTAACAGAGACATTTGATCAATAGGCCTAGATATTATCCATCTGCATACTTCATAATGTAATCAGTAAATGAACCTCTTTTGTAAGTTCTAAATTAATTGGTTGCCTTTAAACTTTAAATAAAATACGATTCAATATGTTATTTTTCTATACATTGAATAGAAACTTATTTGAATCATGAAAATTCATGATGAACAATCAAGGGTTTTGAGATGGTTTTAAACCATTTATTAAAATTAAAACAACCTTTTGTTATTTTGTTAGCTGAAAATGTTCGGGGGTGCAGTAACAGCCTTTATACGGACATCGTCATTTATCACGCAGAGCTCTGATTAATTACTAGATTTGTTTTTAGGGTTCGTAATTGAATTACGCCACACGTTATTGGTCACTCATATATATACCTTACCCATAACCTTACATAACCTTACCCCTGAAATGATGTCACGATTTATATGTCTTTCCAAGAATATCTTCTAATTCAAATGCGATTAAGGGCATATGGAAAATTTGACGCATAGTTTGGAAGAGAAATTATAAATATATATAGATTGAATAATTTATTTATGGTGAAAAAAGCTTTTAATCTACGACAAAATGTGACATTACAGCACAAATGTCTTACCCCTAGCCCCTTCCCTTGTCACAAACTGTCACACATTGAAACACCCCTCCCAAGGCGTGACCTAATTCAAGTACGTCCCCTTATCACATATTCATGTCCATCACTGTCCGTCGTCCTGACACAACAGCGTTTAGCGTGAATAGTCTCCACACTTGAAGCACTTGCACTCGGCCGGTTCCTTCAGCTTGATGTCCAGCGTCCCCTGGTTGTCCGCAGTCAGTCGGATGCCGTCGGGATCGTAACAGTGAGTCAGCGTGACCACACGCTCGCGCAAGAAGGTCTCGCGGCAACAGTAACACTCCTGGTGGCAAAGATAAGAACAGAATTAGATAAGAATCGCCGGAGATTCACGTATGGGCTATTATAGACATTTTCTAGAGAAACTATTTGGTTATACAAAGTACATTTGATACTTTATCGCAGTGAATGTATTGAATTAGGGAAAGTGTGTGCAGGAAATTGGGAAAATATAAATTTTTCAAAGTTGATTATGAATTTCAAAGAAATAGTTATTCTGTTATAGATAATTCAAGATTGAGATTTTATTAGGTACCGTACTCTTCTTTGTGATGCGTCTTGTACCGTCTGGTAATTTGTACAGTCAACTAATTATTTTTAGTAATCTATTCATTATTTTTATTTTTTCATTATTATTTTTGAAACTATTTTTCTATTACATGTCAATGTAATTAGGTTTATAGATTCTACAGTAGACGGTATAAAGAATGTTATAAATACTATATGACCAACATACATATAACCAGTGCATATAAGTCAACAAGATGTACTCAATATTGTACCTCGTTGGTATAAGAATTCCCGTCATTGTATAAACACAGATTATCTGTAATTTCGTGATACTAATGTGCTTTGCGTTGTAGGTGTTTCAAATTTTTATCTCTTACGAATTTCAAGTGTTGAACTTTACTGCTGATTTATTACAAGTTCCATTTGGGAATCATCTTTCACTAGAAGAACAACTTGTGAAGAGAACAGTTTTGTGACATTGGAAAGTGAAATTACCTTCAAGAAACCTGTGGGTGTGATGACGCTGGGCTGAACTTGTGAGTTGCACGCTCCCTCGCACTTGTTCACGCCCACTTCTCCGTTGCACGTCCGCTGCAGCCGGCCCAGCTCGTCAAACTCCTCTGAAACAAACGGACAGTTGCACACACAGAACTACTGCTATTCGTGGCTACCTGCAGCTTACCTTGATACATACTACGTAGTTTCGTACTCGCTGCTTTTTTGATTTGTAATCTTTGTGAATTTATTTTGTACACTGAGCAAAGTTGTTTCATCGTAAATGTATGACCTAACCTAACTGTTTGTGTTATTGTTTAAACTGGAAGACTTCTACCTTTGGCGAAAAAGTATGGTCACAGACAGCGTAATCCTGGTGTCAAACTTCATTGCTCAAGTTTATTTTGTTAATTTTGTAAACCTAGTAATTGGACCATTATAATAGTAATAATAACAATAATAATAATTATTATTATGGACATTTCTGAACTTAAATTTTTAATATTTGAATCATTATGGAGATACTTGACAATTTGTTTGCAATTTCTCCCTGAAAAATATTTCATTGTTTGTTCATTCATAGGTCAACATATATATATATATATTTTAATAAAGATAAATAAAGAAGGAGTAACGTGAGCAACGAGCAACTAACCCTTGATGATGTGTATCTCGGAAGGCAGTGTCTCGCACGCCTCCTGGTCCCCGGCTCGTACGAGACTTGACGGAGCGATCAGAAGCACAAACCAGCACACGTATCGAGCACACATCATGCTCGCACAAAGCTGGAGTAAAAACAACGCGAAAACATTTCACATGAATCGGGTGAAACGGAAAGAAAGAACAGCCGTTTATCGACACATCTCGTGTGTTTTATCATCCGGCTCTCCACTACGAGAACTTATAAACCTCGGTAAGCTGCTGTTCTTTCTTTCCGTTTGATTTGAATTTCCTCCGAACATATCCCTAAATACTTACCATATATAAAATATTATTACATTAAATTATCAATATAATAATTATCATATTAGAACAAATTTGAATGTATTTTGTTTTAGGAAAAATGTCTGTACATCCTGATAAAATAATGAATTATCATGTGATATGAAACCGAATGATAAAATAACAATATTATTACCCTATTTTATTCATCCAGCCTCAGGCTATTCTCCTAGACACGCTAAGTCATTTGACTTCATTTAAACTACTCTGGTCTCTGGAAATCGTGGATGTTTTTGAACAGATCGCGTTTGAAAAGAGAGTAGATATTCTATTCAGGACTATTATCACTACCGGTAATATATTAATTTTTGCTCATACAAAATATTTATATTTAAAAGTTTGTGTGACGGTTTACATTTATTATTAATGATATATTCAATAGCATTTAACATTTATTATCGAGCAGGATAATGATTATACGCCCAACTCACGCAGCTTTTATTTTTTTACTTCATGTTTCGAAGTTTGTCAGTCTGTACATACGTTAAGATTGTTTTTGTTTTTTTTTCAATCAAGTATGGTTCACAATATGTAGACTGTAAAGACTTGTTGAATTTACACATTTAAGGCACGTTTTATAAAATATTGGAGAATTATCGAAAATTAATCCACGAGACATAAAATGTATTTTCCTTTACTGTATTTCCAATGAATTCTATTTCATTTGGAATATTCATAGTCAAATTGAATAAAATAAATTGGCTGCAGTCAACATTTATAAAGTTATTTGTTAAAACTTCTGATGTTATGAGTTTATCTAGTCAAGTGTCTCCATCAAGAAAACTTTATAGATAATTCTAGATAAATCTAACTTTGAATGGAGGTCCATTGAAATAATTACTTGAGTGTATTTCCAATGAATTCTATTTAATTTTAAATATTCATAGTCAAATAAAACACTAAATATGTTTGAATTGTGAATTAAATCGACTTTACATTGAAATATTTCGTTTTATTCACTTACTTGGGAGTTGGTTCTCTGTCAGAGATCACTAGACGACTGACTGTAATAGTATGATTTTTCCTGCTGAAATAGTAAAAATTTGTCTCCCCCCCTTCCCCCACCTCTCCGTCTCGATAAGGTCGTTTGCCCTTTTCGGCGTCAAGCCACATAGTTCTGTATGTCACCCATGGGGCGGTGACACCAACTACCACTTAATGGCATTGTCAGGACAGAGGACTGACGCCGCGTCGTTCACGCGACGATTTATGAGGGTGAGCAGGGTGCACAACATCGAACTATTTACTCATTCAGTTTAAAAAGATTTTCAAGTTAATTTAGATTTTCAATTTCAAGGGGGGTGCACGGCGCTTATAAAAATAGAGAAATTCATCTTTACTATTTTTTTCTGTTCACGAACCAGTGTCATTGCATAAAAAGTATATCAAAACAAAAATAATTGTATGCTCTTTCATTAATATGACATTCTATTTTTTTTGAATTCGATCAGTTTCAAGATAATACATCAATGAATACCAAGAATGTGATGAAATTAATTGACGTATTATCTTAAAAGTGATAGAATTCACAAAAATAGAATGTCTTATAAATTAAAGAGCATACAATCATCTTGGACTTGATGTACTTTTTATCCACTTACACCGTTTCACGAACATGGAAAAAAAATAGTAAATTTAAATTTCTCTATTTTTATAAGCACCTTGCATTCACCCCCTCAACATGGCCTGAGGAAGATAACGTATGGTCATTCTTGCAGTAAACTTTCACAAGTAAACTTGTAACTGATCGAGTGTGTAACGAATTGTCGCTTTGTTACATCTCAAGACATTTACCCAAGTGAAAGTTACAGATTGGGAGATATTTGAAGTAAATTGACATATTTCTGGAATTTGGATTCAACTGATCAACGGTGGCAAAGTATCATTAATCCCCCCATGGTAAAACGTCTTAACAAGCTTTGCTTTATTTAATGAATACATAATTATACACTATTATAATTCTTATTGTTCTGTATTTAAAAAAACATTATCAACTAAATATATGACACATTCGAGGACACATTATTTATAATTAGATAATTTAATTTAAATTCGAATGGGTTCTGTACTTCCCAAATACCGGTCGCGGTATACGGTATTCTTAAAAAAATTAGTCCATGTGTGTTTTCGTAATTTAAAAAATATGTGTTAGTAAGATTTATATAAAATTCATATAAACAAAACAAACACGATCTTATGTGAACCCTTAGCAACCAGGTAAACAAACAGTCGTGGAAATTGTGTTGCTGGATATTAATTGTGAAAATTGATACAAAGAAGCATCTACAACGATATTCAACCATACCTTGCCATTGGGATTTATGTGAGAATCATTTTGAATGATAAATCAGTGAAATCTGTTCATTGAAGCCAGAGTTCTGAAGAATAGTAAGTTTTTGGATTTACTGAGAATATAATTTTTGGTTAGTGTTTGTTTGTTTTTTCTACACGGTCATCCTGATACAACTTGGCCTAATTTTGAAAGTCACGGCCATCTGGATAGATATTGACCAAGGTGTATGATTATTATTGACCACTGTAATCAAGGTGTTAAAAGTAACTTTTCGAGATGACGACCGAATTCAAGAAAGTAACGAGGGGAAGGCCAAGATTGGGACTGAAAACCAATAGTGGGAATGAGATAGTGCTAAGTACGGTACCATTGCCGAAAGAATTGAATGTAATTTGTGGTATGAAGTGTGGATTAGGAGTAAAGGTCAAGGACAGAGCAATACAATGCTGTTCAGAAAAATGTTCGCAATGGTGGCATATAGCGTGTGTAAATATAAGTACTGCACAGTACAAGTGTATTCAAAGTGTACCAGGCTTAAAGTGGAGCTGTGGAAAGTGCAGGGAAGGAGAAGATAAGAAGAAAAGGGAAGCATGTATTGAGGGAAAGAAAAACGTTAACAAGGGAAAAAACGAGAATATCCCTAAAATTATTATGAATGAGGAGAAAACGAATGGGAAACAATTGAAGAAAGGGAAATATGCCAAACAAAGTAAAGTTGAATGTTTGAGAAGTATGAATAACGAAGAAGAGCAGACGCGGAAGAATATAAACGCAGAGGAAACGCAATTGAAGTTTATTCCAGAAGAAGAAATGAAAGACAGAAATGAAGTCAGCAAATTTGGTGAAGTCGAGATGGAAACTGTTAGATCTAAAGAGGAAAGTAAACAAATAACCAAAAAGAATATTGTACTGCTGGGAAGCTCGATTGTTCGTGGAACAAGCGTCGGCACGGGATCCAGTGTAGAGGTGGATGTGAGACCAGGAATTGGTGTATTCAGAATGAGGAGAGTGGTGGATGAAATGAAGAAAAGGGAAGTCGATGGTAAAGGAGTTATTCTGATCGTAGGAGGAAATGATTTGAAAGAGATGAGACAAAGAGAGGATGGACAAGATATAATGAACAAAGGAATGAAGGAATTGATTGAAGCTGCGAAAAAGAAGTTCGGAGAAAGTCGAGTTGCAGTTAGTGGGATTATATACAGAAAAGATGAAAATAGAGAGCTTATTGATAGAGTCAACGCTGCTACTGAGCGATTGTGCATCAGAGAACGAGTGGTGTACATTGAGTCTAACTGTTGGGTACATGAAGAACATTTGAAGGCTGACGGGGTACATTTAAATAGATTGGGAGCAGAGAAACTGGGTAAACTGATGGGAAGAGTCGCCGAGAAGATGAGAAGAAGAGCTAGCTTGTGACTAAATACGATTGAAAGTAGCAGAATAGAGGTAGGCCTAGGAAATGATATGGAAAGGGGAGACAAATCGAAACAGAAGGATATTGAGATGGGAGTAAAAAATACATTGAAAATAACATTAGTTAATTGCAGAAGTATATGCAATAAACTCGACGAATTAAGAACAGTAGTAGACACTATAAATCCCGATATTTTCGTACTTGTGGAAACCTGGCTGGACGATGGCTACACCGATAAAGAGATAGAGGTTGGGGGTTACAGCTTATTCAGAAGAGACAGAAATAGACATGGGGGTGGTATATTGCTGGGATTAAAAAATGAGTTGAATGGGAGAATCTTGTGGATAGAAGAAGCAGTAGAGTTAATGGGATTAGAAATTAAGTTCGGAACAGAAATGTTTATAATAATTGCGGGATATAGGCCACCAAATTCTAATAATGATATTCTTGTCAAGATTAGGGAAAGAGTGGTTGAAAGTGCTAATAAAAGGAATGTAATAGTTGCTGGAGACTTGAATTTACCAGGAATAAATTGGGAAGAAGGGACTGTAGGAAGTAGCACGAATAGAAGGCAAGAACTTGTTTATGAAATAATGAGTGAAGGATTTGTGCAAACGGTTACGGAGGGTACTAGATTAACTAGGACAGGTAGTAATAACCTTTTGGACGTTATCCTAGTCAGACCACCGGAAAAGTGGTTAAGAACTATCGTGGACGTTGGTATCAGTGACCATAATATTCCAACAGTAGAATTAATTGCAAATAGAGTAAAAGATGAAATAAAGGTACAGAAGAAAGTCTGGTTCTATAAAAAGGCGGATACCAACAAAATTAGGTTACATTTAAATTATTGGAGGAATTACTGGATTGAGGAGAAGGGGGATATAGACAAAAAATGGGACACTTTCAAAAACATATGTTTAAACGCTATTGAGAAGTTTGTTCCCAATAAATTAATATCTGAAAGTGCAGATCCAATCTATTATAATAAATCAATTAGAAAATTGAAAAGGAAAGCAAGAAAGTTTCATAATATGAACAGAGGTAAAGGGGGAGATATAGAAATGAGAAGGAAATTCAGATCAGATCTGAATAAAGAAAAGAAAAGTGCAAAGGATAAGTTTCTACGGGGTATGTTTGATGAGCAGGACCAGAATAAAAGTTGGAATAATATGTACAAGTACATAAATAATACTAAAAGAGGAAGAAACGATATGCCAACTCTTATTAACAGAAATGGAGTGGGGTTCATATCGAATAAAGAAAAGGCATACGCATTAAATAATTATTATGGTGAAGTTTTTCAAAAACAGACTTTGAATGGGGAGAACGAAGTAGAGAATGATCAAATTCATCAATTGGGAGTAGAGGGAAATAAAATAAAATTCACTGAAACAGCAATCCAGAGAATAATTGATAAACTGAATAGAAATAAAGCTCCCGGTCACGATGGGATTAATAACAAATTTATCAAGTTGGCGGGAAAAGAGTTAATACCGTATTTAATGTTAATTTTTCAAAATTCAATAGATTCAGGAACTGTGCCCGAGGACTGGAAAAAAGCAATGATCACTCCAATACATAAAGGGGGAGAAAAATCAAATTTGGGTAATTACAGACCAGTTAGCCTCACCTCCTCAATATGCAAAATTATGGAAAGGTTAATTGATACAGAAATCAAATTAATTGTTGATAATAATGGTGGAATATTTGATGGACAACATGGTTTTCGTAAGGGTTACTCATGTGTAACCCAACTGCAAGGATTCACGCAGGAACTGTCTGATACTTTGGACAAGGGGGGTAAAATATCTGCCGTCTTTTTGGATTTTGAAAAAGCTTTTGACAAAGTACCTCATAAACTTCTGATTTCAAAGTTGAAACAAATAACAAAACATGAGAGGATAACAAGATGGGTGGAGTCCTTCTTAAAAGGTAGATCACAAAAAGTAAA
Organism: Brachyptera putata; assembly: GCA_907164805.1. Taxonomy (NCBI): domain Eukaryota; kingdom Metazoa; phylum Arthropoda; class Insecta; order Plecoptera; family Taeniopterygidae; genus Brachyptera; species Brachyptera putata. Next base: position 6,049,880 of record OU015466.1, on the reverse strand, counting down.
AGTAGGTGATGAAATTTCTGATATGGTAAAAGTTACTTCTGGGGTACCACAAGGAAGTGTAATTGGACCCCTTCTATTCAATATATTTATAAACGATCTTCAAATCGGAATTCAATCAAGAATTCGTCTATTTGCTGATGACTGTGTGGTATATAGCACCATTAGGAGTGAGAGGGAGGAAAATCAGTTACAAGGAGATTTGGACAGAATTAATAAATGGGTTAAAATAAATTTAATGGGACTAAATGTTGGAAAATGTAAAGTGGTGCACTTCTCTAGCAGCAGTAACAAGAAAAAAGTGAATAAGATTTATAAAATGGGAGATTCTACACTTGAGGAAGTAGAAGCATATAAATATCTTGGACTTTACATAAATAAAAACTTAGGGTGGGGGGAACATGTTAGAAATATCTCAAAAAAGGGAATACGATCCTTAAATTTTATTATGAGGCAGTTGAAGGGGACAGGGATGAAAATAAAAGAGAAGGCATACATGAGTCTGATTCGGCCAATGCTTGAGTATGCTAGTTCAGTCTGGGATCCGCATGAAGTTGGACTAATAAAGGCTGTGGAGAACGTCCAAAGGGTTGCTGCAAGAAGGGTATTGGGGAGAGAGAAGCGCTGGAAGATTATCAGGAACGATAAGGATGTGGTTGAAAAAGTTATAGAAAGACCCAGTAAAATGATTGAGGAAATGGGATGGGAAAATTTGGCGAAACGAAGACAAATAGAAAGAATGTGCAATTTTGTTAGAGTCAAGAATGAATATACAGGATGGGATGAATTAAGCAATAGAATTGGAAAGGGATTACAAAGAAGTACAAGGGGAGGAGTAAGAATGGAAGTGGAAAAAGTGGATAGAGAAGTAGGTAAATATGGGTTTATACAAAGAACGACGCGGGAATGGAATGAATTAGAAGAAGATATCAAGAACATAACGAAGATTGGTGATTTAAGAAGAGAGCTAAGAAAAAAATGAAGTATAATTAAATCGAGTATGTTTGACTGTAATTGCATTAGGTATAGTAACCATTACCACCTGTTTTATGAACAATCTGTAATGAATAAATAAATATGTAAATATGTAAATGTGAATATAAACATTTATAGTATAAAAACGTCAAAAACGTCAAAAAAAGTAAATAATTCACATTTAAATTTAAATTTGTTATTGTATGTTTGTATTATTAGAGAAATATACAGGTCACGAGATATTTGTTACGAGGCATCAGAAATAAATATAAAAGACTTGAAAAACATCTATATAATTATTACAATAACAACCAGCAACAAAATTAGGAAACAATAACGTTTCTTCTTGACTTATCCTACATTTTCCACAACGAGGTCATCCGGTTCATCAACCAATCATATCACTCAACTCCTGTTAACACCTTCCTGTGTCATTCGATATATCAGAAGTAGGCCTCTTCCTTTTTTCCTTTTTTCCTTTTCCTTTTTTTTAATGCTGCTTAACGATCCCACCAACAGCTAGGTTATACGGGGGTACGAATGAGCGGATGATAATGAAACGATGAAGTGATGATAGGTGAAAGGACGATTACAAAAACCCATGCCTTATACAGGACTCGAACCCACGCCCAAGGGTGACTTCAGTTACTACCGCTAGCGATACTTGACTTAGGGCGGCAGGCCTCTTCTATTAGGATTCATGTAAACCATTCTTTAAATCATTCAAATCATAAATCATATACATTCTTAATACAAAGTCAATGGTCTTGGAAAACAAATATCTAATCTACGATTTCGTTGCAGACACAACTATAACTCCATGAAAAATAATACAAAAGTAGTAAATTACAATCTAGCTATTAATAAAACCAGACCCATTCATGATTCACTTTTATAGTTAACTAACTCTTACACTCAAAAGAAATAAGACGGGGACTTGAAAGCTACCTGTTATTATAACGTGAGAGAGTTTCTGGGTGAACGAATGAATGACCTTGATTTCTATAGACATAACGAAGTAAATATTCGATATTAATGACTTGAACCACAGTATATTTATGAATTATGAAGCTAATTGATAAGATCGGGCAATTCAACATGGAGCTGGTTTACATGGATTACACAGGGATTTAACATGGATTAGGTAATTTGTAATTTAAGTAACCTAAGAGCCGATTGTACCAACTGATGATTAAATATTAATTAGTTAATCATTACTTAAGGTACAAAAATAGCATAGGTAACCAAGGGTGAAAACAAGTTGATTTGCTAATTTTTGCTTAATTCAGTAATCATCACTTGGTACAACCGGCTCTAAGAGCCAGTTTTACGAAGATTAGAGCCGATTGTAGGGCCTACCAACTGATGATTACATATCAATTAGTTAATCATTACTTAAAGTAAAAAAATAGCATGTGTAACCAAGGGTAATAACAAGTTAATTTGCTAATTTTTCCTCAATTCACTAATCATCACTTGGTACAACCGGCTCTTAGTAAAGTAGCATAAACCAATGGTGATGGCAATTTAATCCGCTAACTATTGTTAATCCACTGACTATCAATTGATTCAATTCGTAAAACTGGACCTAAGTTTGAAGATGTTACTTTACCTGTTCATATACACTACTTGTAACAATAAACAAACGGAACGACCAGAAGATATTGTTGTCGTAACGACCATGCGGGGTGAACGCTTTCATTCAAGTTAGACACGCGGAGTATCAACAAGATCTTGAAAACCAGTCGGTTGAGGAAGTATCCGTCACAACAAGCCGACAGCACAGCTGATGCTCGTTTCTACCGGCATGGTAAGGTAACGAACAACTGGTTCAGTTGTCTTCTGCTTACGGCGAGCGGAGGTTCGTGGTGGTTAACACCGTCTTATAGATACAACCATCGTATATACGCCGGGGTTTTATTTAACGTTTATAGGCCTAGTTTCCGTCAGTGAAAAATGAAAATTGGTTGCGAAATATTTATTGATTAAATAAGTGTTAGATCCAACGTATAGTTTTATTTAACATTTGTTATTTCCGTCAATGACAAAATAAAATTGACAGCGAAATCCTTATTGAGAATAATTTTTCGTTCCATTTTCAAGTGATGGATCGTGTGAGTCGTTACTTCTAAGTTATAGCCTATTTGAATTGCGACATTTTTATTGACCATGATTTTTCGTTCTATTTTTCAATTGTAATTTGCGTGCGTGTGTTCTATTTTCAAGTTGACAGTTCTATATATTTGAATTTGGAAAATACTTTTTCATTCTATTACGGTTAATTGTAGTTAAGTTCAGTTTTTCAGTGATCAGTCACTAGTGGATACGACAATCGACGTTACGTATTTATTGCTGCAGATAATGTGGAAATATTAACAACTGAAATGTGGAAAATGAAGAGTAAAAAGTGAAGGCAACTAGTTTTGTTCATATAAGATAATTCCAATGTAAAATTATTTCTTATTACAGAACATTTAAGTGACGAATACTCGATGATATTCGAATATGTAGTACCTTTTCACAGTGTGTGTGTGTGTGTGTGCAATCGGTAATTGTCCGCGTAATTAGTTCCAGATATAATCTCGGGTAGAAAGAAAAGGGAAAACATATGCGTGTGAATTGTGTGAGAGGGAGAGAGAGAGACTTCAATGCAATATCGCTCGAGCTGTTTTTTCGTTTACATCTCTTCATGGATTTGGCGAAAGGTAAAGTTGATACATGAGAAATAATTATAAATTTACTTCCTAGTTTTTGTTTATAGACTTGGTAATGAATTGTTATGTAACGTTTATTATTGTTTCCGTGTATTTTAAATTATATTTGAATCACCTAATCGATTAGAATGCTGTATTAATAGAAGGTGAATGATAATCTATTGGGTATTGATTGACTCATTTATTCACTTATCTACCGATTCATTTATTGATTGATATTTCACTTATTTTTTTATTTGATTAATTAATTTATTATTTTCCTACACATACGCACCATCAAATTCTTTTAGGCCTACCGTGTAAATAGGGATGAAAATATGTAATTTTTTTCATTTATTTTAGTTACCAATGTCAAAGAAATCACATCTATGTTTCTCATGTAGAATATTTCAATCTCCTACACCCGTTATAATTTATCACAATAGTTTAAATTAAACAATATTATTTAACCATTTATTAATTCAAATCAAAATACCTTCATTAGCGTCACTTCTCTATCAGGCCTACATGTGGACAATGGAGTATGATTAACACTGCCGGACCGTTATGCGATTTCAATAATAATATTCGAGTCAGATTAAATAAGTACCCGGCGACTTATCGGTGATTCATAACTAATATCTAAACTAAATTAATCAAACCAACTAAAGTCAACAGGGAGGGGGGGTGGGGGTAGAGAGAGGGGGGGGGGGGGGGGGGCAAGGAGACACGACTGCATTGAAATGCAAGCCACACTTTGACTTCTGAGAAATTAACCGCGATTTAGATTTGACATCTCTAACAAAGGTCCATTGTACTTTATTTTTTTACTTTTAATAAATACAGGTAGACGACCTGAATTACTTATAAGTAAATTCTTCATTATTAATTAAATGGTCCATAATGAACTCGATTATTTTGGATGACGGATTGTCGGTCTACTATAATAGAATACACAATTGTAGATATTCAAGATTTCACCCACGCAATTTTATCTAACGATGTGGGGCTAAGATAATTGGTTCCTTTAATTTGCCGGAAGTATTTAATAAGGATGAACTGAAAGCCCCAGGTTCCGTGTCTGTTGCTTGGTTTCTCCTGTACTGAACTGTCACTCATCAGGTCGGGCGTGGGTTCGAAGTCCGCATAGGGCATGAGCGTTTGTAAAACATCAATCATATATAGGCCTATAATGAGCTCGTTCGTATCCCTAAATAACCTGGCTGTTGGTGGGGTCGTTAAGGGGGTGCTTATAAAAATAGAGAAATTCTTCTCTACTTTTTTTATTCTATGTTTACGAAACAGTGTAATTGAATAAAAAGTATACGAACCCTAAAATAATTGTATACTCTTTGATTAATATGACATCGATTTTTGTGAATTCAATCAGTCTCAAAATAATACGTGAACGAATATCAAGAATGTGTTGACATTCATTGACGTAATATCTCAAAACTGGTTGAATTCACAAAATAGAATGTCATAATAATTAAAGAGCATACAATTGTCTGGGGGCCTGATATACTTTTTATTCAATTAGACTACACTGATTTGTGGACATGGAAAGAAATAGTAAAGCTGAATTTATCTATTTTTATATAAAAAACCTTTATTGGTCCCTGGCTTATCAAAACGTTTACAGGATAATAATCAATATATAATACAATTCTTTAAATATGAAATATAGTTGAATAATTGAGAAATTGAAATTGAAAATTGAAATGAATAATAATAACAGTATGCTTAAAAAAATAATACTAATGATAAAATATAATAGGCCTACTAATGATAAAAATTGAAATATTTGAGGTTCTTGCAAATGAAAAAAAGAAAATGGAAAAAGATAATTAATTATTACAAAAAGAATTGAAAATTGTACAGTTGATTTCTCAAAATATTAATAGAACCTCTTAAAGCTAAAACTACAATATCAAAAATAAGTTCTTTGCAATTAAGTGCACTGTGCAAGCACCCAATAATCGTCATAAATTGTTATTCAGCCGGGAATTCTTGCTTATAGTTTTATGGAATATTATAATGCATAAGCACTGTGACATAAGTATAAGTACCGCTGTATAGTTAATTAATTACTTACATATACAGCCCTCGGAGTTCGCCTCATATAGTGTTTTAATTAAAAATACAATAAAGTCTACAACTATATTCATATGAATGGTGTAGTTCACATAATTAATGACACAAGAATGGGATTCATTTAATAGACTTGAGTAAACACTGCAAATGTGTGTTTATAATTTAAACTTTACGTCACTGATTTGATTACCAGGCAATTGTCGTTATTAAGTTCTCACTTCCAAATTTAAAATAAGTTGATTAGTTTTGTACATTTATATATTTTACGTATAATACTCATATTATATGCAACCATTATTATACACTCTGCAATGTACATAATGTAATTGATTCTAACACGTTTATGTTGATGAATGATGCTTATTGTTTGCTTTATAAAGACCCTACCGACAGAACAGCTAGGTTATATGGGGGTACGAATGAGCAGGGGATAATGAAACCATGTGAAATGATGATTACTGAAAAGAAATTTGCACAAATCCTTTTATTATAATATATATACGGTACATATATATATATATATATATATATATGTTGAAATGATTTGCGGAATCCATGTTAATCAATATATTAACATGGATTAACATGGATTCCGCAAATCATTCCAACATATATCCACTCCATGAAAGCCTACGTGAAACATATATATATATATATATATATATATATATATATATATATATATATATATATATATATATATATATATATATATAATAAATACGAACATTTAGTTCATGTAGGCTTAAAGCTTGGACAACCATCTGTCTCGTGGTTCAAGTAAACTTATAAATACTTATTCGAGTGAAATAGATGACAAAATCGTGTGTTTGCACAAAGTAATATCTTGTGAGTCTAATTTCCACTAAATAAATAGAACTTTGAACACGACTCTCGCTGTATTCTAGAACATCTGTACCACTACGAAGTAGTATATAGTAACATCTTTGATCTGTACGTTAAGTGAACGCGAATTGACGACGGCGGCGGGGAAGTCAGACGTGTTAAATAATTAAGAGAGTCCACGGGAGTCGATTGAGCGAAATAGCAGTGTTTTGGTGATGGTTTTCAAACGTTTTAAGGAGCGAGGGGTTAACAACTACTGAAATCAGGTGTACACTTGCCCTGAAATCCCATGAAATCCCAATGTAATCCCTGAAATCACCTGAAATCACCTGAAATCCCTGAAATCTCTGAAATCACCTGAAATCTCTGAAATCTCTGAAATCACCTGAAATCTCTGAAATCACTTGAAATCCCTGAAATCACCTGAAATCACCTGAAATCCCTGAAATCACCTGGAATCCCTGAAATCCCTGAAATCCCTGAAATCACTTGAAATCCCTGAAATCCCTTGAAATCACCTGAAATCACCTGAAATCTTGAAATCTGAAATCAGGTGTACACCAAATTTTCGAGTTGTAAACCCCTCGATAAGGAGGCACGTAGTCCTGAAAAATAAAAGATTTTTATATATTCAGGTACTAACCCTGAAATTACTACCTTATTTAGGATTTGTTTGTTGAATGAATTATCATATTTTAATTATTCTTTGGGGTGGTGAGATCGCCCTTGTGGTGCCCCGTTCAAACGATCCATGTCTTTCAGCCATAACAACAATGACTTTGTATCAAGGTTCAAAGTTATTAGAAAACATATAGGCCTCTTCAGGTAAATCCAATATAAGGGGAGGGGGAAGGCCCACATATCCCCACGGGGGATTTATGGAAATAGCATGTTTTCAGATCTTATTAATTTGTAGGATTCACATGGCCTGTTGTGTAGTATTGATTTTGTGCCCTTGTCAAGTATATAGATTCTATATTAGCTTCAATTCAAATTTATTAATATTCTAGAGGCCTATTTCTAGCATAAGCTTAATTTTAAGATAGTTATTCATTATTGGTCGATATTTTCATATATGTCTACATAAATTGTTGTACATTTTATTTTCATTAGTAGACTTCACTTTATATTACAAATTAAAATTATAAATTGAAACTATTTAAGAAGGGAAGGCGCCACCCTGACACCACTGGTTATAAGATATCTAAACATAGACACACGAACTGCAGTTGAGCCTCTAACTGCAGTTAAGCCTCTAACTGCAGTTAAGCCTCTAACTGCAGTTAAGCCTCTAACTGCAGTTACCAACGTAATGTGAACGGAACGCATTTAGCACTAACTGACATCAAGCCCTAACTTCGTTCTGTGAACACAGAAGCATTTAGTTTATATCGTATAATCTTTACAGGTATACGGCTAAAACTGATAATTATTCAGCTATGGAGTTATACCTGTGATCTTGTTGTGAATCCAAGGTTATTTAATCATTTTATTGCTCGTGTTGAACTTATTATACAAACCTATGCTTCTGTTTTATTAACGTTCGAAAGTTTCCATTAAAAAAATCATATTTCGTTTAATCGATTTTCATGTATTCGGAATTTAAAGGGAATCACTACATTAAAACTAAATTTTAACGAATAATGACGATATTTATTTCCTTGACTTTAAAGGTAACTATAAATTAAAATCTCAATTTCAGTAAGAGCCAGTTGTACCAAGTGATGATTAGTGAATTAAGCAAAAATTAGCAAATTAACTTGTTATCACCCTTTCGGTTACATATGTATTTGTGTACCTTAAGTAATGATTAACTAATTAATATTTAATCATCAGTTGGTACAATCGGCTCTAATTATCATAATTTTTTTTGTCCCCCAGAGACCATGGGTCATGACGTAGACATTACCGATTGTGTGTAGAAACATAAATAGAATAGAGTAAAAATAAAGAAGGACCAGATTCTAGAGGATAAATACATAAATTATTATTTTGGAATGATTATTTCTATTTTTTTTCTAATATTATGGAAATAAATATCGTCATTATTTGTTAAAATCTAGTTTCAGGGTTGTGATGTCCCTTAACTTGAAATAAACTGTTTTCAGGGCAGTGGTATTCATGTTTCAATTTGTATATTTACCGCTATACAATATTGATCAGTCCAAACAATATACAATTGGTGTTAATTTGTTTTTCTTCCACTCCACACTGCACTCTACGTCATGACTAACTGTTGAGCCAATATATACCTCATGCTACTGCTGACGGATTCGATCATCCGTCTCTCATATCAATCAGCATTAATATACGGCTGTGTCGATCCACCAATACTCATGCAAGGAGGTGTACACACTCGGAGAGACGTAGTAAAACAGCCGCGCGCTAGTGGTGTGGGATAGAGGGGACGGTTGCTCGGAACCTTCAGGGCTCGGATCGTGCCGAGAGTAACCCAAATAAGGCAGCTACCAACGGAACAGACCTGAACAAGCTCCATTAGTGGGCAAAGAGGGCGAGGCGCCATCTGTACAGAAGGGGCCAGCAAACATGGCTCGAATACACACACGATTTACTGAGACGGGTAGATCTTTTATTTATTTAATTGGGTTTAACGACGTACTGGACCCCTATTCCTGAGATAAATGAGATGTGAGAAAATAAAAATGAGTGAGAAAACGAGTATCTCACATAAAATATGAGATGAAATATGTCATTATTATATGGGATAGTTTCCTGAGATAAATGAGATGTGTGAAAAATGAAAATGAGTGAGAAAACGAGTATCTCACATAAAATATGAGATGAAATATGTCATTATTATATGAGATAGTTTTCTCACTGATTTTTCTCACATCTCATTTATCTCAGGAATAGGGGTCCTGTATGGTTGATACCATCTAGTGGCGTCGGTGGCGTTTATGAAAACCTATGTCTTATGCGGGACTCGAACCATAGACTAGAGATAAACAAAGATAGTTCGCCCAACGTTAAGTCAAGATTAATCCCCACTCCCTTGTCTCTACCCTCCCCACACCCCTCACCCTGTAGTACCGGCAATCACCGCTAACAGTGCTGACAATCGTTTCGGCGATTGTGCTTCAGTCGACGGTAAGATGGATGCTTGTCTGTGTTGACTGCTAGCAGCGCTCTAGGAATGTGTAGCGATCACTGAAGTAACTTCAGGTAATAATGAAAGGATTTTGAATCTCGTGAAATAACTTATGGGACGTCTTGAGTATCTCTTTAGTCAATGCTCGAACCCACGCTCAACCGTTACTCCAGTTTCTAAAGCGGTGCCTCAGCTGACTGAGCTACCAAAGGAGGCCAGTATATACATCTTGAGTTACTGCAGACTTTATAAAATACCATCACGATAATTCATTTATTTTTATGGTTTTTGTTTCTGGTTGTAAACTAAACGAAGTTGGTGAGAATACATTAGTAACTTCTTCAGGCAACACGTATAACTATTGTTACATTCTTCGCCACACCGTCTTGTCAGATGAGCCGTTTCGATTGACTGATTAACTTATCGATTATTGTATCGGTTACGCCGTTAACTTCCAGTTTAATTACATTTTCTCTTGGTACCCATTTCGGCTTGATATTATTATGTTTTATTAGTGACCTTATCTGTCGGGCCAGTTGCCTATATGCACGCTAATTACAGATTAGTTGTAGTAGTACATTTCGCAAGACCGATTTACCGTAATCATAGGAAACGTGCGTTATTTAAAGTTGATATTATCATTAAAAGAGAAATTGTTTTTTAAAGATACGCGTTGTAAAGTCACTGTGGTTGCCTACTAATATAGACCTACTTGTATATATGTAGTACGTATAGACGAAGACCAACTTCCAGTGTAATAATTGAAACTACTTCAATAATTTGATCAAATCGTTGCAACTGTAGAAGGATTTGATGCTTTCTTAGCAGTTATGTTTCTTATCATTAACATACTCACGAAAACTTATTATCCTGAAAATATCTCAGCAATACAAATATAAAGGTGATATTTTGTGTTCGTGATGTCTGATGTTGGTAGATATATAAATAATTATATATATCTATACATATATATATATATATATATATATTTATATATATATATATATATATATATATATATATATATATATAGATGTAATATATATATATATATATATATATATATATATCACACCATAATATATATTTTTGGGGACTAAACTATATAGGCCTATATCATAAGGCATATACATAAAATGAGTTGGTTCTTGATTGTCAGTCTGCCCTTTAACGGTATAACAGCTGGCAGCAATCTCCAACACGGTGGAAACAAATACAGCGTATAATTATACTTTTCATCCAGCCTCTATAAATTATAATCAATTGGCGCGAACACGAATGCGCATAAACATAATCAGATGTATGTCGACTACGCATGTAACCGAGCTGTTAATTAAGTGTCATGTGTTCTTGTAAGGGGGCAGACCGCATTATGATCGAGATTATCTGATCGAGGAATCAAAAGTCGATTACTTCCCACGCGTCGATACCTGATGTCCTTCGACAATAGGCTCGTTCAAGCTCGATCAGCGGGTACTAGACACATCATATTGTCTTCCTACGCTTCGCTATCTGTTTTAAGGCGTCCACAGTCGACATAGGGAATATAATTCACGCCAGGGGGATTTCACAGATAATAATAGTCATGAAACTTGCACCGGCACGATACAAAAATAACAGATACATCATCTGATGAAGAATATTTGTCGTAAATTGCTAATGAGTGAAATTTTATAATAACAAATGTGGGAAGATCCAGTTGGCGGGTGCAAATTGCTTGTGCGCCCGCGAAGGTGACTCGGGAAAGGCGGACAAATGTTGGGAGTTGAAGAGTGCGGCGATGGGAAGCCAGTTGGCGGGTGCAGATTGCTTGTGCGACCGCGAAGGTGACTCGGGAAAGGCGGACAAATGTTGGAAGTTGTAAAGTGCGGCAATGAGAATTAGAAGTTGTATTGTACGGTTTGCCAGGCCCGGGCTTCAGGTCCCGGTTAATTCCTGAGTGCCGCACAATTGCAAGTTGTCAATGCAAAGTGCGGGCCGAGATCCGCTTGGCGGGCGGAGAGCTATTAGCTCGGGCGAAGGACTTTCTAATACTGTAGTAGAACAACTGTACAACCTCGATATTTTGTCAATTCTCAAACCCGCATGCATCTTTTGTGATTACAAGTAGGCCTATACACAGGATTAACCGACAAAATGTCGATTTGATTCCACGCCCACTAGAAAGTGTAAATACTCTGAGGGCGCCTGAAGAGCATATATCGGAATAAAGTCGACTCGGTCGAGTGACTTGGGCTCCGGGGTACATTGCAATGGGTGGTTGTTACAGTATGGTTAGGGTTCAGATAAGGTTGGACACCAGTGTTGAATCCAGGCATAGCTGCGGGGGGGCTTTGCCCCCCTGCGGCTCGTCGTTTGCCCCCCCCGAGATAAGAACATTAAGTACTATAGTTATTTTTTGAGAAACTTGTATTTTGAGTTTTAAAAATATTTGTGAAAATTAAAAAGTATCAGGAATTTACTATTTATTACTAAGGGAAAAAATCTAGATGTTATTCATTTCTATTGTTATTTGTCATTCTGCCCGTGAATCCTGGTTAGTGACACCTCAAATGTCAGAAGTGGCTGGAGTGGAGTCAATTCCATATGGATCAGTCGAGTGTCCACTACCGGTACCCGTTATATTGTAATTACCTCTTATCACATTATTATGAATTAGTAGCATAATCGTTTCCTAATAAACTGACTTAAAAATGAAAGAAGTGCGTATTTTAATTTGTATATATATATATATATATATAGGCCTAAGGTTATCATGCTTAATTTTGTGTACGTATCCCTTGCCCCCCCGGAAAACACAAAAGCTCCCCCGCAACAAAATCTCTAAACTCAACACTGTTGGACATCCAAACCCATGTCGCACAACCGAGTCGACTTTATTCCGGTATACGCTGTTCACGTGCCCCGCGTGTTACCCACGGCTGACCGCAAGACGTCTCGACTGCCTGCACGAGCACCATGTTGTGACGTCACACATCCATGGTGTGTGGACAAGATGGTGCCTGATGACTAGGCCTATGCGAGCCTATGTGTGTGGTGGGCGATGCCCGGTGGTCGGCTATGATTTTACACAATCTATCTATATACTGCAAGTCACGTGCACTGTCGGTTCTCTTTCCTGTCTGGATTATATAACGGGTTAACTGAGACGAGTGGTCGAGTGGCTAGCGTATTAAACTGTCTTCATATATATATATATATATAAATATATATATAGGCCTATATATATATATTTATACATATATATATATACGTGTATATATATATATATATATATATATATATATATATATATATACATATACATATACATATATATATATATATATATATATATATATATATATATATATATATATATATATATATATATATATATATATTTATCAACATCGAAACTTGATACACAATCATTGTTCCCCAATACAGGCTATAATTGAAAGTATAGGATCATTTGGACGGGGCACCACAAGGGTGATTTTACCACCCAATTTTATTTATTTTAAATGAAACAATCAACTTGGACACCCGGACTGCGCTGTCTGTATAACCATACTTTTTCGCCGCAGATAAAAGTATTCAGTTCCATAAGTCCGGAACACATAAGTATAAACCGTTTTTGTTTCGCTGTATCAATATAGTGCATTTTCTGTCAAGTAAAATGAAATAAAACTATACGGTCAAGTCGTTTGACCTTTGACCTGTGGCTTGTGGACGAATCTTACTTCACTCGAGTGTATAAAGCCCTTGCTTCTCTCGACGCATTCCACCTCACCTCTAGTGTCTAATATCGAGACTGCCGGCTGCCTAGATTCCAGGGGTTTATTAGTAGCCGGCGGCTGTGACAAACAAAGAGGGCGGTGAGATTGTCACTTGCACTTTATTGACCCAAGAGGCCGGGAACAGTTGATAAGTGCAGATAACAGTGTAGGCAGAGCTTGCGTGTTCGCTCGAATCTTGACTCTTCAAGTCTTACTGAAGAATTCTTTCTACACCCGGATGATGAATCTATTATACCAGCCGCCCTTGGTAGCTCAGTCAGCTGAGGCACCGCTTCAGACACTGAAGTCACCGATGGGCGTGGATTCGAGTCCCGCATAAGGCATAGGTTTTTGTAAACGTCTTTCAGTCATCACCACTTCATAATTTAATAATCGGCTCATTCGTACCCCGGTATAACCTAGCTGTTGGTGGGGTCGTTAAGCAAACAATTATTAATCAATCTATTATACCATGGTCTTGAACCACCCGTGCGCTAGTGATGTAAGATGGGGGAGACGGTCGCTCGGAACCTTCATCTTCCTTAGTTATCAATAAAATATGCGAAATGTAAGACAATTTACGTATTATTACGTCTAGCACAAAATAACCTAGTCGTTGACGCTCCGTTATAACACGAACATTCACTCATTCAATTTCGCCCAACTCGTCATTTATTTATATATTTATATTGTGTTTAACGACGCACTGTACTGATGACTAAAATCTGTTGGCGTCGGTGAATGATATATGAGATGATGGGATGATGAGATGAAAGGTTATTTTATCAGATGTTTTTGGATAGTGGGAAGGACTGAAGGAGTCGGTCGTGGCCTGTTGTTAACGAATCATCCCAATATTGACCTAAACGACAGAGGGAAATCACGAAAACCCCTGTCAGGATTGATATTTGTGTATTATGAATTGAATCTTACCGCTCATACGCTGCGTTTTCCTAGGTGTCAAAAAGGAAACAGTTGCAATATTGTGAAGATTATTTCTACTTGATTACATATTTTTACATATTTTATTTATACATTACAGATTGTTCATAAAACAGGTGGTAATGGTTACTATACCTAATGAAATTACAATCAAACATACTCGATAAAATGATACTTTGTTATTTTTTTCTTAGCTCTCTTCTTAAATCACTGATCTGCGTTATATTCTTGATATCTTCTTCCAATTCATTCCATTCCCTCGTCGTTCTTTGTATGAATCCATATTTACCTATTTCTCTATCCACTTTTTCCACTTCCATTCTTACCCCTCCCCTCGTACTTCTTTGTAATCGAAAGATGACTCCGGAATGTAGAGGTTGAACGATCTGCCCAGAACACAAGTTATATATTTTCAAAAGATATCGTAAAACAATGATCCAGCGTTCTACCGATCATTACGTTTAATCTCATGGCAAGTCATTTCCTGGTTGCAAGAACAATACAAATAGTTCCGTCACAGACCACCAGGCGCAGATATGGTGTTGCGAATCGCTTGGACTGAAGTTGCTGTAATTGTTATTACTGCTATCGGAAACTTCTGTGGTTGTACAATGCCAACATTACAGCTGGAATATTACTGTTTCAACTACCCTTGCTGTGCATTGTATTACGTTGGTACTTGAAAACAATGGTTATATGACTTTAACAATTGCAAACCTTCTACGGTTCAAGCAAATTATTTATAAAATCTACCACTACTTAAATATACTATATCTTTTATTTATACTATAGTATATATATATATATATATATATATATATATATATATATATATATATATATATATATATATATATATATATATATATACATATATATATATATATATATATGTGCAAATAATTATATTCGTAGGTATTCTAGTCGTTTCAAATAATTTTTCATATGCTAAATATTCGCCTAAAAAAATACCTATAAATATAGTTATTTTCATATTATGAGTCGCTTTAGCCTACAGAAAACTAATATTGTATTCAGATTTTATATGAGGTTATCCTCAACCTCAAACCTGCTGGCTCAATATGCAAAAATGCTAAACACGAAACTAACTTAATATTTCCGAGATTTTCAGTGAAATTAGATAATTGAGTAGTGTGGGAAAGTGTATTCGATAACAATCATATGAGATCTAAAAATAAACTCACCTTAACCAAGTATGCACTAATTTACCGAGTCAAGATAATTTAAATTCCAAGTAGGCCTAATTCTTTAAATGTCAAGAAAAGTATTATAAAATGTTGAACAATCGTCACGCTTCTGTGACATAGATAGTTCTCCCATAGGGGAAGGGGTTGGAGGGGGGGGGGGGGGGGAAAGGGAGGAAGATAAGTGACCTCAGGTTAATGGTAACATATAACTTTCATGTTTGTTCTTTATTAATACTTTTATACAACATGGAAGTTCCATTTGAACTTGTTACCTTAAGTACTCGACATTTTTATTGTGACATATTTATATTTCCATTTCCACTAGTGTTAGCAGGTCGACACTGTCGATCGTCAGAGCTTCAGTATTGAGAAGACATGCAATCGGAACCACCAGTTATCACCTACATGGGATTCAATTGAGCGAAAAATTGTTTTTTGGGAATATCAACTTTCGAACGATTTCAAGGATCAAAATTAATTATAATATAATAGCGGCGATAGAAAAAATTTCTTTGGAAAACCAATCTTGTTATAAATTAAATAATAATCATCTATCCCGGATTCCAAATGATGGGTCAGGGGTGGAATACATAACACCAGAATACTAGGGCCCCGGATCTCCAGGAAAGAAGCTGGCCGGCCGCCCCGGTGGCTGAGTCAATTATCGCTAGCGGTAGTAACTGAAGTCACCGTTGGGCTTGGGTTCGAGTCCCGCATAAGGCATGGGTTTTTGTGAACGTCCTTTCATCTATCATCTCTCCATCGTTTCATTATCATCCGCTCATTCGTACCCCCTGATAACCTAGCTGTTGGTGGGGTCGTTAAGGAACATTAAAAAAAAAGAAGCTGGCCAGCCCTGTTTCATCCTCTTCTTCATCCTCCATGTCTTCCTTTTCCGTACCAACTCCCTCCACCTTGTTCTGTCTTCACACAATCTTGCTTCTTCCACTGCATTCCATATTTCTTCTCTTGCAGCAACATCCTCCTTGATCAATCCACTCCACTTCTCTCTTGGCCTTCCCACTCTTCTTTTCCCAAGTAGGCCCTAATGAAGTTTCAAATTCTCGCCTCGGAATTCTTGTCACATTCATCGTTTTAATGTGGCCAAACCACAGTAGTCTCTCTCGACCCATTTTATAATCTAATATCTCAACTTTCAATTCACTTATAATCTTTCTGCTTCTTACTCTTTCCATTCGTGTCGTTCCTTTCACACTTCTCAAAAACTTCAAATTGATTCATAAAAAATTGGATACCTGTAATATTAAATAGACATGTTCAAAGCCTACTCTACATACTCAAAAGTGATATAAAACCATAGAAGCGTACTTTTTGTTATAATTACCCCGAAAACCTATGGCATGGCAACTCGAAATTGTTCTATTTGAATGAGCGCATGTTTCAGCTAGGCTGTGTGCAGGTTAATGGCTGTAACCGGGGTTCGAAGGCCGTTCTTCCGAGTCTTGTTTTCTCACCATCTGGCCCTCATGCGTTCGATAGCATTCCTTGAGAACAGTCGATGAGGTAAGGAAGGGTTCCCATGGTAGGCCGGAAATACACTCGGATGACTTCTTAGAGAGACAGTAATTATGTCTTCTGTTTTGTGAGGGTGTGTGTGTGTAGGAGCTACAGGTGTGCGTGATGAAAAAACAGCATTATATTAACTTTTACTTTTTTTAGAGTTTTAATTTAAACGATAGTTTTGATGAAATGGGGGGAGTTTTAGGGGTGACAGGTGGGTATCGATTGGGAAAATATTATATAAAGGTGGTTACTTATTTGTTTTTTGATCGTGTCATTTTTATTTTTATTGAAAAATTGATAGTTAAATATTAATGAAAAAGTGAGCGAGTTTTCAAAATGAAGTTATTAAAAATAATATTCTATTTTTTTGAATATTCTTCATCTAGATTCATTCATCAACATCGTGGTCTTGATGATATAGATAAAATAATAGCTTCCCAATTGAGGTTAATGATAATTCAATAAGACCGTTTAAAAGCGGTACTTCTTGGTTGTTTCAAGACACTCAAGCCAGTCTTAACACCCTATACATAACAAATATATAAAATACGGATAAAAATAAAATAATAATAAAAACATCGACAATTATGTTTATACAATCACATAACATATCATTACAATTTACTATAATACAATTTAATTAATACTGATTAATTAATCAACATAATTTTTACAATTACACAATATAGCAATCAACTTTTACATCAGGGCCCGGCTTCACAAGAGTCTTATCTCTAGGACGATTTCAGCTAGGACCATTATTGGTCTTATGTTCAATTCACAAAAATCCTAAGAAAATGAACTTTACGATCTTTACAATCTTTACCAGTCGAATACTGGGAGAAAGTGAGGATATTTGTCCTAAGACTTCTGAATAAGAACTCATTTATCTAGTGGATAAACATATTGATTTCAGTTAAGCCTACTTCGTCTCCGTATAAGTTAGAGTCTTTCATAGTAAACTTCAAGCCACACAAATCTCTTGTCTATATTGTGAAACGAGCAGATCCATGTATTGTTCTCGCATATTTTATTATTCTGTTGGCAGGTGTGTTTCCAACTCATAGTCTCCACGTTACTCGGTTATTAGAATATGATTACAAGACTATTCTCTAGTAATTCCCACCGAATTGTGCAAGGAAGTTCTCTCTCTCCTTTCTAACGTCCGTTAAAATGTAAGCTGCTGTCATAACTATATAACAACCTCGCTAAAAGTCGGTTAAATATTACAAAAAACTTGCGCTTTTCTCAACTTGTTAATCTTTTTAATAGATTAATGTCATTATGATTAGATTAATTATTACAATTATACGTGAAGTAATTACAGTGGATATACTTATTATAATGAAAGATGAAGGTCGTTTACCAACTAAATAACTGTTACAATTTGTGTATGCCTGTAATTATATAATTTAGCTGCAACATTGAAAATTTTACCATTTGTTAAAAATGCAGTGCCGTTTCTTATGCGTTATCGCATTCTTATAATAATGTGAGATTGTGTATTGTTTCCATGACTTATAAATAGTAATTCGTGGTAAGCTTCACTATTTTTTCATTTAGTATCTTTGCTTTCGTCATTATTATTGTTTTATTTTTTTGGGTGACACCGACAGTGTGGCAATTTCATCACTATATTTTTCTGTTATTTGTTTTTCGAAATTCAATGTATGTATGTAATCATTTATAAAATCATTCTAAGTTAATTCAGCATAATTGTGTAGGCCTATATTATAGAGCTATTTATTTTTGTTATACCAGTGCCCTAATAAGGCTTTATGGGTAAACTCGATCTAATTTTGGTTATCTCTAATATTACTATCTCTTGTTTTCTCAATGATAGAAAAACTCATCCTGAAAAATCGTAATGGGCCTTTTCCCCCCTATATACGCCTATTACGGCGTATTAATACATTATTAGACGAGCTTTGGCGAGGATTCAATTTGACATACTGAAAAAAAAGTGTGTTCGTTTTTTTTTTCTTCATGTTTTTTTGTCGGTTCTCCACAGTCAGGTCAAACGGCTACAGCTATCAACTTCAAACTTTTTTTCAATATGGTTCCTCATCCAACTTGGACCTGTATAGTTTTGTGGCATTATCGAGCGGTAACTTTTTTTTATGAATTTTAGAAATTTCAAAAATACCATTAGAATAACATGGCGGAAAAAAAAAGAAAATATTTTTATTTTCCAAAAAAATGAAATTTTGCGTGAAGTTGAATTACATTTTGATACACATTTCTAGAAATTTTCAGCTTGATCGGGTCAGCAATTATGAATAAAATTAACATAAAATGTGCTTAATTGGTACCACTAAGCAGTTTTTACCCATTTTTACCCATACTATTACTATCCGCTCGTCTAACAACGCATATATGGCGTTTTCCTAGTGTTAATATACAATACCCCATATGTTTTCCCTATAAAAATTGCCAGCTATTTAAATATAACTGTGATATTTGTGTTTATCATGTTGGTAAACGACTCTCCCGTGGTGGTGACAAATATACCAGCAATTAGCACACAAGACTTCGCCTTCTCTTGCAGTTCATGTCGCCATTATGACCAATTAGACCGACAAGGAGTCGTAAATTGAGGGAAATATGACCTATTTAGGATTCGAACTCAGTAATCGAGGTTCGTAAATAATAAATGTACCTGTTTTACGATTGTAATTAGCAATTCGCTGTTCTGTGAATATTATTCATCAGTATCAAGTAGTCGTTACTTGGTGACCGTGTGCAGGTGGTTTCACGTGGAGCATGAATGTTAGGGATTATTAAGGTACTTGGCCTAGTTGAGTGTTTACACACTAGGTGGAGATGTACTCGGTGCTCTGTCTTCGAGCACCTTGGAATTATACTAGGTATACAAGCGGAGTGTTTCAGTTACAAGTACATATAGGTAAAACGGCAAAATGAATTGGTATGCATTCTATTGTTGTGGATATTTTGAAAACATCAGTATATTAATATTCTATCAATATTAATATGTATATACATAAATGTTGTACACTTAGTTTTGATAAATTCAGTGGGTCTTTTACAGCACCATTCATATTCTTTCAAATAATTGCAATTTTTTAAATTTAATACCGTACCTTCTTTCATTTTCATACTTTTGTTAAATATACCCTTAATTAAATTAGTTTTATAATATCTCATGATTTTTTTGTAATCAATTTTTTTGTATCACTTTTGAAAAACCACTGTACTTCTATGTATTGATTTTATTACGCTGTACCATCTTGGTATCCCGCATAGCGGACAGCCGTCAAATAAATTGATATTCTCTCAACAAAATTTGAAAAATTATTTATATTCAATTAGTTAATTTTTCACTTCCCCCGTCCCCTTTTTCATATATAATTTGTATAATATTTTTATTTGCACCTCTATACATGACTTATTATAGTTCATAACAGATTTATTATTTTACTCCTTTATAGCTCTAGGGTTTTGTCTGTTATTTTATAACTATAGCTAGATTTTCTTGACCTATTACCATTCTTTTTATTATTCTATCCATATATGAATTATCCTCATGGCATGAGAATAATCATGGCAGCCATTGTGTGTGGGTTTAATACAGATACATAGATATTGCCTACTGGTGTTGAAGGACATAACAACCCTGAAACTAGGGTTTCATGTATTTCCCTCATTTTAGAGAAAACCATTTTTTTTTGTAAACGTCCTTTCGTCACCTATATAAGATTTCATCGTTTCATTATCACCCTCTCATTCGTACCCCCGTATAACCTAGCTGTTGGTGAAGTCGTAAAGCATCACTAACATAAAAAATAAAAAATGTGTAATTTGTATTTGTATTTATTTAATACCAACTTAGGAAATACCAGTGTTATGTTGTTACAGAGGCTTCTATTTCCGGAGGTTGAATTATGAACTAATCTAAGTATAACCTAATCAACTTAAGTATAAAAAAGATAATAGAAAATTGAATTATAGTTATAAACTATAACTAAATAACTAAATTATAACTAAATTATAGTTTAGTTTTATGGAGCTAGCCCCCTAAACCCTCCCTACCGCCCTCCCCACATTATAGCTACACCACTGTGATCACTCATCTAAAAATGCTCACTTATAGCGTTTTCCCATTTTACAATACAAACACAGAAAAACGTTCAACATTTCCACTCGGTTCTGATACATAACGTTTCGCTTTTGTCCTCATAACCTGACAATAGGTAAACATTGATCGATATCTACAAAGAAGTCATACGCAGTTGTTTACAATGTCAGCTAAATGAGTTGAACGCTGTTACTGTTGCAATTACTGTTGTGAAGGAAACGCCCTCTTCCGTAAGAATCTCATTTAAGAGTCCTTGGGAGTCGATTTAGCGACATATCAGTTTGTTGGTGATTATTAGATGAGCGTAGCGAAGATTTTCACTGAACTCTTACGGAACTTTATCTGTGCGTTTTTTTTTTTTTTGTTTGTAAGCACTGCACATGTCGCAGGGTTTGACCGATCGACATGAAACTTTTTTTTATATGCAAACTTATCCAACTTAGAACTGTATAGTTTTGAGGTCTAATCGGTTGGACCATTTTTGAGAAATATCATTCAGAAGTTTCTAAAAACCCAATAAGATTTGGCTGAGCGGAAAAAATTGAAAAATAAAATCTCTTCAATATGATTCAAATTTTCCACAAATGTGAACACAAGAATAATATACATGAATAAAAATTTGGTTTGATATTCGGACCAGCCGTTTTGGAGAAAATAATATAATAAATGCATTTTATTCATCGAAAAGATAGAAATATTAGTTGAAAAATGTTGCATTGTCGAAGTCACGGCTTTCTAGATTCATTGACATCGGATGAAGTTCATTTCAAATGATCAAGGTTTGTAGAGTTTTCGATTATACTTTATATAGACATCTCGCTCATCGTACAACGCACATCCTGCGTTTGCCTAGTTAACTTTTGAAGAGTATGAGATATCGAAATTCTATCAAAAAGGAAACACGTGTATTTCCAATACCTTCAAGATGGTGTTAGTAAATAACTATTCATCTCATATCGAAGAATTGACAGGCGTATACGGTTTAAAAAACACGTTATTTAAACTATCCTTGTGACAATTAGGTGATATGAGACCAATAGTTGTGACTTGAAGGTATTGTAAATATCTGTGTTTCCTTTTCATCAGAATTTCGATATCTCATACCGTTCAAAAGTTATCACCAACAATCTGATATTCCGCTAAATCGACTCACATAGACTCTTAAGGAAGGGAAACACAGAAGCTCTGTGAATCAAATCGTTTCAACATCTTGACAGAGGTCTAGGCAGAGATAGAGGATAGTGAAGTATAGCACTATTAGACGGTATTGACGTCGATAAAGCAGGTGGCTTTGTTAAGGAGATGCTAACCAGCGATAGAAATCTATACAACAGTTTGAAATAACATGTTTTTCAATCAAATGATATGAATGAAATGAAATAAAATGGGATAAAGTTAGAATAAATGCTTTGTCTCTTAATCGATAACGGTAATTCATAATGTTTTAAAATTTTAATACGTGATTTAATGTGATTTGCAATAGTTTTTGCAATATAATTTATTGATATATTTTCATTAGTTTTATCAGAATCTCGAGATTTCTTCATAAACTTGACACACAATTCACTGTGACGTCATCGGTACAGAGAGGAAATCCTCCAAGTCACTTGTATTAACAAATAATACACTTCACAATGTAGGCCTATATTTACAAAGTTGTGCAAAAAATATTACCTTCCAAACAATTAATTCCAGCCATTTGATGCAATTACATTTCAGTTTTGCACACGTTAATGAGTTAGTATGAAGCTCAATAGAATCTTTCTATTGGCAACATTGGCCTTACAACTTATTACAGTTCAAACAATCATATGAAATGTTCATTACATTCCGTTGTTTTGTTTGTCGTTTCATTATCGAGTTATCCATTCTCTGTGACCGACATGCATGCTTGTGGTTAGAGAGAGAGAGCGAGAGAGAGAGAGAGAGAGAGCGAGAGAGAGAGAGAGAGAGAGAGAGAGAGAGAGAGAGAGAGAGAGAGAGAGGAGAGAGAGAGAGAGAGAGAGAGAGAGAGAGAGAGAGAGAGAGAGAGAGAGAGAGAGAGAGAGGGGGGCAGGAAGCGCAATATGATATGATGTTATTTAGTTTTGAAAGGTATGGGACATGCAAGGTACGGTACCATCCACTAAAACACGGCGCAGAATGTTTCCATTTATAGGCGCTTGTGACCGCTTGATTCACTTATACAAAAACCAAGCTGAGAAAACTGAAAGAATCAGTGAGTTTGTGACTGTCTTGGTTTTATAACGGAGTTAGAATTGTGGTCAGATATATAATGGTAGCATAAAATAATCGACGAAGTAATTGTGAGTCTATTGTATTTCTTATTTCAGTGTTCTGTAAGTATACTTAATGTGTGTACGTTTCTGTAATGGATGATGATACATACATAGTAAGAGAGCAACTAGTGATTATAATGAGGTGGGTGATACAAGTGGAGAATTGAAAAATGAAATGAAAATAAAAAATAAATTACAAAACATAGAAAAATTAGTAGAGAAATTAAAAAATGTGTACCATTCAGCTAACTATCGCTAGCGGTAGAAACTGAAGTCAATGTTGGGCGAGGGTTCGAGTCCCGCATTAGGCATTGGTTGTTGTGAAAGTCATCAACTATCATCAATTCATCGTTACTTCATTATCATCCTCTCATTCGTACCCCCGTAGAACCTGGTTGTTGGTGGGGTCGTTAAGCAGGATTAAAATAAACTAGGAAAACGCCATGCAAGCGTTGTTAGACGAGCGGATAGTAGTAGTATAGGTAAAAATGGGTATAAACTGCTTCGAGTGGTACCAATTGAGCACATTTTATGATTTTTCTTCAAAATGGCTGACCCGATCAAGCTGAAATTTACCAGAAATGTGTATCAAAATGTTATTCAACGTCACGTAAAATTTCTTCTCTTTGAAAAATAAAAATATTTTCTCTTTTTTCCGCTGTTTTATTCTAATGGGTATTTTTGAAATTTCTAAAATTCTTAAAAAAAAAAGTTACCACCCGATAATGCCACTATACAGACTAAGTTGAATGAGGAACCATATTGAAAACAAGTTTGAAGTTGATAGCTGTAGCCGTTTTACCTGTGGAGAACCGAAAAAAAAAAAAAAAAAAAACATAAAAACGAACACCAATTTATTTCAGTATGTCAAATTGAATCCTCGCTAAAGCTCGTCTAATAATGAATAAATAGAACATAAATTGAAAACATAAAATGACAAATAATCTAATTGTAGGTTTTCTTTGTGTAGTATCAGCCAAGCATTTCTCAGGTCCATCAATATTCCGATATGAAGGCCTAAATCAGAGCCACAAATCCAATAATGCATCGATCAGCTATTGGCTGGATTTCGAGGGTGTTTTTTGTCCAGGGTTGATTTATGTGCGGTTTGCGTCGCGCGTTGAGCCAACCATGTCTAATGGACGACAATCCATCATTTTATTTCCACGTTTATCTGTTCGTGTAGACCCATTATTATTATGTAATATAGGTACAGGAGGAGTAGCTGCTAAACTTCAAAGTAATAACTTTCACAGGCATTTTACATGATGGAATTGTGTTCCTATTTGATTGTAGTAAGTTATAT
Source organism: Brachyptera putata (assembly GCA_907164805.1). NCBI lineage: Eukaryota > Metazoa > Arthropoda > Insecta > Plecoptera > Taeniopterygidae > Brachyptera > Brachyptera putata. Next base: position 6,025,050 of record OU015466.1, on the reverse strand, counting down.
TCGTTAGGCCTCTTTATTCTGATGGAATGATGGGAATAATAATGGTCCATCCATCCCTTGGACCACGATAAATCTCAAAGAGGGTAGTATTCGATTCTATTTGTGGTTTCGTTTATCTTGTGGAAGACAAAAAAAAAATCGAGTAGGCTGCGATGAACTTGAGTCTGTGCTTCGCTCATCCAATTAGAATCGAACCATATTTCAAATGTATTTACTGGCACGTGCAGTGCAGTGGCTAACGCGCTCGGACCTGGTTCGATCCCCGCCACCACACACCTTTAAAGGTTTTTTAGTGGTTTTCCTCTGGAGCTCAGGCTAATTTTCTGGGATGGTTCTTACAACATAGGCAACGACAAATTCCTTCCCACTATCTTTCCGATTACCTAATAAACCTTCATCCATCATCTCATTTATCATGCATCCGACGCCAATAGATCTATTTAGACGAGCTTTAGCGAGGATTCAATTTGATATACTGAAAAAATTGGTGTTCGTTTTTATGTTTTTTTTTTATGTTTTTTTGTCGGTTCTCCACAGGTCACACGGTTACAGCTATCAACTTCAAACGTTTTTTCAATATGGTTCCTCATCTAACTTAGATCTGTATAGTTTTGTGGCATTATCGGGCGGTAACTTTTTTTTTATGAATTTTAGTAATTTCAAAAATACCCATTAGAATAACATGGCGGGAAAAAAAAGAAAATATTTTTATTTTCCCAAAAAATGAAATTTTGCGTGGAGTTGAATTACATTTTGATACACATTTCTAAAAAGTTTCAGCTTGATCGGGACAGCCATTTAGAAGAAAAAACATAAAATGTGCTAAATTGGTACCACTCGAAGCAGTTTTTACTCATACTATTACTATTCGCTCGTCTAACAACGCATATATGGCGTTTTCCTAGTTATCATAACAGTGCGTCGTTAAACCTCTATACAGCGAGTTTCAGAAAGTGTTTGCAGTCATTTATCTGGTAGCCGTTGTTCTGTCGTGGGTGCGAGCGAGTAGCTGAGAGTTTGTTATTGTTTAGGATCAATAATTGTTTGTGTTGTTTTAACTCGAGTGTGTCCTCGAGACGAAGAAGTGCAAGGAAGTTAAATACAGATCCATCGTGGAATAGATAACGATGAGACGTTTTAAACACGTTCACGTCCTGAAAACGTGAAACGTGTCACACGTCAGATGGAGTCGCTAATAGACGAGGCCGGTGTCATAAAAATGACGTATTTCAATCCCCCTGGGATTCGCGACGCCTTCTTTATCTTTCTCTCTCTCTCTCAATCTCTCTCTCTCTTTCTCTCTCTCTCTCTCTCTCTCTCTCTCTCTCTCTCTCTCATCCTCTCTCTCTCTCCCCCTTCCCCCTCTCCCCTCCTTTTTTTCCCCGTCGCTTTTTCCCACCCCCCCTCCCTTTCCCATCCCCCCTTTGGCCCGTTTCCCCTTAAACTTCCCCCCAAACCGTCCCCTTCTTAATCTTTCATGCCCCCTTTACGCTCATCCTCCTCTCCCTCACTTTCTCCTCTCTACTCCCTCCTCACTTTTCTCTCTCTCATCCCATCCCCCCTTCCCCCTTATCCTCTTCTCTCCCTCTCCTCCCAAATCTCATCTCTCTCTCTCTCTCCCCCTATCACTCTCTCCTCTCTCTCGTACCTCTCTCCCTCCTCTTCTCTCTCTCTCTCCTCCTCTGTTTCCCTTCTCTCTCTCCTCTAGCCACTTCCTCACCCATTCGCTCAACCTTACTTGTACTCTCTCCCTTCCTCTCTCTTCTCACCCCTCCTCCACCATTCATGCTCTTCGTCATCTCTCTCTCTCTCTCTCTCTCTCTTTTTTCTCTCTCTCTCTGTCAGGATTTTGCTCTTTCTCTTTCTCTCATCTATCGTTTGAGACCCGGCCCTTCCACCAAAAGAATACGAATAACTTGGTTCAGTTAGCAACTAGTTCGAGTAAAGACTTCGGGGAGTCGATAAATTATCTGCATTTAGTTCTCGGTGGCTTACCTCTGTAGTACAGGTCACGACCGCTTCCTTCCTATCACCTGAATGAAACCTTCATCTCATCATCCCATCATCTCATACATCATTCATCCAACGCCAATAGATCTTAGTTATCATAGCAATCGTCGGTAAACATTTTTTGATACTCATTCAACAACCATTAAATCTTGAGGTACCGGTAATATTTTCAGGAATGGAAAACAATTATTCAAACATTTACATTGGGGAGTAAAAACTTGAATCTTATTTAATATTATCTTGTTATATATTCTTGCTATCTTTTTCTCGTTATATTTATATCTTATCTAATTATGATGAGAATCCCTCTGTCTCAACCAACCGGCTGGTCCGCCCCAGTCCGTCCCCCGTCCGCCCCAGTCCGCCCCCGTCCGCCCCCCGTCCGCCCCTTGCCCCAAGCCGCCGCGCATTCAAGATATTCAACCTAATTGTAATACGTTACTATAATATTAGCATACGTTTAACTGGAATCAGATTGTGTAAGTCGGCTTCTAGCTCGTGACCCCTGACCCGACGTTTAGCTCAAGTCAGTGATGTGGTCAGTGGAATTAGTAGAGCTTGACTTTTGACCGCGTGTCTGGAATTTGAACGTATCCCGGGGTGGTTGTTATATTATTACAGGATTATAGGGGCTGACGGGATGGAAGTTCAACTAGACGGTACTGGCTTCGAATCTCACACAGTATCAGGAGAGCATACTCGTGGTGGTATGCACAATCATTGGCGATAGATAATATGCAAATCTAACGTTTATTAGATGAGGGAGAGCGAGGACCTCCATCCCACCCTTATGGAGCTTTGTATGTGTTTTTTTCTGTAGGTCGCAGGGTTTGACTGATCGACATGAAACTTTTTCTGTACATGCAGACTTATCCAACTTAAAACTGTGTAGTTTTTGGGTTGAATCGGTTGGACCATTTTCGAGAAATACTATCTCAAAGTTGAAAAACCCCATAAGATTAGACTGGGCAAGAAAATTTGAAAAATAAAATCTCTCCAAAAAATTCAAATTTTCCCTGAATATGAACACAACAATGATACGACCACTTTGAGTGAAACAATTTAATTACGGTTTTTCATTCATCAAATAGAGGGAAATATATGAGAAATATGTTGTCGAGTGGTCTGTATAGGTTGTTCAAGTAGAAAAGCCAACCACTCAATGGCATACGAATGTCTGTACGCGACGTGTTAGCGACTGAGCCAGAGCAGCCGATAATCCAACCACAACAAACGCCAGACAAACTGCCTTCTTTTATCGATAGAGATCGTGCTAGAGTTCAAATATCACCGACTGTGTGCTCATTCGAAAATCGAACGTGGAAAAAAGTTATGGAGTGACGACGCGTTCGATTTTCATTTTCTTATTATTTTGTGAACTGATTTATCATATTCAAACGGAATAACATCCCTTAGAACCAATATCAAAGATGTAAGAGAGTGCAAAAAATTACAGAGTGACAATAAATATTAGGGATCGTTTGTAAGTACCGACGAGCACAACTTACACATCTTTCATAAAATGTATGAATTTAAAAAATCGTTTACTCAAATCTATGTCCAATACGGGGTATGTCTGAAATGGCTGTAAACAGGAAAAACTGACGATAAATTTATTATATAGACGTGCAGACCTAATATTTTCAGCATCTTTTTACTTCAAACATTTTCTTTATTACTTTTCTAAATCCAAAAATTTTCGCTCAGAACTGATATTTCAGTAAAAATAAAAATAGAATGCGAGCCTAATTGCAATAGCAGGCGAAATGTATAGAAAAAACTGCCAACAATTGGATATTTTAATAATAACTATATGGTGTCGCTTAATTTGCTAGCTTTTCTTTTCCTTCCTAATTCCACAAGTAGGCCTTTATACTTATATCTGTGTTTTTTAGGTAATGAAATTATTTGTCCAATACTAAGAATTTAATCAAACTTGTTACTGGAGAGTTTTTGAATTTGTTTCAAAGAATCAGAAAAATAAAATTTTATAGAATCAATGAATAAAGCTTTATGGCATCACAATAAAATGTTCTCTTCTGAAATCTACTCGTCTACCTCTACATTAATTGAGTGCTGATCTCGCTACATGAGACAGAACTCACTTATATCAATCCACTGGCATTTTCTAGCTCAACTCGACTTCTAGTTTGTTTCTAGTAAGAACATTGTTTACGCTCGGATTGTCGCGAGTCTAACTTGAATAACTTGGCTCTTCGGGTAGTTTTTCTTGGCGGTTCAATTAAGTTTTTATTCCACCCTCAAGCAGTTAGTAATACTGCAAAGTGTACGTACCACGAACAAGTCAGGGTGATGGAGTAGACGCTGGCGGATTGTTGACAGACATATTTATCAATCAGTGGGAGCGAGAGGGAGAGAGGGAGAGAGGGAGAAAGAAAGAGAGAGAGGAAAGAAGTAGAAAGAGAAAAGTGAGAGATGAAAGAAAGGGAACAAGAAAGATAATGATAGAAATTGAGAGAGAAAGAGATAAAAAGAAAGAGAAAGATAAATAAAGAGAGAGAGAATGATGGAGAGAGAAAGATACAGATAGAGAGGTAGATAGAAATATATATATATATATATATATATATAGGGCCTAGAGAGAAGAGTTATAAAATCAAAGAAGTTGGCAAGATAGGCGCTTCTGTTTCATAACGCAAAATGGGCGAAGTTTTACTTTTAGTCCGTATAGAACTAGAGGTACTAACAACGGAAGTTTTCGTATAAGAAATCGCACTGTTCCACATAGTGATATACTGGGCCGGTTATCATCAGAGGCATTTTATATACCTTGAGTGGAAATGAAAGTGGTGATTTATCAAGTTGCTAAATGCTTTGTGACAGAAGCTGCCGTTTTAAATCAATAATACATATTTCCCAAACTGCATGCGGGGTATTGGCCGCTTGAAAGATACGCAGTTACAGTTCAAGATCACAAGTTCAAAAGAATCGCTTTGAAGAAGTGAAATTTCTCTCTCGCTTTTGCGTTCATTCATGTTCTAAAGTATCCTTTAATTGTGATAAATTATGGAAACGATTCAATGGCGTATATTTAGGCTCGGCAGTACTGGGATATTTATATGTTATAATCTGTGTAGAGCATATAAACGGATGGGTATAATGGGAGGTATTGGAGGATAATTTAGGAAATGGATGCAAGTTTTGGTAAAAACATAATTATTTAACACTTCCAGCCGGAACCTGTGAAACAATATAAATATTTATCATTAATAATTATGTTTTCTGCGTGTTCCTCTTAATTGTGAATGCTGTATCGTACGAATACCACTCGCATAGTAGCATACTTTCTAAAGAACTGTATTATTGTGTTGCAAATCTAAAATTATTTGTTCATTTCAATGAGTACATATTTGCATAAACTATAAATGCTGGCCTCTGGCCGGCCCTAAGTGAGGCGGTCCACCGGAAAAATGCCCGGTAGCCAGATAGCCCAGTCCGCCCCTGTTTAGGCTGCATATATATATATATATATATATATATATATATATATATATATATATATATTGTAGCGTAGTTTTTGAGGGCCGGAGGAAGATGATAATAAGTCACTTTTCAGAAATTTGCCCTTCCTTGAAACAACTGAAGGCTCTAAAAAGATCCTCTTTTTTATAACGACCCCACCAACAGGTTATAGGGGGGTACGAATAAGCTGATGAAAGATGAACAATATTTTATAAAACGTCTTGCACGCCTAATGCGGGACTCGAACTCACGCCCATCCTCCAGTTTCTAAAGCAGAACGCTGGCTGACTGAGCCATAGAATGTTCATTAAAACTTTTTTGTTTCTTTAGAATTGAAAGTTCTAAGCTATGAACGAGACAAATATATATACTTATAATACAGCATGGAAGTCTTTTCAGCCCAATAAATCTTTTTGGACGGTAACTTTCGAACGGTATGATATATCAAAATTCCAATCCGGGGGAAACACACATATTTTTAATACCTTCAAAATCATATAAGTAGAAAATATTCAACTCATATCACATAACTTTCACCGGTATAGGCCTACAGCTGAGGAAATAATTTTTCGACCTTTGAAAATATTAGAATTTCAATGGTTTGAATTTCATATAACATCATTTCGAAGGTTTTTAAAATAACTGTATTTTCCCTCCATTAGAAGTTTGATATCTGATACCGTTCAAAAGTAACCATGAAAAACTTATATTCCGCTAAATCGACTTCCATGCAGTCTTATTAGATGAGCGCAGCGAAGATTTTCATTCCATATACCGAAAAATTTTGGGCTTGGTTTCTATGTTTTTTTTTTTTTTTTTTTTTTTGTGTAATTTTGTACGCGGCATACAGGTCAGGAAAAAGTTTCAATCAACTCGAAACTTTTTTTACAAATTGGTGTTATACCAGAATAGGTTGAGATTGTTTTTCAGCAAAATCGGTCAAACGGATTTTCCGGAAAAAAATCGGAAAGTATGGAAATTCCCCATAAGAATAGGCCAGGGGAGAAATACTTGGAATTATATTTTTTTCAAAAGCTCTCAAATTTATACTGAATGTGGGAAGAACTATCATACACAATTTAAGCGACTTATGGAACAATCGGGTGTGAAATAAGGAAGAAAACGCATTTTTAATGTACTTTTTTACACATCAATGAAAGCAATTAAGACACTATTAAATGTGAGCAACAAGTGTCACGAATAAATTAAAACGTTTAAAATCTGTGATGTATATGAAGAAGGCACTGGTTTAATTGTTTGGAAACCAAGGTTTATATACCAACAGACAGCCGCAGTTCTTGAACCTTTGAAGTGATCCACGGCCTGTATATGTACATTGAGCTGACCAAATGTTCTTAATTCTACATTTCCATACTTCTAAGCTCATCTCACAACGCATATAAGGCGTTTTCCTAGTAGGTATAATGGTATATGAAAAAAACACAAGTGATCATTGGTGTAGATTTTGGTGTCTTTTTAAATTGGATATAACATTATTTTGAAGTTCTTCACAATGTCTGTATTTTTCCGCATTATAATTTTGATATCTCTTACTGTTCAAAAGTTATCTTTGAAAAACTGTTATCTCGCCAAATCTACTCTCAAGTATAATGGTAAATGAAAAAAACATAACTGAACATTATTGTAGTTTTTTGTGGTTGTTAAGATAAGGAGGTGCCAGGTTTCTTAATCTCGGTATAATTACGCCTCCGAGACTCGCCAGATCGCGCCAGCATCGTTTTACCGTTCCCAGAGCCGAGCATATGTTCCCGTTAAAACAACACGCCTCCTGAAGAGCCCAGTTTATTCCCACTTCCAGGAAAAACAGAAGCAATATTCCTGACTTTATCCAGATGTTTGTATCTCTGGGCTGGAACGAAATTAATTTTATATTCGCGCGACTTGGTTTTTCATAAAAAAAGGCTATCTTTACTTACATCCACGAAGGAAGAAGGTATTCTGATAGATAATTATAAAAACTCTGGTAATTACAGAATCTCGTTGAAACATTAAAGGACATCACAGCCGTGAAACTGTGTTTCAAGGAATAATGACGATATTTATTTCCCTGATTTTAGCGAAAACTAGAAATCATCATCTCAATTTCAGAAATCATAATCAACTTTTTTGTCCTTCAAAGACCATGAGTCATGACGTAGATATTACCGATTCTCTATAGAAACATAAACAGAATCGAGTAATGTCTACGTCACGACTCAGGAAAAATAGCCAGGTCCTAGAGGACAAATGATTTGCTTATAATTCCTAAAATTGTGATGATGATTCCTAGTTTTTTGAAATTAGGGAAATAAATATCGTCAAAATTCTCTGAAATCTAGTTTCAGGGCTGTGATGGATGTCCTTTAAGGATTTACCGCTTTCGAAAGATGTGGTTGCGTTTCCGTATATCTCGTCCTAAAGAATTATCATTCCAATTGTCGGTATTTTAACTGTCGTTTAATTAATGTTTAAATTATTTCAATTGTATTAATGGTCGGGTACTTTCAGTATAGCCGTTTTGTTGTATGTAAATTGGAATTATAAATCCTCTTGTATTCCAAATGTAAACCTTTAATTAATTTGATAACCTTTTAACGAAACACATTAATTTCTAAATGTTTTATTTAATGTTCATGAATTACATCGTTATCATTAATATCCTTAGCGTTAGAAGACAGGTGATAAAAATAATGCCCCAAGTCGAGAAATGTTTCTTAAGTGTGACCTGAAATGTGACCTAGAAAGGAAGATTAATGGTCGTTCTACACTCTCGAAAAGTTCGGATTATTTTCATTTGATTCTTTTTCTCTCTACTCCGGTGAATTGTTTTCGCTAAAGTTGCACGTCAACGGAAAATGAAGGGAAATAAAAATAATGATATATAAAAGGTCGTTAGCGCGTAAATCGGTCTTGTTAGTCTAGTCAATGATGTATACCAGTCGTTTTACAACAAAAAATGTATCGTCTAAGACATTCACTTTCAGCTGAATCCGGAAAAAGAAATGTATGTATATTTATAATGAGATGAAGTTTCTAAGAAAATCAAGTTCGAATATTTGATAATTCGAACCAGATTGTGAATGTTGGTTAACATGACGTGTCTGTTCCTCTTGAGTATTTGTTTGTGTTCAGTGTCTCAATGTTGGTATGAAACAGTATTACATTATCATCGCTAGGAACAACATCTGAATATTTGATAATAGACAAAAAGATGAACAGGAAAACATAGAGGCATTCAGTAGACCTATAGGGTCTCTCTCTCTCTCTCTCTCTCTCTCTCTCTCTCTCTCTCTCTCTCTCTCTCTCTCTCTCTCTCTCTCTCTCTCTCTCTCTCTCTCTCTCTCTCTCTCTCTCTCTCTCTCTATATATATATATATATATATATATATATATATATATATATATATATCTATATATATATATATATATATATATATATATATATATATATATATATATATATATTATCATATTATTCATATATAAAGGCCTATATATAATAAATAAATAGGGCCTATATGTATCCTTCGAAATATATACACAAATAATCGTGTATTGTTGAAGAATTTGCTGGAATATTTATGTAGTTGTCTTTAAAAGAGTCCATGGGAGTCGATTTAGCGGAATATCATTCTTGTGATAACTGTTGAACGGTATGAGATATCGAAATTATGAAGACAATGAAACACAGAAATACTTCACAAGGTGGTGTAAGTGAAATCGCCTGATTGTCAGGAATATACGAATAAAAATACACATTGTTAAACATATACGCCTAACAATTAGGCGATGAGAGATACATGGTTATAATTTTTACCGGGACGGTATTAAAAATATCTGGGTTTCTTTGTTTCCAGAATTTTGATATCTCATATCATTCAAAAGTTATCACCAAAAAACTGTTATTCCGCTTAAATCGACTCCAATGGACTCTTAATTAATAGTACATAATAATTCTTACAAAAATACTTTCCAACACTGCATATTTGTATCAACATTTCGTTCCAACATGCATAAGTATCATAACATTTCTTTGATTGAATGTTGATTGATAATAAATTAAAAAAAAGATCACCAGATTTTCAGTCTGCTATAAAAGACAACAAATTATAATCATGATGAAGGTATTTATATAATTATAAAAAAAACTGTTATTTTGAGAGGAATTTAAGTGTTTCTCAGATTTTTATTTATAGACTCTCTGAATATGTTTCCTTGTCAACAAGTACACGCATATAAGTATGTGGAGACAACAAAGTACAGGCATGTAATATGCAATTTCACGCTTAAACTAGCTGAACTAAGTACACAGTCAGACGTAAGTGATAGTTGGTATTATTGCTATGAGACATCTTGCTGAGTGAAGCCTGCCATTAGTGTCGTCACGCCTTGTGACGTGTATCGCACGCATGCGCGGGTCGCCTAACGAGATACCGGGCGCCTCCACCACCAACTCGGCACCTCCACCGGAGAAAACTTGAGCCCTGCATATTATTTAAACTGGAACTGTAAATCTATTATGAAGTCAAACGATAGTTTTAGAATCGATAGGAAATGAATTTTGAGATGAATAGAGGATAGAAGCAGCTAGAATAATTTATTCATTAATCTTTTTATTTGTCTGGTACATCACAACAGATGTTTTTTGTTTTAATCTGCAGGATACATACAAAGCTATACAAATTACATATAAATACGAACTTAAATACGATTAAATACAAGCTCTATAAGATTCATTCAATATTCAGCTTTTTCAAGATGAATCATAATTATTCCAAGTAGTCTAAATAAGATTATAACGAAGACTTTCTGTGCACTCAACTTCTTCTGTGGGTAAATAAAAAGTCAATCGTTCCAAAAAGTCAAGCAATAACCTCACTCTAAAGTAATACTTGTAAAGACCCCATCTCGAAGTCGACGACCTTTTCAACAGAATTAGACATTCAAAAAACAGAATCGGAAAGTGTTACTTGTCCAACACGAAATCAAGCGAAATTAATTCAATCGGTAAAAGCTGAAGAGAAAGAAATTCATAACTAAATCCAATTATAAGAATTTATTTATATTCAATTTCCATTTCTTTTCTGTGCTAAGCGTTACATCCAGAATTATAAAAACGTTTCTTGAGGGGTTTGTAATTAAGTTTTTAAAAGTTGAATAAATTATGTATAGGATTTCACACCCCCTCCTCCCCCCCTCCCCCCTCCTTCCCCCACCACCCTTCCCCTCATCTACAAGTTCAACACGGCTATAAAATGACGCAATGGACAAACTTTTAATGCTGAATATTTGAGATAAAACGGAGAGCGTTAATAGAAAGTAAGGCGCAGTTATATGTTCACTGAAAATGATATTAAAGTGTTTTTATAACTAAACCAATCTACTCTATTTTAGAAAGCATTACAGCTTTTGATGTTGGAACTTGACTGCATGGTTGAGGTGAACCTGCCCTTAACACAAAGTACAATTTTCAGTGTCAACGTAACATATAAGTGATCGTACTGGCTTCTCGTTTGAACATAAACATATTGAAGTGAAACTGCTTGATATAATTCAGAGAAGTAGTAGGGCCTATCTTCTGAAATACTGTCGATTACGTAGGAAAGAAAAAGAATATATAAATATATGTGATCATTAAACTTCTTGGATACGATCCAATATCGAGACATGTGAGATATTTTAGCCATGTCATAGTGTCTAGCCCGTCACTCTGAGTATAGCCATGACATAAGAGTAATATCTCGGTAGCTCAGTGGGAGAGCAGCGGACCGGCAATCAGATGGTCCCGGGTTCGATTTCCGGTAGAGACGTACCTTTTATGACATGGCTAAAATATCTCATATTTATGTAATTATTTATATAGACACATACATATATAAATATATAGATATGTATAGTAAAACATGGTAATATAGAGAATGTAGTAAAACCATCACTCTATGGTAAAACTCTCATTTACTTTATATTAATTATTATCCTTCAATTAATATTTTATTATAAAGTGGGAGAACTAATTAGAATTATTTTCTTTCTGATTCCAGTGCCCAACAAAAACTTGGATATATACGCTAAGTCACAAGTACGCTTCAATCATTGTGAGTATATAAATACGTTATTACATGTATCAATTTTATCATGCTTGTATAAAATATAGCATATCATAATGAATAATCGAAACATGAAATTCTATTCGTATCATATAGTAATTATTATTACCCACTAAACAAAGTCATTTCTTTTTTATCTCTGACATCGTTCTCATTTTCCACCAGGTCTCTGTTTTTATCACAAACAATATAAAAAACCAACTTGTAATAATTGTTTTTCAAAACCATTTTAATTCACGTGAAAATTAAATAGGTTTCAATGTATATATCAAAGCGCGTCTAGTAAACACTGAAAACTTTTCGTTCTCAGTTTCAGTCCCTCTATATAGAAGATAAATCCTCAATTTCCCACCAAAAGTTTATCAAAGTACGTAAAGCATCACCGGTTGAATGCATGATACATATTTCCAAAGCACTTCCACGACTTGAAAGCTCTCAGATATAATTACATATCGTTTCTCTCACAACGTGTTCTGTCTAGCCATGGTTGATATTGATTCTACTTTACTAATTACAAGCTGTACACAAAACGTTACCTTCACACCCTCACAGCTACGATCAAGTCATAGCTACAGACTGGCATTTCATAGAGAAGGTGTACCCATTGAGGTCTTGACAGGCAACTCTAATGAACCTAACCTTACCTGAAGAAAAAATAAAACACTACCCTGTATATTTCAACTAGGAAAACGCCATATATGCGTTGTTAGACGAGCGGATAGTAATAGTATGGGTAGTAATGGTTAAGAACTGCTTCGAGTGGTACCAATTTAGCATATTTTATGTTTTTTCTTCAAAACGGCTGACCCGATCAAGCTGAAAATTTCCAGAAATGTGTATCAAAATGTAATTAAACTTACGCAAAATTTCATTGTTTTGGAAAATAAAAATATTTTATTTTTATTAACGCTGTGTTATTCTAATGGATATTCTTGAAATTTGCAAAATTCATAAAACAAAGTTACCACCCGATAATGCCATAAAACTATACAGATCTAAGTTAGATGACGAACCATATTGAAAAAAAGTTTGAAGCTGATAGCTGTAGCCGTTTGACCTGTGGAGAACCGAAAAAGACATGAAAAAATAAAAAGAAAAAAAAAACATAAAAACGAACACCAATTTTTTTCATTACGTCAAATTGAATCCTCGCTAAAGCTCGTCCAATTAGGTTCTCCCAGAAGAGGATTTTCTCCCATTTCCGGCGATATTTTTTTCCGTCGAAGTTTTTCCCGGCAAATTTTTTTCCGTCGATATTTTCTCTCATGTATATTTCTTCCGACGATTTTTTTTCGGTCAACATTTTTTTCCGTCGACATTTTTTCCGTCGGTATTTTCCCCGCCTACCCGATGACACGGCATGGAGGCCCATGCCTGCGACCTCTTCAGGGAGTTAACAACAGCATGTTCGATCGATAACACCGAGTGGATGTGTATTTACTAAACATCAATTTCCTCCTTCTGTCCGATATCCAAGCAAGTGCCAATCAGAGCCGCTCGATCTCCTCTCACTCTCACGCGAGATCGATGCGTGGGATGATTCTCCTACTTGTGACGTCATGGAAATAAGATCCAACGCTTATTCACGCGTCTCTCCATCCTTGAATAACCTTAGAACAACCTTTAAATAGACTGACTTCACTAGAAACGAACTTTCCGACTGGATAAGTGAGATCATTCGATACTACAAACATGTGTCTTCTTTATTTATATTGTGTTTAACGACGCGCTGTAATGATGACTATGACATATTGGCGTCGGGGAATGATTAATGAGATGGTGGGATGAAAGGTTATTTTATCAGGTGTTTTTGGATAGTCGGAAGGAGTCGATCGTGGCCGGTTTTTAAGGAGCTATCCACGCAGAATTCTACAGAGGGAAACTCTGATAGGCAACTCTCAGATGCCGAGGCACGAAAAACCTCTGTCAGGATGGTCAAACATGTCGGTAATCGAGCCACGGTCTCCTGAATGACGGTTCAGTGTGTTAGCCACTCGACTACTTGTCTCAGTATGGTGTCTCCCTTCTCTGTCACACTTATTGGACGAGCAATATAGTGTTTGTAAATCCACTATGTATATATACATATATTTCGATTATATTACAACACCTATGCTGGGTTTTACCTCTAGTTATATAACATTCTGAAGCAGAAAATGTTGAACTTTTTATTTCAACACTTTATGCAGTAAAATGCAATAATGCATAAGGATGCAATAAAATAAGTTTGCACTCGCTTCGATAAATTTACTTTTGTAGTAAATTTTTATAGTTGAGTAAAATTTCTCTAGTTTTAATTTATTTTTGTGTAACTGTTAACTTCTGTCGCGTAAAATAAAGAGCTACATGTATATCTGCCATGCTCAAGTTGTCTCGATTGAGTTTCGTTATTGGTTTTTATTGCAGTTCGCGATTTTATTACCGAGCATGCTCTGTCGTCTAGGTTCGTGGGGAATAAAGTCAGGGATGTCGTTAGGATTTCTGTATTGGGGGGGGGCGCAGATAAGAATTTGGAAATATTATCAAGTAATATCGTCTGCTAATTCAGTTTTGTCGGCAAGAACAGGGGTGAGTTTGTGTAGTTCTGTGTACTTTATTATCGCTAAATATGAAATATCGTTGGACGAGGAGCACAAAACATGCGTTACGTGTGTATTAGTTATTCGCTATAATGAGTTTCGTATTGCAATAAACGAGTTGGAGATCTGAATAAATTCGAAGAAACGTGTCACCGGGATCCAGAATTATTCTCGTAGAAACCAACCATGTATGTTGATCACTTCTGGAAGGAAGTTTGAGGAAGTCGAGTTTATACTGATATAATTCATATTGATAAGTAGCAATATTTCATTGTGTGTTTATTCGTAATAGGTGAACATTTATATATTTTTAAAGAGGATACATTATTGGGGGGGCGCAAATGTCGATTGGGGAGGCGCGCGCCCCTCCTTGGACCCCCTAACGACGTCCCTGAATAGAGTGAAAAGTGCAACTGTAGCTCCTTATTTATTTTTGTTCGCATTTATGAGGAACAAAAGTTTCTGTTTTATGTTTCTTGAACATGACAGAGTGATTTTTAATGCTTTTCATCCATCGAAAAATGAGAGAAACTATACTTCTGACAAAAAAAATATATTCAGAATTAACTAGGAAAATACATTTTCTCCCCTAGGTTGTACTAACGAGGTTTTTAAAAACTTTGAAATTAGTTTTCACGAAAGTGGTTCAACCGATTGCGCCTGAAAACTATAAGGCATAGAATTAGATGAAGACACAGTCTTGTGTAAGCCAAGTTTCGACTGAATTTGCCTTTTCGTTCAACCTGTAGAGCGCCAACAGAAGATAGAAAAATATCTTATTTTCGAGTACGATGAGATTGAGTCTACGCGTTGCTTATCCAATTAATGCAAAACCATCGAAGTGAATTGATGGTAAACTGAGGAAAAGATAATTCAGAATATTTTGTCCCGTATTTTCCGTGTACCGGCTAACAAAGTGGACTCTCTATCGATTAAGTTGCCTTGGTACTTTTTTTTTATCTTCACGAACCAGTGTCATTGACTAAACAGTAAATCAACTCCAAGATAATTCCATGCTCTTTAATAAATATTGACATTTTTTTCTATGAATTCAATCAGTTTTAATATACTTCGTCAATAAATAGCAAGAAATTCATTGGCGTTTTTTCTTGAATCAATCATTCACAAAAATAGAATGTCATCTTAACTAAAAAACATACATTCATCTTGTAGTTGATATATTTTTCATTCATTCAATAACACTGGTTTTTGAACATATAAAAAAAATAGTCTAGTTGAATTTCTCTATTTTTATGAGCACCGCTAAAAACCCATGAAAATGAATAAAAATTGACCCTAAAAATAAACTCAAAAATACATTTTTCTATTATTTGCCTATGAAATATTTTATATATAGGCCTATATCTCACAGATTGCATATATTTGGGTCAATAAACTTTCGATCCCCCAAAGCGAAATTATATACTCAAAAATATGCTTATAAAAAAAAATCCTAGCCGTCTCGTTGGCTAAGTCAATTATCGCTAGCGGTAGTAACTGAAGTAACCGTTGGGCGTGGGTTCGAGTCCCGCATAAGGCATGGGTTTTTGTAAACGACCTTTCATCTATAATCTCTTCATCGTTTCATTATCATCCAATCATTCGTACCCCCGGATAACCTAGCTGTTGGTGGGGTCGTTAAGCAACATGAAAAAAAAAAAAAAAAATCCACATCTTGCGCACCCTTATATCTGGTGTTTGTAACCGTATAAAGAATATCACTATTAAAAAAATGACCTCCTATATTTTACTGCGTAGGCCTATAACCATAAAAGTGTCGAAATCACAATTTGATCCACGCGGTTTTACTATATGACTAACCGTAAATAACTATTGCCGACGCTCATATGGTGACAGCCCATAGCGCGGGTTATTAATTAATTGTTATAGTTTAACGGCCCGTTAACGGCGTGGATATCACCTCAAGACAGTCTGCTGTTAAGTCAAGAGAGTCGTTAAGTGATAAAAACTGTCGCCTTGATTCCATTAATAGTTACCGTCACTCGATATGATAAGAAATGATATACGTATTCTCTATACTCATAATATTATTATTTATTTTTTTGGTTCGAATGACATGAAATATTGTGTGGTTCATTTTTAAAGAGAAATCTATCAGAACATACCCTCAAAACTGTCCCCACTTTTACACAGCTAACAACGAGGCCTTATTAGGCTGATTACAATATTGTTCAGATTAAATATATTCCTTGTTCAATCAAAGCACGAATGAAAATATCCTGAAAGAATCTCACTACTGTACTTGTACTTTTCACATCGAGTAGTGGTCCAGTTAAGCAGGGTTTCCAGTTCCGATTTTTTTTGTCGTCCGACACGATATTGGTACGATTTTTTACAGGCTTGTTCCCACTTCGCCTTTACCGTAACGTTTTCGTGACGTCATAGTCATAGCCTTCATTACCTCTATATGCACAGGCTTCTTGGAATGTTAGGAATTATATTTAAAATCGTACTTTTTATGAATAGATGAATCGATATTTTCGGGAGTCGATTCTTTTTTTTCGACCTTTCGATATAAATCCCAACAAACGGAAGCAGATGAATCGCAATCGCTGTGTAACTTCCGGTAAAATCGTGATTTCGGCCGACGAAAGTTGGAGTTGAGTCGATAATCACGACACCGAATCGGTACCGAAACGGTGTCGTGAACCGCCATGTTTTCAGGTGAATACTGGCTTGTGATTGGGCAGTTGGGAAAATCGTGTCGTACGACAAGGAAAAATCGGAACTGGAAACCCTGCTTTACTGTGATATTTAGGCTGTATAAACTTTCTGATCAGAGTAAATTGCAAATAATCTTGTACCAAACCTCTCCATCCACTGACATTGTTACTATAAGGTTTCAAACACATAATCGTAAGAATAATAAAGTAATAAAGTAGAAATAAGTTGCTCCTTTATTATTCGTTATGGCCCAGTTACATCTTAGTTTGCTTTATGTTTCAATAAATTGAGGTGTATAAAAAGCATAGCTGTCATGGACAGTGTATACAAGATCTTTATCATTGGTTCAAAGTTGAAGTTTAAGAGGGTACTAGACGTATAGAGAGTATACGATATATAACTTTCCGTTTGAACTTATTGCCAGTGAAATTGCTTCATTTGCCATTCAGAGATGTAGGCCTAATTAAAATACTGTCGATATATAATAAATATTCACATTAGGTGACATGTTATATATATATATATATATATATATATATATATATATATATATATATATATAGGCGCCCCGGTGGCTAAGTCAACTATCGCTAGCGGTAGTAACTGAAGTCACCGTTGGGCGTGGGTTCGAGTCCCGCATAAGGCATGGGTTTTTGTAAACGTCCTTTCACCTTTATCATCATTTCATTGTTTCACTATCACCCGCTCATTCTTACCCCCGTATAACCTAGTTGTTGGTGGGGTCGTTAAGCAGCATTAACAATATATATATATATATATATATATATATATATATATATATATATATATATATATATATATGTTATTAAGAACTGTGGTAAGTAGTTTCTATTTACCGTATGATATACATTTCGATATTTCTACATGCGTTTCTACAAAAAAAAAATTGTCATTTAGTATTCAGTACAATAATTATTTAGTGCAATAATTGACTACATATTGTATGAAATATGTATCAATTTCGAATCATGCACTGCTGACGTATTATGATCATTTAAGAAAACCGCCGTAGCTCAGTCAACTGAAGCACCACTTCGGAAACTGAAGTCATTGTTGTGCGTGGGTTCGAGTCTCGCATTAGTCCTTTCACTTACCGTTTCAAAATCACCTGCTTATTCGTAACCCCGTATCACCTAGCTGTTGTGGGGTCGTTAAGCACACAATAATCTAATTAAATTATCATTTTAATGTGTAAAATAACCTGTTGGGAACTTTTCCTTACAAGATGGATAGGTTCGCCTTAATCTCGCATAACTTTTTGACAATGGAATGAAATTGTTGGACGCCATAAAAAGTTATGTAACAAATAATGTAGCAACAATTCAATGTTATACAATCAGAAAGAGTATTTGTTCATTTTCTTGTTGAACTTTGACAATGAAAATGTTCGACTTTTATTGGCCCAATATTGGCAAACGGTGTCGTAAACTTTTCTCGATTTTCCGATGGAATTTACAGGAATTCTGTTTCCTTCAAGATAATTGGTCAAAGTTTTGGCAGTTGGAATCAGTAGATAATGTGTATAGACATACTCAATTGTTTAACATTCATTATGGTTTTACCGGTCTATTGTATTTTTAATTACCGGTAATGTAAATTATTTAAATTAATTTTCGTCGAAATGATCTTTTTCATGACGGCATTCAAAAGATTTGTTTTACTATGATATCTATATGATTATCTATGATATTCAAACAATGTCTTTCATTCATAGCCAATGATTTTGTATCAAGTTTCGATGTTATTAAAAAAAAAACATCTACGATAAGTTGACAACCTTTGTGAAGTCAGTTATAAAATAGTATTCACAACATGATATACTTGCTTCCACGAAAGAATTAAAAACTCCGGTAATTACAATTTACAATTGCATTTCACAGAAACTGCGAGGATTTTTCGCGTTTGAAAAATGTAGTTCTGTTCCCCATCATAAATCTCGCCCTGAAATATCATTGGTCTACAAAATACAACAACACAAATAAAACTGTGACATGCGCATGTTATGTTGGTAGACGATCGTTCTTCTTTCGTGGATGCAAGTATAGGCCTATATTCTCAATATATTCAATTAGAAACTGAGTAAAAAGGTGCACGATAAAAATACATGATTATTGTTTGCTTAACGACCCCACCAACAGCTAGGTTATACAGGGGTACGAATGAGCTGGTGATTATGAAACTATGGAGTGATGATAGGTGAAAGGACGTTTACAAAAACCCATGCCTTATGCGGGATTCGAAACCACGCCCAGCAGTGACTTCAGTGTCTCAGCTGACTGAGCCAACGATGGCGGCTATAAAAATTCAAAACCCACCAATGACAGCTCGGAAACTTCAGTCATCAATTTCAATAATGCGTTTTTTATTCCGCTCAGAGTTTCATTATTCCGAGTGAATGAATGGTTTATTATTCCTTATTGATAACCTCGTCTGGGAAAATAATTGATCGATCGATATCGTATTCCGATCAATCTTGTTAGTCAATCAAATTGTTTGGGGGGGGGGGGGGGGGGGGGATGAGGTATTTATTATATCTGGGAAAACTATCCATCAATTAATACTTGATTTGTATATTAAAGTTATCGCAAAATACCGAAATGTATTATAATTTTCCATTTGCGATATTAGTTCTTGTGAGTGTTTATAGTGTTCATAGTTTTGGGTCGGGAACTCCATTGGGATCGCGTTCCTATTATCTTATATATATATTGGTTTTAACGACGCACTGTTATGATAGCGCAGATCTAATGGCGTCCGATGGATGATTAATGAGATGATGGGATGATGAGATGAAGGTTCTTGGGTAATGGGAAGGATAGTGGGAAGGTAGCAGTCATGGCCGACTTATTGTAGGAACCATCCCGGCATTAGCCTAGACTACAGAGGGAAACCATGAAAAACCCCAGTAAAGATGGTCGGCGGGGATCGAACTGGGTTCGAAATTCAGTAACTTCAACGGAATTATGTTACTTTTTATCGGTAGCCTAACTAGAAATAAATTTTCGACAATATTTTCACTTACATTCTCTTAAAACATACACGATGATTACGGCTTTAACGGATTTTGTATTCTGAAATATTGTAGGCCTAATAGCAATTTTCTTAAAAATATCACTGTTACAAAATACTGAAAATCCAATGTGAAGTGGAAAAAACACGGTATTTTCATTATCAACCATAAGATGGCTATGCTAAAGTTTTTCAACTTCGAACTAAAATATCTCAAAAATTATTCACGGTACACCAATAATTGTTTCCGACATTACGACTTACAAAGCGAATATCTACAAAATCACATAATTTGTTTGATTTCCAAACATCTTAGGGTTAAGGGCAACAGAGAAACCCTCTTCAATGCACTCGGGCATGAACTGGGTCAGGACGGAACAATGTCATTCCGAATAACTTATATTATTTTGACAAGAGTAATTTCACAATGGCAACTACATTGAATACGTACATCTACACCTCAGCCCTATGATTGGCGGCTCGAACCTACCGACCGGTAAACTTAGCCGAACGGAATCGGAACGTGCGGGACCCGTCAATCGATCGACGCCTTGTCGAGAGGACCAATCAGATAGCTGTGTTTGTGGAGTAGGGCGTCGCGACGCTGAAAATAGAGGAGTTGAGAGAATATAGAGCCATGCTTCCTCCGGGTAACTTGTTATCATAATCCTTACATATTTCACATGTTCCTGAGAAGGAAACGCGGGGTAATAATATTTCCCGGGAATTACGTGTCGGGGTATATATATATATATAGGCATTCTTTATGAAGGACGCATTCGGAATATTTATATCAAGGATTGATTTACTTCATAAAAGAAAGGGATGTGTTGATTTTTTTGGTGTTTTTTGAGTTCTGACTCCACTTGGATTTCGGAATGAGTTTCAATAATTTATATATTCTATGATATTTCTATGAAAATGTGTATAAAATGATATGAGAAAAATCAGACCAAAAAGAAGAACAATATTCAGTTTCCCCGTTTCTTTGTATTATGCCTTTGTTCATGTTTGAACTGTTCATTATTCACTTGACTTATTAGCATAATATTCATCATTTTTTTTTATGATTTACGTTACTTATAACTTTCTTTTTCTTGGAGTCAAGATGGTCCATTTTTGTGTCCCTTTATACCTTGTCATACTTGAGCACATGATTTTGTGTCAGATTCTACATATTCATACAAAAAACACTACAAAAACTTATTCGAATATTTAAAAAAAAAAATTTTTCATACCGAATAATAATAATTAAATATTTCACATTTGATTGTTCATCTAGCGGTAGAAGCTGGACTCCCCGTTGGGCGTGGGTTCGAGTCCCGCATAAGGCATGAGTTTTTGTAAACTTCCTTACACCTATCATCACTTCATCGTTTCATTATCACCCGCTCATTCGTACCCCCGTATAACCTAGCTGTTGGTGGGGTCGTTAAGCAACATTTAAAGAAAATCTACCCTATGTTTTCGCTTAGTATTTTATGCTCGCCATGTGGAAATACTATTAGGAATACTGGGGGGGGGGGGGGGGGGGTAAGATCGCCCTTGTGGTGCCCGGTTTAAACGATCCTTAGCTTTCATCCTTTGCCTTTATTGCGAATCAATGGCTTTTTGTCAAGTTTTCGACCTTGATAAAAAAAGTAAAATAGAAAACCCGGCCCCTCCACTAATGATATATCATATGCGACTGTACTGCATATATATTTATGTCAGTACAGGTACACTTACAGTCACAAAGTAATATGAATATAAATAAATATGAATATATAAAAATAATATTATTATAACTATAAGTTAATTTACATATAAATGAATGGAAATTGAATAAGAAGGCAAAAGTCACAGTACGTCAGAAGTCCAAAAGGCCTAACTTACTGGTGAATTATTTTTCCTCGCTGTAGAAAGGTCAAAGTTCACACGCACATCTCCGTGTTTAATAACTAGTACAATAGCTAACAGTTCTCCACCTTATGAAAGTTTCCAGCCCGTTTTGTAGATTCGATTATAGCTCCAACCCAGTGACCGTAGCGCTCTCGTCTGCCTGTCCCTGCCTGTACGAGTATTAGGCAATCCGCTTGGCTTATCTTGCTTTTAACAAACAGGTGGTCCCGCCCCTATCGTCGCTGTTAGCTACACAGGGGTAGGAAAAACACACGATAAAAGAACGAAAATAGAGGGAATTTAACAATCTGCATGTTCAAAAAATGTAGAATTAGTCGGGAAATTGGAAAATGGAGAGGACATGTATTCATTTATATTATAAACTAGGAAAACGCGTTATAAGTTTCCACGTTGATGGATGAGCTAATAGAAATGAAATTGAATTCTTTCAAAAATTTATATCAAGTTGATGTTTTGACGGCATTCAAGTTAAAAATCAATCTTTCCATTCGGTTGGTTTATTTCGTAAACTATTTTAATGGAGGAAATATTAGATGCAATTCAATATTATAGGTAATATTATACTCCTTTTATATCCATTACTCATTCTCAATAATTTCTTCAGTAATAAAGAAGGCCTTGTTTTAATCGTTCTCCATTAATTGGTGACACTTGTTGCTTGGATTTAATTAGCTTTGAACGATGTATAAAAATGTCATTATATAATTTTTCATATCAAAACGACCGATTGGATTTCAATGAAAGTTTGGAATAATGTGTATCATTATTATATTGAAATTCGGTGAAAATTTAAATTTTTCCGAAGGATATTTTTGTACAAAATTCTTCTCTGGCTTTGAAAACTGGAATTTTTTTATTTCTAAACATGACATTTCAGAATTGTTGTCTGATTTCATATCTCTGTAGGCCTGTATAAGTTATTTATATTCATATGCAGCCTGAAGATGGTACGACACTGCTGTGTGTATTGTGTATTCAGTGTATTCAGTGTATTCACGAGGTTCGACACCAAGCACGGTCGGCGACGCGTCTTTGAATACTAAAACTTGGCCGACGTCGCTTTGAAGATCTGTCTAGAGTGGTCACAGAAACTCAATAAACATGGCGGTAGCGTGCTCTCTCTCTCTCTCTCTCTCTCTCTCTCTCTCTCTCTCTCTCTCTCTCTCTCTCTCTCTCTCTCTGCCTCTCTCTGTCTGTCTGTCTCTCTCTCTCTCTCTCTTCTCTCTCTCTCTCTCTCTCTCTCTCTCTCTCTCTCTTTCTCTTCCATTCATTATTTAGAATTAGGAAAACGCAGTAAATGAGTTGTGAGATTTGGTAGCGGACCTTCTTCTTCTTTCTTGACTGTTCAATAATTCAACAATTCTGTTCAGTGGCCATTTTTAGATATTACTTCCCTACTTTTAAAAACTGCAATGTTTTATTGTGGACATGAATGTTATTTTCCTTGTTTGAAACAAAATATAGAAGTAATATCAGTTTGAAAATATCACGTATCGTACATCAGTAAATATAACTATACACTGCGAAGTGAGAACAAAAGTTGGCGGTTTCATAATTTTGACAGGAATAAATACATGAGATCAAGTGTTGTGCATACCAATTAAGAGGAACGGTTGTTCAACATTCAGCACGTGTTGATGATACTGTTTCTCTGTCTGGCAACCTCATCTTATGTCTAGACTATCGGAATAATTTGGAGGGAAATATTTTCTGAGATAAATTCATTCTTACCGGAGTTTGTTTGTGAATTGAGATGTGAGACTATGACTACGTATATCACACAGTCGGGAAACGGTTTAGTCAAACCGGTTCACGCTGAAACGGTTTACAGATGGTGATATACCTGTCGGTTTTGGTGTAAAACACTTTAGTTCCAATCCAGTTTGGCAACTGAATTGGAGAACTTGATACGATGGACTACGTATATCACACAGTCGGGAAACGGTTTAGTCAAACCGGTTCACGCTGAAACGGTTTACAGATGGTGATATACCTGTCAGTTTTGGTGTAAAACACTTTAGTTCCAATCCAGTTTGGCAAGTGAATTGGAGAACTCGATACGATTGATATACACGTCAAACTGATTCAGGGTAACCTTGAACGCAAGCGATAAATCGATCCTTGATGAATTCCAGCTTCGGTATCGATTATATAATAATAATAATAAGTTTATTAATTTCATCAATATGTACATTGATATGGAACTTACGTCACCAATGTCCAATATATACCAATATATATATATACCAATATATTGACTTACGTAAATATTTAAAATGGCTGGCGCTGAAACGTTTAGACCGCGGTTTTGACAAAGTGTTTCTGAATCATTGTGATATACACTCATTTGTTGAACCGTTTCAGCGTGAACCGGTTTGCCTAAACCGTTTCCCGACCGTGTGATATACGTAGTCAGTGATGAACGAAAGATTTACTGCCAAGACAGATGTGAGACTATAATGAACGAAAGATATACTACCAAGACATTTCACTGTTATGGCTAAACAAGAATCCCACCCAAAATCCTGCTGGGTAAAAACTTGAAGCCAAGGCCTGAAATATTTTAGCAACTACAAAAACTTAACAATTACTTTGTGTCAAGCTTTACATGGTATTATAAACGTTCTATTTTGAAAGGGAGTACTTCATACCACGGACCGTGGTGTCTATAGTGGTTTACACATGCCACACCCCCTACCGGTACTATTTTGTTTCTTTAAATCTTATATATAAAAAGCTTGTGGCACATGTTAGAAGATGAACTCCTCCGAAACGGCTCGACCGAGTGTCGTGAAATTCCTCACGCACATTCGATAGGGCTGGTAGAAGGTCCTAACGTATACGAGATCTTCCGCCAAGCTCTCTCCTATGAGCAATATCCAAAAAAACTGGCACTTCAAGGACAACACCAGTAATGGCGTTGTTCAATGACATTGACGGAGTTACTCAATGTCTGCTGCGCTCGACAACATTTGCGGCGCTACACGCTTGATAGCGCACCGTCCGCCTTCTGGCACCTTATTTTTACATTAACAACCAACATTCACTACAAAACACTTCGATGGCAAAACAACGTTTGCCGAGTCAGCTAGTATTATATAAAAACTTTTACCGATAGGTTATGGGTCAGTACATTTTTTTTTTATCCTCGAACGTTTGAACTAACATCATCAAGTCGATCTGTAGCCTTGTTTTATAAGGGAGAGTGGTACGTAGGGTCCACTTAGACGCCACGGTCCCGTGGTAGGAAGGTCTGCCATTTTAATATGTTGGTCGTTGGACCCACTTGATAAAAACGTCAGTTTCTGTTTGTAAAACGTCATCTGTTTCTACTGAGAACATTTTCGTGGAAGTCTTTCTCGCAATTTTCTATAGGCCTACACGAGGAAAATTATATTACATTTTCCCCGAGTTAACTGGAATCACTCGAATTTTTATTTTTTCATTTCTGTTACGTGTTTTATATGAAACGTTGTTTAAAATTCATCAATTTAATTTCATTTTCCTAGAAAAAAAACACTGAAAGTTTGGGTGTGTGTAAAGAGAAAGGTAAAAAAAACATCAGACAATTCAATTTGAAAAATACTTTGATGTTATGTTGAATCATAATTTGCCTACATGGAGCGAAATATAAATGTATACTCACTTTCGGGTGGAGCTCAAAACCTCGCGCAAATACTCTTTCCTGTTCGAGATACGTTAATAAGATTTATAATAGTTATTTTGACGAGAAAATGCGTCTTTACTATTGACTTTTGACTTCATTTTTTTCAATCCAAGACATAGGCCTACTCAAGGACAATTGTGATGGATACTGAATAACATTAGAACAGTCCCGGACAATTCTAGCTGCCCGTATCGCCAACTGGGTTGACCAACTAGTCCGGAATTGTTCCTATATGAACATGGCACCAATTCGATCGCTGTTGTTCAGAGTTGGGTCGGGGAGTAGAGCGAAAGCTTCTAAAAAAACAAATTTTATACTTTCGACGCACAGCATCAAACTCTGTGGTCTGCTACAGTAACTTTCTATATCTTTAATATCTTTAATATCGAAGTTCGAATATATTTGTATACTCTTTCTTGATTGGCTACTTCGTTTATACGGCAGAAATTGACATTTATAATCGACTACAAAAAAACATGCCTACGCAGGACTCGAACACGCCCAACGGTGACATCAGTTTGTAAAAAAGCGGTGCTTCAGCTGACTGAGCTACCGAGGGAATCTATACACAAATAGACAATCCGTGGTGACGATATTTTTTTGCCAGTGCTGGAATCATTCTCTTGTATCGTGCTTTAGACGCTGATCTGTGCACAAAGGCGTCAGCAGTTGCGAGGCGGTAACCTACACGACACGGTCCTTGATTGGGTCGGGGGGGGGGGGGGGGGGTTTACTGACCCACCAGAGGGTGAACCGACCCTCGTGACCCACATAACCCCCCCCCTCACCCTCGCTTCTCAGTTGCTATAATTGAGTGAGCCACCGTCTCTATACACCTTGTACCACGTGTCATGGAACACGTGACCTAGCAGCGAGAAGTGGAAATGAAGTTGATAATAATAATACGAACATTTCGAGTATTTCTCTGCGAAGTGGTTATTCGTCGGACCGGATGTATAGGATTTAAATTGGTTTTGGATTAGATTAAATTAGTTTGGGATGTTTATTTAGTTAGGTTCAGGCTGCGCGTAACAACTACAATCAGATTTTAACTGCATCCAGGCATTTATTTAAACATAGGTTAATATTGCAAGTATAACTGATCGTCGAAATTTCAAAATGTCGTAAGATCGGTTTGTATAGCCTATGTCTGTAGAAATGTTCTTTGTCGAAAACACATTTTTTAGAAAGATCGTCTTTTCGAATTCTCGATAATTTTTGTTTTTTAACAAACGTGTAGCCGAATACATGACTACATAGTTATATCATATTTATTTTACTTCCTCTGTCATCGTCACAATTATATTACACATACATATTATTTTCCATTTCAACCAATCTTAATATTGTCTTGCGTGATTATTCTATACATTATGAAAAGTGTTTTAAAATTTGATCGAACTTGAAATTAACCCAGGAGTTTCATTGATATTATGCATGTATTTTCATTCATATTGGGTTCACCGCCGCACTGTAACGATGACTAAGATCTATTGGCGTCGGTGAATGAATCGAATGAGAAGATCTAGCCCGCCGCCAGCACAACCAACAGTCAGTCGTACTAACGAAGTTCGGAATGCCGTCAAAACGTTGTATATCCACGCGGAGTATCAGGCTAACATACGTTAGTGACAGGTTCCATTGCACGGGAGATGAAAGTGCGAACTATCCGCGCGCTAGTGCTGTGGGATAGGCGGGACGGTCAATCGCAACCTTCTCTCGTACCGCTCGACTACCTACACGACACACATACTTCATTCGTTCAGAACTAACAGTGTATTATTATAAATGCACATTTAAATTACTTTTTAATTAATTTGAAAGAACAATTATATTATTTATTGTCGTTACTCAATGAACAATTCTGGATACATAAAAAAAAATGAATTGTTAGAAGAATAGTTTTTATTAAAAACACTGCCGACAATACGGTTGCCACTTGGACACAGAATAACACAAATTACCAAAATGAAAAATATAAATAACAATAAATTATTCTGAATAATTATCTAATAAACAGATTATACACTAGAGAGAAATTATATAAAACACAATGGAAAAAAATATATAAAAAAAACAAACAAATATATATACCGGTAGGCCTATAGCCTACGTATATTATATACACACAGTGGCGGAACTAGGCGCCCGCAGAGCCCGCAGCTGCGGGCGGGCCGGGGCCCGCCCGCTAGTTTAGGGGGCCCTATTTGAATTTTCGTTTTTTCCTGCTGAATGCTCGAGATGTGCCATTTTATAATATACTTGTATACTTGGCGGTGGCATTGAAAACAAAAGCAGCAAATGTATTTGTTGACATTTATATTTCCTAGAAAATTAGAAAGGAAGTCAACTATCTTTCAAGATTAGAAACAATTCGCGGAAAGGCCAGTATTCTGCTTCAGCTGCTTACTTTTCGAAATACCATGGTTTTAGAAATTCGAAAAGTGCAAACTGTATTAGAATTAGCCAGCTTGGTGTTCGTTCAATACACTGCTCTATCTTCGGGACATTTAAACGTGTGTACTTCCCTCCTTTTGTTTTTAACTTTGCCAGTGAGTGTGGCAGGGGCCGAAAGGTCGTTTTCTAAACTAAAAATTATGAAATTCGATGGGCCAAAAGAGTCTCACGAAATTGGCTGTGTTGAATATAGAAGCCGCTAGGGCTAAACAAATGGACATTGACTGTGTCATGGACCGCTTCGCCGAAATGAAAGCTCGGAGGAAGCTTATCTAAAGGCAGGTAAGGTTATGTGACAATATATAATATATATATATAAAAATATATATGTGTGTATATAAAAGAAATATATCATCTTTATTCCTCTCACATAAAAATACGTGGTCAGGCTGGTGGAACATCCACCATCAGAAAAACTAGGGCCACAAATGCATAGATGCCGGCTGGCCAAACCTGACGTATCACTCAATTACTCACTCAATTACTTATATATACATATATTGAATTAGTAAGGGGGCCTTCATAAAATTTTTGCGGGCGGGCCCAGGAAACGAAGTTCCGCCACTGTATACACACTATATTAAATAAGTCATGTGGTTTAATTGAGCAACTGGGAAACTTGAGCATGACAGCTTCTGTTTGATAGAAATCAAATTAGATCCTTAGCTGCTGACCATATAAGTGATTCCTAAGGATTGTAATTGAACCCCTCAAGGCCAGCATGGCTATTTGATGAATTGTCCTCTATTAAAGATCCAAATTTGCATTCTGACGTCGGTATCACAAAGATTTTTTTTAAATGACCTAGTTATATATTATATAACTTGAAACCAAGTTTCACTAACTTATTATTGATATGCTGGGCTCATTACCCTCATATCTTATATCTTGTCAGACTAACAATACATAGGAATCCATTTTTTATCTTCTGCCGACGCGACCGACTAACCCCGTTCATGATACATTCATGGATATATTCTGGAGACGCAAGTCTGGAATAAATAGATCGAACTGTCTGATTCAGGACTCCTCTCACTTCTCCCTCAGGTTCCATGTCTAACGCGCTGGTAAGATCGAGACGGTATTGTTGTAATTATTGGGCCATTGAAAAACGAAAATGACGAAGTATATAGGCCTAATTATTTATTTGTTTCTGGCCTACAAGTAGTCTGTAACAGGTGGTAGATTGATAATAGGCCTATAATATGTATTTATTATGGTATTTACAGAAATCCAAAGTCCCCGACATTTTTAAAAACATATCATTATTATTGAGTTCCGTTCATCTTGGGGAAGGTGGTGATTTATTAGACGAGCTTTAGCGAGGATTCAATTTGACATACTGACAAAAATTGGTGTTCGTTTTTTTTTTTTTTTTTTTTTTTTTATGTTTTTTTGTCGGTTCTCCACAGGTCAAACGGCTACATCTATCAACCTCAAACTTTTTTTCAATATGGTTCCTCATCTAACTTAGGTCTGTATAGTTTTGTGGCATTATCGGGGAGTAACTTTTTTTTTATGAATTTAAGAAATTTCAAAAACTCTCATTAGAATAACATGGCGAAAAAAAAAAGAAAACATTTTTATTTTCCAAAAAAATGAAATTCCGCGTGAAGTTAAAATTACATTTTGGTACACATTTCTAGAAATTTTCAGCTTGATCGGGTCTGCCATTTTGAAGAAAAAACATAAAATGTACTAAATTGGTACCACTCTAAGCAGTTTTTACCCATTTTTACCCATACTATTACCATCCGCTCGTCTTACAACACATATATGGCGTTTTCCTAGTAATAATCACAAGAAAGAGAGTGTAGCAAGAGGCGTGTCTCATAGCTTTCGTTTAGGCGGAGGGGATTAGTTTCTGTGGCTCAAGTTTTTATGTATTGGCACCATAACTATATTTATTAAATTTTAAATGTTTCTTTTTGATCTATTACATGTTTTTTTGTAACGGGTCTATACATATACGTTGTAACGCGTAACTTGGATCAATTTGTACATGCTCCGAAAAACATTTGAATTGTAAGCAACCCCCCCCCCCCCCCACACACAAGAATAATAGCACACAGCTTAAAAGTTATGTTTTACAATTCCCACTCTATCTGTTTCTCTCTCACATGTACGCAAATAAAGAAAATTGTACCAACTCTAATTAAATAAATTGGTAAATAAACAACTAGGACATTTTCCATAGTTTAAAAAAAAACATAAAAACGAATCCCATTTTTTCCGGTATGTGAAATGAAAGTCTTCGCTACGGTCATCTAATAAAGATAAAGGTGATATATATCTTTTAATTGGGCTTAACGATGCACTGTTATGATAGCGCAGAACTAATGGCGTCGGATGGATGATTAATGAGATGATGGGATGATGCGATGAAGGTTCTTGGGTAATGGCAAGGATAGTGGGAAGGAAGCGGTCATGGCCGACTTATTGTAGGAACCATCCCGACATTAGCCTAGACTACAGAGGGAAACCATGAAAACCCCTGTAAAGATGGTCGGTGGCGTGGATCGAACTGGGTTTGGAATTCCCCTCGCCTCCCGGATCACATGTAAAATCATGTAAAATATACCTGGTACAGATATCACGAACACAACAGTGGATGCAGTGAGAACAGCTGCTTGTTACTCGTTTCTCACTGCCTTCTTAATCGGAACATTTGATTTGGAAAAGTGCACGACTCTACAAACGTAACACTCAGGACAGGAATTTAGGGACGGAGCATTAGGTAGTGAAAAAAATGGAAATAGTGTAATTAAAAATCAATAAATACTATTGAAATAAAGAATAAATAGAGAAGATTGTGTCGAGGCATACATAGAGATCCTAATTTCGGCTAAACATAGTTTTAAAGAAGCCATTTGAAAATCAGTTTTCTGACTCCGGACACGGCATTTCCCACACATTGACATGAATATCCTATCGATACAGGGAAAATAAGAATATTCGGGATTTTTATTTCTGATGATTTTCGTGAAAATGGCCTAATCTCTGTGGAGGAGTAAAATTAAAACAGATTCAATTGAATATTTAACTACCTGTGAACAATATTCGAAACGTCACTTACTACATGTTGCCTTGCCACCACCGACTTGGTCGATCGTGCCAGCTTGTGAGATCGTGGTACACTCCACGTGTGGCATGTTCGCCTGATACCAGGTGTCCCCATACGAGGACTTGGAGCTTCAGTCGCGAGGTTCACACGCAGTCGTGTGCACCCAGTCCTGCACCCAGTCCTTCCAGCCACGCTACTTGCGCGCGCATCACTCGCAGTCACGCCCTCTTTTATTACCAACCTTCGCTCATTCATTCATCGACACATTTCCATGGCGTTTATTGATCGAATAGCAAGTTATATTGCTAAATAATTTAAATAAATAAAGTTAATTAATAATTGAAGTGAATAAATAATTGAATAAGAGCCGATACCAACTGATGATTAAATATTACTTATAGTTAATCATTATTTAAGGTAAAAAGTAGCGTATGTATCCAAGGGTAATAACAAGTTAATTTGCTAGGGCCCATATTACCAATAATAAAATTGTGTTAATTAAGCTAATCAATCAATTGCAGTACAAAAATGACATTGGTAACCAAGAGTAATAACAAGCTAATCCACTAATTATCAATTTATTATTCGTAAAACGGGCCCTAATTTCTGCTTAATTCACTAATCATCACTTGTTACAACCGACTCTAACCCGTTTTACGAATAATAAATTTGTTGATTAAGCGAATTTAGTTTTCTTGATTTATTTTATTCTTTCAATTATTCTATCCATTGGTTAACTATTCTGTGTCAAAACGTCGCGGAATGGCAGAGTCGTTGTAGTAAAGATACATATTATATAGACCTATACATACACACTTACTTATTTTAAATGCGGGATTTTCACCGGGTGACAATTTTAATTATGTTACAGAGATGCAAAAGGCCTAATTATATGTATATTTATATATTATATTACATGACATCAATATTGTGAAGACATGTAAAACTATTTATATTTAAATAAAATATCATTATCATTATCATGGAAACTCGAGGGTTTATACAAGTAAATAAAATAGAAAATACAGCATCATCATCGTTATCATGGTAAATCTAGGTTATAGTTTATGCACATTATGCAGCAGAATAAGTTCCAAAATACAGGATGCAATCATAATGATATGCATGCATATGTAAAACAAAAAATGTATGAATAATAACAATAAATATAATACTCCAATTATGACACAAAAGAAAATATTACAATTGAATTTATATAATGTAGGCCTATGCTTCATGAATTTGGTCTAGTGATAATCAAACGCAGTGAACGAACTCAACACAGAGTTTTCGATGCATAAATATTGTATAACTATATATTATTTTCAGTTCATTAGGTAGTCTACTATTGCAATGTTTTTTCAAATAGTAAATGTAATAATATAATATTTATTTTCTAATTATTTTATATTTCTAAAAATAAAGTATTATCAGTCACAACAAAACTCAAGTTTGAGTTTAATTAATATCATAATAACTGAAGTGAATGATTTATCATTTTTTATGTTTTATCATTTTATTTGTTATCATTCATTTATTTTGATAAGTTTCTAATTATTGTTAATGTTATGTAATATCGAAATAATACTTAATACAGTTTAATTGATACAATAACTAAAACGAATTATTGATATAATTTTTCATGTCTCATCATTTATTTATTTTGATAGGTTTCTAATTATTGTTAATTATTCTTGAAGTTATAGAATATCGAAATAATAATTACTGAGTATTTTGTTAACGTTATATAATATCGACCTAATTATTACTGCATGAGCCGATATATTTTCCCAAGCATCCAATAATTGTACTTGTGTTAACTTCCTCGCAGATCATGTTCGCCTGATACTTGCCGTGTAGATACGGTGACTGAAGTTGGTCGGGGCACACTGGGACATTCGCGCACTCCGGCCACTGCAATTCCATTCCTCCTTCCTGTTCAATTCCATTCCTCCTTCCTGTCCATTCCCTCACACGGGCTGATTCCGCTCACACTGGGAACCTGAACCGGTTCAAACATTTGACACTTACATCGATACAGTTAGTTATCAATGCAGTTTATAAATTGAAAACCGTTTCTGTAATTCACACCTTTGTATTCACTACAATTCCGGGCGCTATTACGGTAGAGATTCGAGAGTGTCAAAATTGCTCTAGAATTTCGGTTTTGAAGGAATCACAATTGTGTATATCACATTATATCACAGTGTTTGAACCGTTCAGGGTAAATCGATTTGGTTTTATCAACTTCTCGATGGATGTAATCATAGAATTGGCATTCGCGCTATTTGACTGACTAGACGATCTGAACAATTGTTAACAAGCTACCATCTTCATCATCACAAATACCCCAACCAGAGAGAAAGAGAGAGAGAGAGAGCTAGAGAGAGAGGGAGAGAGAAAGCAAAAGAACGAAATGTAAACTGATTGGCCAATTACTTTTACTTGAATCACCAATCAATCTATTGATCATTCTCCTCCTATCTTATAGTACTTGTAAAGAAAGGGCCGAGGTTTCTTTGTCAATAAAAGACTTTTCACTTCTCGCGGGGGATGGTAACCGCTAAAGGATATATTAATCTTGATTTGGAATTTCTAGAACGCAAAAAGAGAAGGGGAACGAGATAGCGAATCTCCGACCAGTCTTGTACTTTTGTTTGATTACATGGAAATGGTAGCTCAGAGTTCAAGTCAAGAATCAAGGTGCTCGCCGCCGAGACCACGTCATCGAGAGAGAGATAGAGAAAGAGAGAGAGAGAGAGAGAGAGAGAGAGAACTGTGCGTGACTGAATTGTCCTTTCATACGGATTCCCCTCGCAGACAATTCACTGGTTATCAAAGTTACTGCGTGTAGCGAGTAAATATGATTTTGAACATGCAGTGGGGTAGTGAAATGATATTATGAAGCGCAACAAATACCCAAGATGGCCGTGTGTCATCAGGTTTAGTTGATCAAAAGCTCGGTCACCATGGTAACCATTAAAGAACAATCAAGAGCCGATCTTTAGTATCAACTTGCTATCTGGCTTTCTGATCAACCAACCATCTTGATATCCACTCCGTGGTTGAACGACTATCCTCTCAAGTTACACAATACACAATTCGAGAGTACAGCGGGACGACAATCTGGGAACACCCATTCATTTGGATATCACATCCATTCAAACAATTTACAGATGTTGGCAGAACGAAACTACCGTTCGATCGCGGTCGTTAAGATACGATCGGATTCCCGTGAAGTTGATGTGGTCTGTATAAAAGGAGCAGCACTTACAATAATGAACATCGTTAAGATTCAGGAGTTTCTGTTTCAGCCCGTTCGAACAATCTGCACGTATATATATACTAGCGAGCTTTAGCTAAGGGTTGGTATACTAGTATCCACGAAAGAAGGACGTAATCACATTATCACCGTTTTATCTTTACATAGCACGGGACCGGCAGATGCAGCGAAGTGGTTAACGCGCTCGCTTCATGTGATCCGGGAGGCGAGGGGAATTCCGAACCCAGTTAGATCCCCGCCGCTGACCATCTTGACAGAGGTTTTTCATGGTTTCCCTCTGTAGTCTAGGCTAATGCCGGGATGGTTCCTATACAATAAGTCGGCCATGACCGCTTCCTTCCCACTATCCTTCCCATTATCCAGGAACCTTCATCTCATCATCTCATTAATCATCCATCCGACGCCATTAGATCTCAGTTATCATAACAGTGCGTCGTTAAACCCAATATAAAAATATAGCACGGACATTTTTTAGGGGGCGCTGAAGAGTATACGCCGGTATAAAGTCGGATCGGTCGTGTGACATGGGCTTCGGGGTACTTTTCAATGGAATGTGTTCAGGATTCAGGTAAGGTTGGACATCCAAACCCATGTCACACAACCGAGTCGACTTTATTCCGGTATCCGCTCTTCAGGCGCCCCATTTTTGAGGGTATCACAATTTTTCTTGACGCCAGTTTCCGACGAGAAATGCAATTGTGCGTCTTTCGAAAGCGGTAAATCATTCAACAGAATTATTACGTGATTATACAGAAGCGTTTACAATTATTATTTAGTTGGTAGACGACCTTCTTCTTTCGTGGACACAAGTATATGAAGTCGGGGAATTGTGCGTGCTTCCTGACTGAATCCCATCCAGGAGAGGGACGTGGGAATTGGAGCTCAGGGATAAAGGGAATAAAAGGGACGTGTATACTTCTATCCATGATATGGGAAGGTATATACTAACTTGATAAATATAAAAATTTCAGTTATTTGTGTAGGAATTCAAGGGAACTTCGAGGATTTAACACTTTTGAAAGACGCTGTTGTGTTGGTAATCGTAAATCTCATCATGTGAAAATGATTGAATCTCAAAATACATCAGCTATATATACAAATGATGCGGTGAGCAGAGAAGAAAATCACCGAACAAATCGATAAAGATACCGTGACCTGAAATGCATTTACGTCCATATCGTTGGCACCATAAATCAAAATTTAATTTAAGCTATCCAAGTCTACAACCAAAGTATACGAGGTCAACTTTTGAAATTAATAAATTCAGGTGTACTCAGTGTAAATGTACTCATGTTTCATCTTGAAGATGAGTGATCTTGAAGTTTCAGCTTCCTTGAATTAAAATTGCCTAAAGTCGAGTTTTAAAATTATGGTAATTGAGTCAAAAAATTAACAATTAATAACGAAAGTGGTGGTGATAAATGAGAAAACTTAATTTTAGAAATGGATTCAAATTGATTTAAGAAGTGTTGAAAAGATATAGACTGGAAATTTTTTGGATATTGGAACCGGTTGACGGCGTTGTGGGGTAGGAAGTGTCAGTCTGACTTTTCTGATAGGTAACTTTGTGGGCTATTTGCTAAATAAAACTGACAAGCATAATTTTGGCATTTTGACCCCTTTTGGACGCAATTCACTCAAATTTGGTGGTTTTTTAATTCTTGGAAAAACTCTCATAACTCTTGATGTAATCAACATAAAAGAAAAATCAACATAATGCTAGATTACGAGAATGATAAGGCACAATTCTATGGATTGACATATCCATGTTTTCCCAAAATGGGCTCAAAATTGGGGGAAACGAGAAGATTTTTGTTTGTTAAATTGGTAGCTGACCTGTTTCTCTCGTGAACACAGGTATATCTACGCATGTAGAGGAAAGTGCGTGCCGTTACAGAAGCGTTTTATCGCTTTAGTTTGAGAAGAGATCCACGTACCACGCTAGATGAAGGCTTGAACCACCCGCGCGCTAGTGCTGTGGGGTATAGGGGGAACGGTCGCTCGGAACATTCATCCCTCGTGACAGATGAGTGTGTGGGGGGAAGGGGGGAGGGGAACAATCTTGAAACGATCGACGTTATCGGGTGGAACTCAGGATACAGTCAAGAAAAGGAACATTAGGCTTATTACACAGGTCCTGAACAAGCAAATACAGGGAAAAGAGAGACTCGCAACCGGCCACCCTCCATGGCTCAGTCAGCTGAGGCACCGCTTTAGAAACTGAAGTCACAGTTGAGCGTGGGTTCAAGTCCTACATTAGGCATGGTTTTTGTGAACGCGTCCTTTCACTTATCATCACTTCATGGTTTCATAATCACCTGCTCGTTCCTACCCCCGTATAACCTAGCTGTTGGTGGGGTCGTTAGCAAACAATAATCATCATCCATGTACGAAAGATATACTACCAAGACATATCAGGCAATGCTGATATAAAACTGAACCTCACTTTTACACCCACTACTTTATCACCATTCTCTTCTGAGTCTTCTTTGTAAAATCTGTTGGTGTCACTACATCGTGGTATGTCGTTAAAACCCAATATGAATAAGAAAATGATAGAGAGAGAGAGAGAGAGACAGAGAGAGAGGGGGAGGGATGAGAGAGAGGGAGAGAGAGAGAGAGAGAGAGAGAGAGAGAGAGAGAGGGGGGGGGGTGGAAAGAGAGGGAGGATCGTATCGGATTCTTGCACGCTGTGGTAGCTGACAGGTGGGTAGGCGCCACTTGATCTTTGGCGTACAAAATACGCAAGTCTAAGAGGATTTGAACTGCTTATGTTCCGTCTTTTCGGGGCTTGTATAATGGATTTCCTTTGCCTTTAATTCTTTACAAGTTTACATCCTAGGGTTGATACGAAGACAGGGTTGGCCAAAGTTAATCGATATCAATATTGGTGGATGTTCAAATTCTTCAAGTTGAATATAATTCGATGAGCGTTAGCGAAGAGTTTCCATGCAACTCTTACGGAGCTTTGTCTGTTTTTTTTGTTTTTTGTGAGCACTGCGCAGGTCGCAGGGTTTGACCGATCGACATGAAACTTTTTTTAATACGCAAACTCATCCAACTCAGAACTGTATAGTTTTCGGGTCAAATCGGTTGGACCATTTTTGAGAAACGTCATTTCAAAGTTTCTAAAAACCCCATAAGATTAGGCTGGGTGGAAAAAAATTGAAAAATAAAATCTCTGCAATATGATTCAAATTTTCCTCGAATGTGAACACAGAAATAATACACATTAATACAAATTGACGTGTAATTCGGACCTGCCGTTTCGAAGAAAATAATTTAATACATGTTATTTATTTATAGAAAAGATAGAAATATTAGTGGAAAAATATTGCATTGTTAAATTCACGGCTTCCCAGATCCATTGGCATCGGATAAAGTTCATTTGATATGATCAAGGTGTGTAGAGTTTCGTTCATCTTACAACGCGTACTCCGCGTTTACCTATAGTATAAATATACAATGGATGAACAGAACACAAATTAATTGTACATTACTAACGCTGAATCATTGTGGAGTAATGGATTGCACCAGATTGTGGATGGTGGATTCATTCTAGAAACTACACTGTATTCATTAACGTACATGTTCCAAAGCTGTTATATTTAAACCAATGAATATAAAGGTATAATGTTTGTAGGCCTACTTGTCAAGTTTGTACACAACTTTCTATTTTTATCAAATTGTCGAATTTTATTGTATTACAGTTGTTACGAGCGATTAATCTCGTGTTGTGGTTGGAATTAACGGAAAGGTAAAGTCTGTTTTCTAGCCGGCTAAAACCTGTGATATTGATTTATATTTAACAAGTATCTGACGATTATAGTTGAGAATTTATGAGAAGAAATTTTTCTGTTCGACTGATGACGTTTAATTCCACTAGAAACATATTTATATATTTTTTTCTTTGTATTTAAGAACTATATACACATATCAGCTTGGAGAAAAAATAATTTTCTCCATGTTCAAGATGAAGACAAAGCTGTATGGATCCACAAAACTCCAGAGCACAATCTATATATATAAAGCTGAAAATCCAGACGGACGGTGAGCGTTGTCGCGGGGCACGTGCGCAGTGCGCGAGAGGTTTGTGGGTGCGCGGAGGGGAAAGGGGCCGGTTGCGCGTGAGCTATGAGCATGTTGATCTAGATTATTGTCCTTGAAGCCTGTCATCGCATATCATACATCCCATCAAATCGTCTGGAATCTTCGGTCTGTAACTGATACGCAGCCTACGACAACGAGGGATCAGTAGACTGCCTGCCAGCGCACAAAGTTGACCGAGATAGTTTTCTCAGTGAAAAGCCACAATCGACATAACCAGTAAAAATGTCATTTCTTTTTGGACGGAGACAAGAATCGATTTTTCCCCCGATAGGTTAGTCTAATGGCTATTTTCCAAAAATTGAAAATTGCATATCTCAAAAAGTATCCGC
Organism: Brachyptera putata; assembly: GCA_907164805.1. Lineage (NCBI taxonomy): Eukaryota > Metazoa > Arthropoda > Insecta > Plecoptera > Taeniopterygidae > Brachyptera > Brachyptera putata. The sequence goes on along the minus strand of OU015466.1, from coordinate 5,986,344 downwards.
TACATCCCGTGAAAAACACCGCGCGCAAGAGTATCTCCATGCTGTTTACTGCCTCATAATAACTTCACACGTGAATGAAACTCATTAGAACAAGTAAACACTATATAAATTGCACCCGGGCAACGCCGGGTATTTCTGCTAGTTCAAAACATACTTGAGATTAACGTACACGAGCGTGCATTTTATTTTCCTACAACTGTTTCAATATTGAGGTAAACTGAATAAAAACAGGATAAAAAACTTCCCACTAATATTTCAAATTTAATTGACAAAGTTATTTGTTTTAAAAGCATTGAATATTGGCATGAAACTATATCACATACTAGCGTATTCATAAAGTAAAGCCCGTCATTTTGGTATCTATAGGGAAACTATTATGAAACTAGCGTATTCAGAGAATCAACACCGTAATGTTGGCAGTAGCGAGTGCTTGGTAATGTTTTCCAATTGATTGCTGCCAGCTTCACTGATGTGATTTATCATTGAATTCAGCTGGTGGTGGGAAGTGTGCCAGATTAGATTAGCGGCGGTTGCGGTGAGGGGGGGGGGGGGGGGGAGGGGGGTGACACTGATTTTGCATCGCTAGGTAATCACTCCACCAAGGCACAAATACAGTATACATTGCTCATAATACAGACACAATCACGTTTATCAACTAGAAGTGACGAGTGATCGAGTGGCTAGCACACTGAACCCTCATTCAGGAGACCGGATTTAGATTCTTCTTCGGGTTTATAGAATCTGAACTATATCAATCTTAAGGCTACCTCCGGTCAGACGATTAGCCACTTCCTCGGTTATTTCTATAGGGTTTTACAACATTTCGAAATGATTTTTCTCTCAAATCGTTCAACTGATTGCACCTCAAAGCTTTAAGGCCCATTCACAATGCGACGCTAACTTAAACTTCTAGCGTGAGCGTTAACTTATAAAATGTTTGGCTTAGGGTAAGTAACTTGTCTATCCACAATGCATGTTGCTAACTTATTATCGTAAGCCGTCAACTTGTAAGCTATCAAGGTCCAAGCTTTCGCGTTACAAGTTAATGTTCAACGTAAGATGCAACCAATCAGAAAGCCGAATCGATCGACCTCGAAGAAGGGCGCGGAAACTGGAGACACCGACAACAGAAAAGAAATTGTGATTGGTTGAAATTCGAAATTGTGATTGGTTGTTTTTTCGCGTATACGGTTACTTGCTGGTCTATTGTGAATAGAGACTTCAAATATTACGATAGCTACTTGAGTTAACGACTACGTATACGTATAAGTTTAAGTTAGCGTTGCATTGTGAATGGGCCTTTACAGTATCGAGTTTTGTGACATATGTGCATGGCCAAGTTCATCAAAAAAATCTTACGTTAATCCTTTGTGGAGCGTGAATAAAAATCTGTATGATTATGATGTTGATGAACGATATACTCCTTTCGTGGATTAGGTCGGTCGATCTGGACCCATATTCCTGAGATAAATGAGATGTGAGAAAATAAAAATGAGTGAGAAAACGAGTATCTCACATAAAATATAAGATGAAATATGTCATTATTATATGAGATAGTTTCCTGAGATAAATGAGATGTGAGAAAATAAAAATGATTGAGAAAACGAGTATCTCACATAAAATATGTGATGAAATATGTCATTATTATATGAGATAGTTTTCTCACTGATTTTTCTCACATCTCATTTAACTCAGGAATAGGGGTCCTGTGAGGAAACGACCTGCCATTGGTTCGGTCACAGGGTTCGAGGGTATCACGTTTATACGTCTGGCGACCCACCGACCGCCATTTGTAATCCACCCCTGCGTGTATAGGCATCCCGCACTGCTATTGTGTTATCTGGCCTATTGTCGTTACCACGGCCCATATGTAACGAGAAGAGAGACGATTTGTTGCCTAACCACCCTGGGGCTGGATGTGAATCAATAATGACCCGTTAATTCACCGCAATTGTATGAGGAAGCCAGAGATCACGTGATGCTATCTGAGACAAGGGGCCGTATGGTGCATTGCATATTTGCTAGATATCAATAATAAATAATAATAATAATAATGAAATGTTTTTATTCTCAATTTAACAAGTTCAATACATACAAACAATGTACAGCCAAGGGAAAAGTTGTACAAACATGATTTTTTGTTTTTAGTTCACCTGGTTTGTAATTATAATGTATACCACTTTTTCAAAATTATTGAAAATGTAAATAATATTATTATTGTAGTATAGGGTTGATAGCTCTAAAAAATGGGTAGGCGTAACTTTATACAAATCTTGTCGAGTGTAATCAATAATCATGTTTTTCGAAGCGGATTTTCTCAAAATTTCAACTTTTGAACATATATATAATTTAAATAAAATTGTATCTCGGGCAATTATTTAGGATAGAAATGTAATTTTGTAAGTCAAATGAACCGGGGAGCTTAAGGGCTTTCTGATTGGTTGTTTCATGGATAACATCGCAGCTCGGTTAACTGTGGGCTGTCTTTTTGGGTTTAACGATGCACTGTTATGATAGCACAGATCTAATGGCGTCGGATGGAATTAATGAGATGATGGGATGATGGGATGATGAGATGTAGGTTCTTGAGTAATGGGAAGGATAGTGGGAAGGAAGCGGTCATGGCCGACTTATTGTAGGAACCATCCCAGCATTAGCCTAGACTACAGAGGGAAACCATGAAAAACCTCTGCAAAGATGGTCGGCGGCGGGGATCGAACAAGGTTCGAAATTCGAAACACGAAGCGAGCGCGTTAACCACTGCGCTGCATGTGCTGGTGTGGCCCGTCTATATAGATGTGTATTGCGCTTCCGAATACAATTGACTTCATATTTATTAATCATATGCAGTAGATAGAGCAAGAGAGAGAAGCTATTTGCTTGCTTTTGTTGCGACTATAGTAGAGAATTTCGAGTATCGGATCGCATTTCATATTTGATCTTTGATCTCCAAGATTGTGACCTAGTACCAAACCAACGACATTACCATCTCGTCTGTGACGAGAAGGTTCGAACCGAGAATGTCGTTACAACTAACAGCGTGCTTGAAGATGTGCATCAAAGTGCATCAAAGTGCATCAAACAATGCATTTATTTCCGTTTTGTCGATGATATAGACGCTGTGCTGTATCAGGAATTGCGAGATGATTTTCATCTGCAAGTATATCTACTTTGGCATTGGAATGCATGGAAAATGTAAACTATATGATATATATATATATATATATATATATATATATATATATATATATATATATATATAGGCCTATATCTTTTAGCCCTTGTATGATTTATACGAATTGTATATCGTATATATATATATATATATATATATATATATATATATATATATATATATATATCCACGAAAGAAAAAGGTCGTTTACCAACATACTAAAAAAATCACCTTTTTTTTTAGTATTATTGTGGTTATTTGCGTATTACGATTTTTTTGGGACGAGGTTTACCATAAAAACGGAACTACATCTGACAAAAGTGTTTCAAATTGTCAAACTTTAACCAGATTATGTAATTCCTGATTTTTTCCTATACCATTATTCAGTTGACAGTAGACCTTCTTCCATGGATACGAACATAACAACAGAAAAGCTAATTAGACGAGCTTTAGCGAGGATTCAATTTGGCATACTAAAACAAATTGGTGATCGTTTTTATGTTCTTTTTTTGTTTTTTTGTTTTTATTTTTTTTATGCTTTTTTGTCAGTTCTCCACAGGTCAATCGGCTACAGCTATCAACTTCAAACTTTTTTTCAATATGGTTCCTCATCTAACTTAGATCTGTACAGTTTTGTGGCATTTTCATTATTTTTTTTCATGAATTTTAGAAATTTCAAATATACGTATTAGAATAACATGGCGGAAAAAAAAAGTATTTTTTTTCCAAAATAATGAAATTCTACGTGAAGTTGAATTACATTTTGATACACATTTCTAAAAAAATTCAGTTTGATCGGGTCAGCCATTTTGAATAAAAAACATAGAATGTGCTAAATTGGTACCACTCGAAGGAGTTTTTACCCATTTTTACCCATACTATTACTATTCGCTCGTCTAACAACGCATATATGGCGTTTTCCTAGTATGAAAGATTTTTCCCACCAAGAAGTTTTTCCCCCGGAAAGCTATTTTGCCCTGTTGTGTTGTTAGTAGTGTGGTTGGTAGAGGAGACAGCTAAGGGTTGCTTTCTGACAGCTGATGAAGCTGTCGTGGTCTAGCAGCCAAGTGGCTAGTCACAGAACCGTTCGGCAGTAGGTTTCAGAGCCCGCATCTTAGCTGAGAATATTTCTCTGCGAAATGTGTGACATCATTCATAGTTAGGCTACACTTTGTAAAGTGGAAAGATGACATTCTAAGAGTTTCAGTAACAACCGCTAGATGGCGGAGTTTTTCATATTTTAATTTTGACAAAATCTAGCTACATTACACATTTTGGCTAAGGAAAATGGGAAGTTTGTAAAAGTATAGGCAAATCATGATTTCAAATATTGATAAGCAAAGGTGAACTTTGCAAAATGTGCCTTTGTAATTTTTTTCTATACCATCATCCGTTAATCGGGAATTTAACAATGAAAATCATCGAGTTAGATACATTTTTATTCAGTTGTAGCTCTATCATGAAATTATAATTATTTCCCAATATTCGACAAGACACATCTAATTGTGAGGGTATTATTCATTAATTACAATTTACCGCAAGTCCGTGGTGTTTGTAGTTCTTGATATATATATATATATATATATATATATATATATATATATATATATATATATATATATATATATATATATATATATATATATATATATATATGTTGCTAAAGTGCACTCTGTAAATCTGTCCAAGATGCGGGGGCTCTTAAAACTGAGATTTTTTGTTGTTGTTGTTGTTAAAACATTCTTTATTCCGAAGAAAAGTACATTACAATTCACAATGTCCACAAGCCTAAAATAGGCTTATCTGGGGGTTAATTATAACACAAAAAAAACTGTAAAAAAGTACAGTTATAGTTATAGGGAATAAATATGATATAGACTATACAAATAGTGTGTACAGGTGTAATAGCAGATGTTTACAAAAAAAAAATAATCAAGAGAAATAATGGAATTATCGAAAAATTAAGTAGAATAACGTTTACATAATTAGTTCAGGTTGTTTGTTCGTTTTTTTTTTAGGTGAGGTTACTTTGGATAGGTTTGGTCGGTTAGATTGGGTTGGTTACAGCTTAACTCAGTGTGCAGGCAACAACAACAACAAGGCGCGGATAGACTGGTCCATGCAGATGAAGCCGGTGCGGTGGCTGTGCTCTCGCTGTAGAGACAACGTGCGGGTACGACAATCGTCGGGAAACGTATCAGGCGTTCATGCGAGCCAAGGAGCTTAACTCGATCGCAACATCGCAAACATATTCACACACAGTTATTTAGAAATGTATTTTTAAATGGAGATTGAAGTTATTATTATTAGAGTGAAAATGAGATGAGGAAAATGCAGTAGTTTGTAGCGAGATAGGTGTGAGGATGTAAGAATATTTCATGAATATACAAACTTATTTGTCTAAATAAATTCATTTGCTATACTAAATGATGGCGCGCTACATTTGATCGGATTTTTTTAAATATATTTTATATGTAGGCCTATACTTACCCGTTTTTAGGGATGTACCGCGTATAAGTAAAACAGAGACGAATCAAAATATAAAATTATTTTGATATTTTGAAGAGCCTTGTCGCTCCCTTCTTCGTAGTATTTATACAATAAAAATAATATAAATACTCTTACGAAGGGGGGCGGAAAAAAAACGAAAAAATGTATAAAATATATATATCCAAATTGATTCATAATTTTCAGATTAAACTTGTGTGATGATGTATCAATTTTTATTTAACGACGTTTCAAACGAATTACATCGTATATTTTCAAGTTAAATCCTGAAATCGTCTAATAAGGTGGCCTGCCCACATATAAAGTATACAGGCATTTATGTATCATTCGCTTCAAAAGTAATAACATTTATTGAATTATTAAAAAACCTAACTATCTCGCCAAGGAATTGATTCACTGAAGTTATTATTAATTATAAAACCATTACGCGATCACCGATATATATATATATATATATATATATAGGCCTATATATATATATATATATATATATATATATATATATATATAAAAATATATATATAAATATAAATATAGGCCCTATATATATATATATATATATATATATATATATATATATATATAGGGCCTATATATATATATATATATATATATATATATATATATATATATATATATATATATAAATATATATATATTTACATCCTTTGCTCTTCTAAAATGAACTTGCTCTGTTTGCACCTAATGCAAATACCATATTTAGATTTGTAAGCCATAATTAGCATCTATTTCACATACTACTCCATTCCAGGGTTAATTACCATGCAAATGGTGGGTCTACTGTCACTGCCTTCTGTATACGATACAAATGTGTTTGCTGTGATGGCATGTTTAAGCAGTGGTGCCATGTTACATTATACCATCATGCGATATATATCGACTTGTTTCTGTGGTCGACTGTCGACAACAGACTATCGATATACTTGTGTGCACGCGAGGTGAAGGTTCCGAGCGACCGTCCACCCTATTCCACATCATTAGCGCGCGGGGGCGTCGCGCTTGGTAGTCAAGTATATGTTTAATTGTCGGATTGATTAATTATGGATCGGCAGAGAGTTAAAGTTCGGTCTGTTCGCCAGGATTATTAATTATCATTATTGTAACGCGTAGTTTCGGTTTTAGTGTGTTTTTTTTCCACGCTCGACACAATCGATCACACACATAGGCCTATAGATATTTACACATTGCTTTGGGGTTTTGACGCGTATAATAAGAAACAATAAGAAACAATCAGTGTCTTGTATCATTTCCTCTGAAGTAGGGAGCGATAGAGGTCCGTAAACGTTAGGAAATCTTCATATTAAATCAATTTTATATTTGGATTTGTCTTTGTTTCTTATTATACGCGTCAAAACCCCGAAGCAATCTGTAATTATAATACTGAACGCGAAATTTTGAAGAACCTGATATACATAAGATATTTATAGCTGCTAATTTTACAATCATTAGTGCCTATAATGTATTTTATTGTTGCAATTCGATATTGCAATTCGATATTGCAATTCGATATTGCAATTCGATATTGCAATTCGATATTGCAATTCGATATTACATTTCATAATATTACGCAATTCAAAATATATTCTCGTTACCAAGGGTAATGTTTTCTCTACTAGGTATGTATAAACCAGCCATGTTGTATATTTTGTACATTTTCGTTGTACTTTGGCCTATACTTAATTAAAGAATTGAATTGGACGGGTAACTAATAAATGACCACGCTGTCATTTTATGACGCCTTCTATTTATAGTGAGGGGTTTTAGCTGTAGGCTATAATATAAATATAGTCGTGATATCATGTTCATATTATAATCAATCATAGATTCGAATAATGAATAAATCTAGATTTGACAATGTTTAGGGCCCATATTACCAATAATAAAAATGTGTCAATTAAACTAATTAATCAATTGCAGTACAAAAATAACATTGGTAACCAAGGGTAATAACAAGCTAATCCACTAATTATCGCTTAATCAACAAATGTATTATTCGTAAAATGGGCCATTAATGTTTATAAATGTTTACAATAATGTCTATGTCGACACATATTCATTTGAACTTTTCTCTACAATTGTCATTAACTGTAAATTCCATCAACCGCTGGTTTAAATACGTTGATCGTTCAATCGTGTAAAATGTTCAATTATTCCGATTAGGCGCGTATTTCGGCTAATGGCTGATTGGTATTTACACGGCATAGTGGTCTAGCATGTTCAGCTATTTGTAGTGGTAATTATTAATCATCCAGAGGGCCCTGGGCTCGGCCCTGGGGATACTGTGCGCACGCAATTATTCTTATGGTTCAGCAGAATTCAACGCATTCATTGTTAACGTTGCGAAAAATTATCGATAATCAATATTACAACTATTTATAGCTTTTTAGTCTCCAAGTTTTGTTACTTCTTATATTTGTATAATGGTGATTTTTTTGTAATAAGGTCATTTTTGAATTGATTTTTGCGATTCACAAGCCGTTTTGGAGTCCATAGCAATTCCATTATGGACATTTCTGAAGTTATTTTTGCGATTTATCGCAGCAAAATATTTTATTGTATACTTATTCGTAGGTCAACATAGATAATTTTTTAAAGAAGGATAAATTATTGGTGGGGCACCTTGGATCTCTAATGACGTCCATGGTTGAAGTGGTTAATTGGTCCATGGTGCATTGATTTTTATTATTTTATAAGTGTTATACGAATTTAAGGAGGTTTTAATCTTTACTACTTTTTTCCATGTTTACAAACCAGTATAATTGAATGAAGAGTATCAAATCCAAGATCATTTTATGCTCTTCATTTAATATGACATTCTATTATTTTAAATTCAACCAGTTTGAGGTAAAACGTGAATGAATACCAAGAATGTGATGAAATTCATTGACGTATTATCTTAAAACTGATTGAATTCACCAAAATAGAAGTTCATATTGATTAAAGAGCATAATAATATCTTGGAGTTGTAATACTTTCTATTCAATTACACTGGTTCGGGAAAAAATAAAAAATAGTAAAGATGGATTTCTCAATTTTCATGAGCACCGAGCATGTCACCCCCTTAAACTCTAACTCTATAAAGGGTCTGTTTTATCGACTAACAAAAACAACCCCTTTGAGTTAACTATACTTGATTCTCTGTATCTAATTCGACGCAGTTAACTCTAATTAGATATCCACTAAATACGAACGTTCCGAGCGACCGTCCCGCCTATCCCACATCACTAACGCACGGGTATTTCGCGCCTTCTTCTTTCTAGATACACGTTACAAAGAGAGAATATATAACTCTAGCTAACAGCGATGCCCAAACTAAATTCCAGGTTCACTTTGATCTTGAACGGTAAAAGAGACGTGTGGGTGGATTTAATTATAATATAACAAGTAGAATCTATGACAAGCGACACCATTAGTCCCGATAAACGAGTCGGAAAAACTAAATATTTACGCTATCTATAAATATAACTTTGTCAAGAAATATAATTTGCCTCAAAAATTAATATATTCTATTATTTATTTATTATTCTATTATTATTTCTATTATTCTAGACATCTTGAAAAGATCAGTACAAATTTGGAAAAATCATTTATATTCAATTACCGGTATTTAACTTTTGTTCACCTCCCCTCTCCCTTTTTTATATATATTAGTTTTTACATTTTTATTTACACCTCTATATGGCCTATTATAGTTCTCAACACTTTTATTTTTATTCACTTCCTTATAGCTCTAGGCTTCTATATTTGTTATTTCATACGCTAATCAATCAGTTTTTTATTTTCATTTTCTTAATTTATTACCGTTCTTCCTTTTATTGTATCTTTTATTTATTATTCTGTGTCATTTGTAGCAGCCACTGACTGTCATGGCAGAGTCTAATAATAAAGATATTTAAATATACGAAATTCCATTATCATACAGATATCGAAAATCGATTAATTTATGTCATCACGGTACACACACATATCCCCTGCAGTGCGCCAATTATAAACGACCCCCCCCCTCCCCCCACCCCCACCCCCCATCAAACTGCCCCTTGCAGATACGTCACGGTAAATATTAGCCCGGCCACATCTCCAACAGGAATTAGTGACGTCATGAATGCCAGTGACGTATGCGAGCTGGAATCAGTTATGTGTGGCAAGTCTACGGATTGTCGCTGTGATGTTGAAACTTGCGGGAATGGTTTTAGGTTTGGTTAGTGTGAAGCGATTTGTTGATTCAGGAGTTGATGGCGGCGTGTTGGACGCTTTGTGTGCTGACAGTGTGATATGTTATATACAGGGGCGGATTGAGGAAAAAAAGCGGCCCGGGCAAATGCACAAAAGCGGCCCACATTACATTGGCCTCTTTGTTGATATTACGCCCCCCCCCCCCGACCCAAGAATCAGAAACGTTTTAGCATAGACTTTTAATAGTAATTGCTATTATAAGTCCTTGGTTTTATAGTAAATTCCTTTCTGAACATTATTTTCATAATAAAGTGTAACTCACAGAATCGTCTTCATGTAGGATGAAATATAAGTTATGTCTGGTTTGTAGCCTACGTATACACAGTTATAAAAGTAACTTCTTTCTTAACAAAACTAATTTTCGCAGCGATCCTGTCGATAATTTTGTCGTTGTCCAAATGTATTAATATTGATTTTTCGCTGGCCATTAACATAAAGCTTCAAGATGTTCTTGTGTAACGATGCTGCGAAGTCGGCTTTTTACAAATTTGAGAGTTGAGAAGCTTCTTTCACATGCTACTTGTGTCGAAGACAATGAGAGTATAACAGTTTATACGCCAGGAAATGGTCTTATAAGCTTCACTAAATAATTACCAACTAACTACAACTCACTACACTACACTACACTCCATCTATTCATCTTTTGACTACAAATTATTTTTCAACGCAGCATAAACAGAATGCATTACATTACATCAAACTAGGAATAAAGATAAGTTAATTATGCCTCCTTTCAGCTATAATGCGTATGGAGAGCAACAGAAGCGAGTTTTGATACCTAAACTATTCGATAAACTTCCGATTCATTTACATGCCTTATTGACTATTTCCGAAATTAAGAAGGAATTGAAAACATGGACCGTTCTTCAGAATATTTGATGGTTACTTTATTTATTTTATATTTGTACAAGTATATATTATTCATTATTTTGTTTATATTGTTTATATTAATATGTTTAAATTCATTGTTTTGTTTGAATTATGTCTGCTTGTGAAGAAAAACAGGTTATTTTAATGTGCTAAGCGCACTATACTTTACTATTATATCCAGAAACGTGCATTTTCTTTATTATTTGTAATTATATGTATCATAGACCTACAGACAAGCCATGCTTGTGACTTCGTGGGGCTGAGAATTTGTTCTTATATTCAATGTGCTAAACTTCCAATAAAAAAAAAAAAACACACTAGAACGCAGTATTTAGCTACTATTAACTATTAACCATTAACAATATCATTCAACACGAATTTTAAATCACGAAACATCCGACCACAGCTAATTATTGTCTCGAACTAATTCAAAATGAGACTAACATGCTGTGAATCCTCCACCCCTACTCGGAGCAACGATTCTGTGTAATCTTGTTATTAATATTTCTGACAACGTGGCCTTCGTACTTTGTAAATGTGCATTTTTGCCACTTTTTCCCAAGTAAATCATTCTGTTAAAAAGGCCGCCGCACAAGGCGGCCTACCAACAGACAACAGGCGGCCGGCCTGATAAATACCACGAATAATGCGGCCCAAATACAAAGAATAATTCATCTAACCTCCTCTATTTGAATTACACCTACTGGCTACTAAGCGGCCTTTGTGCCTTCAACTGTATTAAAAATAATCATATAACTTCAATCATTATATATTATGTATCAAAGTTTTTGTAATTTTTAGGAATTGAAATTATTTTCAAGTTTTTAAGAAATTATAAGCGGCCCAAATTACGTCCAGACCGACCGGCCCACCGGGCATTTGCCCGGTCGCCCTGCTGGCCAATCCGCCCCTGGTTTTATATATATATATATATATATATATATATATATATATATATATATATATATATATATATATATATCTATATATATATATATATATATATATATATATATATATATATTATATATATATATATATATATATATATATATATATATATATATATATATATATATATATATATATATATATATATATGTATATATATATATATATATATATATATATATATATATATATATATATATATATATATATATATATATATTATATATATATATATATATATATATATATATATATATAATATATAGGTTCTTCAAACTTTCGCGTTCAGTATTATTAGCCTATATATGATTATACATTTTTGGAGATAGACCGCGTAAAATTAAAACACACAACAAAAATATATAAGATTGTTTCAATTTAGAGATAATACAGGCAATCTTTAGGCCTACTTCTCACTGAAATAATTTTATATTTTGATTGGTCTTTGTGTTTTTATTAGAGCCTATACGCGTTATATTCCCAAAGCAATGTGTAATCATAATACTGAACTCGAAAGTTTGAAAAACCAATATATATATATATATATATATATATATATATATATACATTAGAACATTATTCTTACATAATATAGGCCTATATAGAAATATATTTTTGTTTTTAATTAATGATTGATGACGTCCTGAAAGTTCGGTCATAAGCAAATATAAGCAAGTTACATTATTAGTCAAGTTGCTTATCAGTTATGAGTAAGCTATAATGGTGAAAGGACATACAAACATCCTACAAACGCCCAACGGTGGTTTCAGTTCCTAAAGCGGAGCCTTATAGTTGACTGAGCTACGGAGGGCTGCTTTTTGTTAATAAATAATCAGAAGTACTTCTATATATATAATGTAGAAAGTTGGCCAAAAAACCTACATTTGGATTCTCTTGACCTAGCCTAACAAAAGGGTATAATCAATTGTTGTCAGACCCGGACCCTTTGTATTATACTTACCTTTATTAATTCACTTTTTATGAAAAATGTGTCAAATTATCATTGTTGTCATTTGACTGCGTAGATTGGTAAGTGCGCATTCAATGAATAATTCAACTTTTCACATGAGATACATTCATAAAACAAGAACTAGGTTCCGGACAAAGGAAATAATTAATCATAACCCTACATACAACAGAACTTATGTTTTCAAAAGAATTGCCACAAAAATCTTTCTTGACAAAATGCCAAAAAAAATACAAACTTGAAATTGCGGTCGGTATATCGTACTCGCAAATCTTTGCCAGTTTTTCTGAAGGTTGTTTCGTATCGTTGATACATTTAGATATAAGTTTTAAAAAGGAAATGATTAAAATGAAAATAAAATATTCCTTAATTATGAGGTTATTGTCTTGAAACTTGTGCGAAGAAGTGAAAAACTCTCATCAAACTTTTCCAACTTGGTCTTTTATTTTCATACTGAGTGCATAATTAAATATAATATATATATATATATATATATATATATATATATATATATATATATATATATATATATATATATATATATATATATATATATATATATATATATATATATATATATATATATATATATAATAAAAATATATGAAAAACTTTTTTGTTACATGTAACATAGAATCTAATACCTTACACCACGTAAGAAATTCATTTTGTTATTTTACATAAATTAAAAACATTTTGGAGCCACTCAAGATTTTAACATAATATATACAATAAGCTCGTTTCTTTGTCTGAGACTTTAGTGAGTGTTCATGATAATTATATTTACATACGCCTATATTTGATATTTATATATTTATATTTATAGCACGGTGAAAACAAAATGATGATAAAAGTACAGAGCGATTGCGATTCAGGTCAACTACCCGAGTAGCTGGGTAATCTTAGTTTCTCAGGTCATTAGGGGAGGGGGGAGGGGCAGGGGAGAGGGCGTGAAATATTTAACGATTGTCTCATTTGAAGGTCACGACACGGGTTGAGTTTACTTTTGATATAACGTTATTAAAGGGCATCACAAGTCTGAAACTAGATTTAATAAATAATTATAAGATATTAATTTCCCTGATTTTAGATAAAACTAGAAATCATCAGATTTTTTTTGTCCTTCATAGACCACGAATCATGACGTAGACATTATGATTCTGTATATAAATATGGACAGAATCGAGTAATGTATCTGGACTCAGAAAAAGGACCGGGTCCTGGAGGATATTGAATTAATTGAATTCAAGATTATTTTTAAGGTCGTTTGTAAGATCTTTAAGAATCATCAGAAAGGAATGTTTTTTTATAAAGTCAAAACTTAATAACGTATAATCATTGTTTTTTATATACAATAAATGATTAAAAGGACAAAATATTTTTACGAACCATTTTCATTTTTCTATTTTCGGTTCAATGCTTTCATAACTGCTTGGAAAGTCATAAATAATAATTGTAAGTACTCACTATATATTATAGGTCAAAGTATAGTTCGAAGTTTGAGAACTATGTCTAATTAATTATCTATTTGATTATGCAAATACAAAATAATTGAACAGAATTCTTTCGATCTTCTGCATTTAATTGAACTGTATGTAAGTCAATCGTTTGTGCTCTCACATAATTTGAATATTAAACCTGATTGTAAAACTAAAACTCATTTAAATCTCATCCATTTTCCCAACGTCGACTGAAATCTTTTCTAAATAACGAGATGCATGATTATCTACATACAAACATTATGCAGATTAATCTCTTGCAAAATGCAAATACTAAACATATCTTAAGACAATCATGAGAAATATACTTCTAAACAACTTTCTTTTTCTTCTTTTTTATTCATTATTATAACTACTGTAATACATAATTCATTATCATTATATTTTCGAATCAAAAGTAAACAATTGTTATTAATTACTATATAATTACATAAGCCTAGTTTGTAACGTAATTACTTCTCCGCACGTGAAATAATATTCAACATTATTCTTTCTTTGAACTCTTGACTTTGTGATTTCTCACGCTAAAGTATTCGCTAGTTCAAGCCAGTCATTATGATGGGTCATTAGTAACTCATTACCAGATGCGCTTAGTAGAGGCCCATTGACTTATCGTTTACTTTCTCCTGGTATAGTCTGTGTGATTATCTAATTGAAAGACTTGATTGGTTGTTATCAATGAAGTTTGCCGTTAAACTCTTTGCGATTACATTGTAATTAGACATCGATTTGAATTGCAGAAAAAAATAGTGGAGAAAACACCCTCAAGAAATCTGGTCTATGTCATTGGTTTTTGTTGGGAATTGATTTATAATTGGTTCACTAATTCTTAAATGTTTTCATTATGTTAATATCAATATATATATTATTGCATTTCACACAATCCAATATATATATAATTAGACGAGCTTCAGCGAGGATTCAATTTGACATACTGAAAAAAATTGGTGGTGGTTCGTTTTTTTTTGTTTTTTTTGTCGGTTCTCCACAGGTCAAACGGCTACAGCTATCAACTTCAAACTTTTTTCAATACGGTTCCTCATCTAAATTAGATCTGTATAGTTTTGTGGCATTATCGGGTGGTAACTTTTTTTTTTATGAATTTTAGAAATTTCAAAAATACCCATTAGAATAACATTTGAAGAAAAAAAATAAAATGTGCTAAATTGGTACCACTCGAAGCAGTTCTTAACCATTACTACCCATACTATTACTATCCGCTCGTCTAACAACGCATATGGCGTTTTCCTAGTATAATATATATGTCGAGAACGTATATGGTCACAGACAGATCAGTCCTGCTGTCAAAGTATATATTTGTTATTTAAACTAATTGAAATGGGGGTGGGGGGGATATTATTACCCTTGTGGTGCCCCGTCCAAACGATCCTACGTTCATCCATGTAGCCTTGATTGGGTAATAATGATTTTGTATCAAGTTTCTATCTTATTAAAAATATATCGAAAGGTTGGAATGAAGATATTTCTGGAGCATAACTGTACATGTGATCAGCGCAAAGTGCTTATAAAAATAGAGAAATTCATCTTTACTATTTTGTTCTATCTTCACGACCAGTGTCATTGAATGAAATGTATATCAACTCCATAATTGCATGCTCTTAAATTGATATGACATTCTATTTTTATGAATTCAATCAGTTTTGAGATGATACGTCAATGAATTTCATCACGTTATTGGTATTCATTGACGTTCTATCTTGAAACTGATTGAATATGCAAAAATAGAATGTCATATTAATTGAAGAACATACAATTGTCTTGGAGTTGATATACTTTCAATTGAAATACAATGATTCGTGAACGTTGAAAAAAAAAATGAATTCCTTCATTTTTTAGACGAGCTTTACATGACGGAAAAAAAAGAAAATATATTTGTTTTCCAGAAAAATGAAATTTTGCGTGAAGTTGAACTACATTTTGATACACATTTCTAAAAATTTTCAGCTTGATCTGGTCGCTATTTTGAAGAAAAAACATAAAATGTGCTAAATTGGTACCACTCGAAGCAGTTTTTACCCATTTTTAACCATACTATTACTATCCGCTCGTCTAACAAGACATATATGGCGTTTTCCTAGTATAAGCACCATGCATGCAGCCCCTTATATCGACTCTCTGTGAAATACAGACTTTAATTCCATTATATGCTATTCCGCTCGATATGGCGGGTGTAATACCAATACTGCCAATATCGTAAACTCCAATATTAACATACATGTTCATCGATAATGGGAATAGTTGACTGTAGTTGAGTTTCTTTCCACCAGACAGAGCAGCTGTCGATAAGACCGTCTACTCAACTATCAACCTGGCACCTCCACCCATGCTAATAGTCCATTAGAAAATCCAGTCCGCTGTAGAATATAATATTTCAACATTATATATACACACACACACACACACACACACAAACACACATATATATATATATATATATATATATATGTACATATAAATATATATATTAGATAAGTCATGATAATGTAGGCATTTTTGAATTCATATATATATATATATATATATATATATATATATATATATATATATATATATATATATACATATAAATATATATATTAGATAAGTCATGATAATGTAGGCATTTTTGAATTCATATATATATATATATATATATATATATATATATATATATATATATATATATATATATATAGAGAGAGAGAGAGAGAGGGATAGATAGATAGATAGATAGATAGATTTTTTTTTTGATTTTTGATTTTTTTATTCGAACAGTATTTTATATGACAGATACAATGGTTCAACAAAAAACGCAATCAATAACAGTATTCGATTGATCTAGTAGTTACATACTAGTGGTTACATAGATAGATAGATAGATAGATAGATAGATAGATAGATAGATAGATAGATGGATAGATAGATAGATAGATATAATTCACATGCATATATTATATTACTCTTCTAAAAACTACTTCTATAAACTACTCCATAGTCTAATAACTCGGTCCATTTCACCGACATATCAAGAGTTATTATGCTAATTCCTAGACTAATCTATAACATAATATCGTGGAATATTCGAAACATGTTTCGATGGGATATTCGCACGTAGAAATAATACCAACCCAACAAAGTTTCGCGTTTCGCGAAAAACTACCGCACTCCATATCAACGGTGCAAGCTTCACGAATGTTGATGTGCACGGGGGGGGGGGGGGGGGGGGGGGGGGGGAATGCACAATGAATAATTATTATCGTGTGCCAAGGAAAATGGAGAATATAATGTGATGGTCTTGATATTCCAAACCTAGTAACCTAGTTATGAATATGGAGACAAAGTGGAAGTATGCGTTTGTTTATTATATATGGTAATCATGATGAACTTGTTGTTATTGTATATCATATATAAACTTCATTTCACGGATAACTTTCTACAGAGGAACTACATATAGTTCGTACATAACTCAACAATATAATCAAGTTTGTGAGTAATTTTATTTTGGAGCCTAAAAGAAAATTCGAAAAACTCTTTCAAATTTGAAACAAACAACATATATTATGAGTTGTTTGAGGCTTTCGCGACCCGAATATGAGGTATTAGATATTGGGTTTTTCCGTTGCGTCGTTTGAGTTAAATTCTTACTCGACGTTTCGGTCTCCATGTTGAGACCTTTCTCAAGAGTTAGTCTGGTTCAAAAGAATAGAACCATCACTCAGTCAGTCTCCTTCTTCTGAGACGGTTCTATTCTTCCCAGACTAACTCTTGAGAAAGGTCTCAACATGGAGACCGAAACGTCGAGTAAGAATTTAACTCAAACGACGCGAAGGAAAAACCCAATATCTAATACCTCAACACATATTATATTTTCATTTTATATAGCTTATATTTTCAACTTTATATAGGAATATAATTATAGAATCAACTATTATATATATTTGGTAATTTCTCTGATATTTATAAATAATGAACTTGCTGCTAGATATAAAGCCAGACGGGTGCGGGTTCGAGTCCTGACGTGGGCATGTTTTTTTTAAACGTCCTTCAACCATCATACCTCAACGTTAATTCATTATCACTTCTAATTCGTATCTCTTATAACCTATTGCTGTAGGGTTGTGAAGAAACATTAAAAATACATCACTCAAATCAATATTGTTTTTATATTGTTAGCAATTGTTTTTCCTGACCTGTATGCCGCGCACAAAATTATAACAAAAAATAAAACTTTAAAAACGAAGCCCATTTTTTTCGTTATGTGAAATTGAAGTCTTCGCTACGCTCATCTAATTACTTATACAATCTTGAAGGTATTGAAAATATCGGTGTTTCCATTTTATTAGAATTCCGATATGTTACACCCTTCAAAACTTATCAACAAAAAACTGATATTCCGCTAAATCGACTCCCATGGATTCTCATCGAATTTGATTTGCGCTGTCTATAACGTATTCATGTTCTTTTTATGTTTATAATATTTTTATGTATTTTGATGTGTTCTATATTTTCAAGTTTCAAACGCTTTATTACGAACTCATATCTTCACTGATACTCAAAAATATACTTAATTCACAAACATAAAAATATGAGAACGATGCGAAGAAATTACAAATGACGAAATGATCATAATCTCATTTTTACAGTTTTATTTATAGTTTTCTATGAATAATTTCATATCATATATTTATATACTGTAATAAAACATGTGTACATTTATATTCACATTTCTCACTGCTATGAAAGTGTAAATTATGATTGAGTATTTGGTTGTGAACATTTCACGACAGTGGGATATATTGTTTGATGGCTTAAATGCCCACAGGTCCGATCTCTGGTGACAGTGTCAGGCTGGACCAATCGCAGCGCGAGATATGATTGCGTTCGATTTTCAAAAAATGGAATTCTTGGTCGATCAAAATGTCGAACTAACGGAAACGGATATATGATGGTTAAAGCAGGTCCAGGTCTATCTCTCTCTCTCTCTCACTCTCTTTCCGTACATCTCTCCTCACTCTCTTTCCACATCTCTCGTTCTCTCTTACCCTATTCCATGTCTCTATCTCTTTCTCTTACCATATATCTCTCACTCTCTTTCCATCTCTCTCTCTCTTTCCATCTCTCTCCCTCTCTCCCTCTCTCTCTCTCTCTCTCTCTCCTCCTCTCTCTCTCTCTCTCTCTCTCTCTCTCTCTCTCCCCTCCTCTCCCTCTCTCTCTCTCTCTCTCTCTCTCCTCTCTTCTCTCCCCCCCCCTCTCTCTCTCTCTCCCCCTCTCCCTCTCTCCCTCTCTCTCTCTCTCTCTCTCTCCCCTCTCTCTCTCTCTCTCTCTCTCTCTCTCTCTCCTCTCTCTCCCCCTCTCTCCCCCTCTCTCTCTCTCCCTCCCTCTCTGAATGTGACGTATGAGAGTGTCTTTGAACTGCGTACAACCCCACCACAGGGCGTCAGAGAGACGAGTGCTGTGAGATACCGAGGATGGCAGCCATTAAATTGGATATTGAATCTGACGAAATCTCGTGTATTTTGTGACACTTTGAATCAATATATGAATTTAAGCTTTACGTTTGTGTAGAAGGATATATTGAGGATCAGAAACAAGCTTCAGAAGTAGATTTGAAAATTATATGTCAATGCTGATGCGAGCTGGTATATATATATATATATATATATATATATATATATATATATATATATATATATATATATATATACATATATATATATGGCATGTATATATTTCGTCGTTTCCTCTCTGTAACCTATGTAAATACCGGGGTTGTTTCTACAATACTACGACCGCTTCCTTCCTACCATCCTTCCCATTTCCCATGAAACCGTTATCTCCTTATCCCCCATCTCATTAATCATCCATCTGACGCCAACTGATCTCAATTATAGTCAAAGTTCGTCGTTCAACCCAATATAAATATAATTATAATTGATGATTATTGTTTGATTATAATTAATTGATTGAGATAATAATTAGACAATGATGATACTTGAATTAATGATACAATGAATAACTATGAAATGGGGCTTACATGTTTAGCACGCTCTACACCACAATTACAGAGGACTAATATTCTTGTTAATATTTGTTCGTTAAAATAAGCCATGCAGCTTCCTAGTATTATAATTAGGATTGCTTTGCATTTCCTTGGAATATCGGACTAACAAATTCAAGTTTGTGCAAAGCTGTTCATGCAAAATAATACTATTATCTCTCCCAGATGAAACTATAAGCTCTTTGTAGTAGATAACCGAACTCAAGCAAACTACAAAATCTTAGAACTTATGATTATTAGTTTATGATTCGATTGTTTTAGATGATATTAATGTTATCTCTTGTAGGTGGAACTATAGGCCTACAATTCATTTGTAATCAGTTAATTAATTGTGTACTCAAGAATTTAAAAGAGTTGTATAATGTTTTTTCAAGTTATGACTATCCAAATTATACCGCCAGTGGCGTAACAAGGTACGACGATACAGGAGTGCAAAATGTGTAAATGGGCCCTCCCCCTTTTTTCGATATTTATCTCAAGTTATGAAAAGCACTCTGTGTCTCTAATATTACTCTAATACAAATAATGATTCGAATTTTCCTTAAATTTTTGTTAATTTTATTCATTCTATGAAACAAAATAGAATATACTATATATTGCACTTACATTAATTGAATTATTTCATTCACTCATTGACTGCTATTAAAATTTCTTCGCCTTAAAACTAATTCATTTTGCTCTCCAGTGGGTTCAATCAATAAGACTGAATCCACACTGAATCACTTGTTCAAATCCGCCCAAAAGATTAAAATGTATAAATTATAATTTTAGCAAACGCCAACTCTCAGTGGCCCCCCTGAAGTAAATTTAGCATGTGTTCCCTTGTGCTTGCACCGCCGATATTTACGCCACTGACGTTTTAAGTTATGACTATTATCCTTATTGTAGCACTAAACGAGATCTTTCCTTTGTTTCAGGTGTGATTCAAGCACAACAATCTAACGCCCTAGAACAGCTGAACGCGATTACAGAAAAGTGAATCAAAGTGAATTGAAACAGACAAAAAAAAACTATTCGAATTTATTGCTTTTATATACAAGTTGAATCGATGTCATAATGGCTTCGCGCTCGAAAGACATCCATTTTGGAAATACTCGTTTTGTTCCGTCGAACAATGGCGATGATAATTCACAGCCTCCAGAGATGTACGTATGGAAGAAGAAAAAAGCCGCGATGAAAGAATGTTTCGAAAATGATCCAAGTGAAGATTTAGAACGCGAAGGAACTAATGAAACCGATGCTGCTAATGAGTTTTTCACTCCACAAAAGACAATTATCCGCGAAATTCAAAGCGAAACTCGAGTTACATATTCACAGCCGTGTCTCGGAGGAACGAAAATGAAAATTGATGACGAAAATACAAAAGAAATGAATGAATATATAAACTCGAAAGTCGAAACTCGAGTTTTAGACATTCACGAAGTAACGGATTTGAATCGTGTTTTGTTTTTACATTCGGATGAAGGAGATTTGTCCGAAGATAGTTTGAGTCCGCGAGCTCCGCTGTTTGATCCATCATGCGAGGGTTTATCATCATCCGCTGACGAATGTACCAACGCTACAAATGACGATAATGACTGTCATAAAACTTACAGTATTGCAGACAGTGACAGTTACGAGGTAGGGGAGGAGACGGGGGCGGAGACGGGGGAAGAGGAAGGTGAGGATTATACAAATGGTGATGAGGAATTAGAGGATAAAGTGGGAGGCGCGGAGGAAGAACATACAAAGGGAGAGACGCGTGGAAGTTATGAACATAGCTGCGTAGTAGGACATGAAGAAGTAAATAGTTATGAGCGAGATGAGGAGATATTGATTTCAAGATGTGAGAGAGAGGACGAGAGAGAGGAAGACGAAGGCGAAGAGAGCGCAGTGGATGATATGGATGTGTTTACGCCTTGGTACGACAGAGATCTCTCGGACGTGGCAGAAGAAGATGAAGACGAAGATGAAGAAGATGATGATGATGAAGTGGTACTGAATGAAGTTAACGACGAAATGCGAGAAAAACAAGATAAAAAGAAAGGAAACTCTATTACGGAAGGCGAGTTTTATGTTGAATTTGATGAACATTGTTTGGCATCATTACCTCCTCTGTCCAGGTCCGACGTAGTAGAAGAGTCCACAGAAGAAACCGCTAGAAAGGAGGAATGCGGTAAAGAGAGATATACCGATATAGGGGTGAAACAGTTCGAACCTTTGTTACACGACGGAGAAACGAAACCGCGCGCCGACGTACGGGCCGGTCAAGTAGTCGACTGCATGGCGCGCATTTCGTCGCAGGCCGACTTCCAAGAAAAGGTCAAACTCATGATGGAAGAGGTGTTGGCGAACTTGAAACAAAATACAAGGTCGACTAAAAACAAAACAGAAGACCGCCCAAATCGTGACGTCACCCAATCAAATTTGACACCAATTTTATTAAAAAACGATCAATTCGAAGATGGTATAGGGGCATTAAATTCGTCCGAGCATAAAAACGAAGAACAATTGCAAGAGACACGATATCGAGAAGATAATGGTGAAAACGCGATCATGGGGGCGGGTAGATCCGTTACCACGGACCGTGACCTGACAAATAGAACAACGGAAGTTCCCATGGGGTTGATGTTAAGAACCGGAAGTGACCCCACCATGTGTAATGAGACGAGTTGCGCAGACATTGAGAAGTCGTCACGCACCGGTGACGTCGACAATGCTCTATTGCATGACAATTATCATCAAGACATTCCTCCACACATCTTAAGTGGTTTATCTGATAATAATTCAGCTGTGAATGATGATTTACACGAAGGTGAAGTGGTAAGTCATATTTACGATGAGAAACGTCATGGGAGTGAGCGTAACAGCGAGAGTAACATGTTGGAGAGTGATGCGTGTAACAGAGATAACGCGTTTGATCGCGAAATATACTTGACAAGAAGTGGTACGAG
This sequence comes from Brachyptera putata, assembly GCA_907164805.1. NCBI lineage: Eukaryota > Metazoa > Arthropoda > Insecta > Plecoptera > Taeniopterygidae > Brachyptera > Brachyptera putata. The sequence goes on along the minus strand of OU015466.1, from coordinate 5,963,129 downwards.
AGAGAAGAAAGAGATTCGTTTTATTGATGATGATACGATGTCGATGGAGGAGGAGGAAGAGGAAGAGTATTATTCCCTCGGGTCCGATAAAGATTTTTACGGCGTGTTCGAAAATCATTCTTCGATCTACCATGAAAATAATAATACATTTACGGATATGTTCAGTACAGGAGCCAATAATTCCCGATGCCAAATCCATGACCTAGATCCTGTATTATCCCGGATAAGTCCTGACGATGCCTCCCTCGGGAATCAAACCTTGTCAGACATCAGCTTTCAACTGGATGAAAAGATCGAAACTCAATGTCAGACAAATCACAACATCGATCGAGATGTTATGTTAGATCAATGCGATTTGATTGGGTCGGAATTCACCCCGAACGAAGAGTTCTTGATGAAAGTTAAGAACGCTTTCCGTTCTCCAATGAGAGGACTCTCCGAGTTCAGCTGGGACAGTGTGAAGAAAAGTGAGGACCACGTCGACGAGGGTAATAATAAGACATCCCTTCATAACGCTAACCTGCATTTACATAAGGTTTGCCGGTGTAGCCGGGCGAGTGGCTGTTTACACCTACACTTGGAGCGTGACAGAGAAACAACATCGTCTCCCTGCGAACCAGAACGAGAAGCAGATAGTTCAGTAGAGAGCGAGGTCGACTTTCCAAACGAGGAGGATAGAATATTGACCCAAAAAGGAAGAGGAGAGACGAAGACGTCGTCGACTGGAGCACCCAGCGAAAGTGAGATGAACCGCGATGGCGAGCGGGTGCGCGAGAGAGAGGGCGCTAGTGGTGCGCGGGCACACACAGCGGAGCCACCGGAGCGGATCGCGGACGCCGCTCTGATCCGCGCGCCGAGTAGTGTACACAGTAGCTCTCAGGCAGGGGAGAACGGTGGGCGTACCAACAATGACACCGGTCACACAAACGTAACTGTCAAACTTGGTCAACATGTCAGTGAGGAATTAATTACAGTTAAACGAAACACGAGAATAGATTACAGTGCGAATAGTGAACGTGTGATTAGTGATAATTATAATTGTGAAGAATTATTAATTGATAGTGATAATATTGACGGGTCGTTGAAGGATTGCGACGAGAATAATGACTCTGATTCGGGTATCGAGGTGAATAAGCGATCAAGTCCATGCGGTGATCAAGGTGTATTGATCAAGAGGCGTGAAGGATCGCTTGATCACGGTGTCAAGTTCGCGTTCACAAAACACGGGAATCATCTCGAGACCCCCGACGTGTTCCTCGCTACATTAACCGAGAAACTACGATTAGATAAAGACAGTTTAGCGAGTAGTGTCAGTGTCGAGAGCGGTGATAAAAGTGGATTACGCGAGAAATGTAATGTGACTTCTGGATATGGATCTGTTTTAAAACAAGTCGATCGCGCACGTAGTGAAGAGGAGATAGAAAAAAGCGGTAATCTAGTTTGTGGTTTAGAGAGTGTATCGTCCGAGCAATTTACTCGGCTTGGTAACACTTCATTGGTCGCTGCAATAACAAACAATTCGGTAATATCCGTCTCACCCAAACAATCTAAGCCTCTGGAAATAATTGATTACGTAGCTGTTTTATCGGATATTTCTAAAGCTGTCAAAGTATTGGAAAGTAAAATCAATAAGAACTTGTCGACATCGGATACGAGAATTGCGTTAATCGAATCAAACGAGTCGTCAGATCAACTTTGTGAGAATAATAACGAGGAAAGTAATTCGTCTGAATGCCAAATTGATACCAAACAATCTTCCAGTAACGGCGTGCCAATTGTAAACAAAGCTTTCCAATCGAACGATCTCCTAAAATATTCTCAAACTTCCATATCAGCAAATCAAATATACCCTAAAACATCCGCGGATAGTTTCAATATAAACACTCAATTTGTATCCAATCAAAACAACAATATAACAAGCATTGTTGCTAAAAACGCATTCAATTCGTCCAGTAACCAAGAGTCCGTGTTCGATACCCGACCGGGTCTAGATCTCGTATCGCCGCGTACCGATACAACGCACGATAACAGTAACCAAGAGTCCGTGTTCGATCCCCGCTCGGGTCCAGATCTCGTATCGCCGCGTACCTCAACACCCATCAGCATTGGTTGTAACTGTAGCACTGGCGAAGTCCATGGGTCTAACGACAGTTTGGCTCTGGCGCCGCTCAACAGTAAAGACAAGGACAGCCGACTAACCCACGCTCAAGGGTTCAGCCACCAATGCCCGGCCAGTGTTATCTGCAACAACCTGCGAGTGATCCTAGACGGTGACGGGCATGTCACGGAGGGAAGTCTGATCGATACGTATGAATGTGGTATCGATAGGGGTTGTCGCAGTTTCGACGTGTTCGGAGAGGGTTTCGAAGAAAGATTAGTGGTAAGTGGTGGGGGGGATAACTTGGCGGTTAGGGACAGTAATGGGAAAGTTTGGGCGGGAGACGATTATAACGGGAGATGTGAGATAGTTTGGAATACGCAGGATTGTGGTTTGGCCGGGGAGGCGAGTTTTAGCGCGGACGACTTGAATAATGAAAATGTTTACGCGCATTCCGGCGGTAATAAAAACGGATGGAACACTAGCGTTAAACCGATAAGGCTAGAAGGGACAACGAATTTCGGTTGTGAACTATATTCGAGCGACAGCGAGTTAAACAGTCCTAAAATGAGACAAAAACATAAAACCTCTTCGTCCGGCGAGACCGACGACGAGAAACACTCGAATTCTAGCGACAAAGTCATCGTTAAACAAAACGGTCAAATCACCAAATCTATCTTGAAAACGATACCGAAACGATCCAGTTCTAAAAAATCGAAAAAAGAACCTACAAAAAAGAAGAATCGCGTGATTTTCAACGAGAGTTTGAATACGTCTATCGACGCCGACTACGTGATCCTCGTCCGGGAGGAAGACGAGTACGACTACGAGTGTTCCGACGAGATCACGTGCACGTGCAACATGCGGCCGGTCGAGCGGGAGATGGTCAGGATCGACAGGAGCAACGGAGGACAGTTCGACCTGAACGTCTCGGACCAGTGTTCGGCCTTCGAGCCGCCGATAGACTTCGTGGACCAGCTGACGCTCAGCCCACCGGAGGGGTACAAGGACGGCAACTCGCAGTTCTACTATCATCATCCTCTCAGGAATATCAGCAGCAAGGGGCCGGCGGCGGAGGAGAACAATCATGCGGAGGAATCAGGTAGGAGTCAATTAGAGATCAGTTTAACCACGATGTAGTGATACCAACAGACTGTCTCATAATATAAACAAGGTGTGCTGACTCACTTCTTCCAAGTGAAATATTTCCGCGGTCAGAATCTGAGTCCATGGTCCCATTTGCCTGTAGCGCAACTATCGCTTTTATATCGAACTACAATGCTATACAACGTCACCGGTGCCGTAGCCACTCTTATCTACATCTAGTTCACAAGGGAATCCGCTAAATCGCGACAGGCAAATGGAACCGTTGGCTCTGATTTGACCGCAAGAAACCACAAATGCCTGCCATGTTATTAGTATGGGAGTCGGCACACCTTCTTTATATTATTATGAAGTCTGTTGGTATCACTACACCGTGGTTCAACGCTAGCTATATGATTGAGTACTAAACTTGTTTTCGCGGAAGAATTTTATACAGCATCTCTTCATCGACCCCCAAGTCAAGTGATCCACCGTTCAGGGCTGTCTGTGTATTTCGTTTATATGGTCTCTGGAGAACAAATACATTGATCAGGACATTTTGAAACTGAGGTGATGGTTTCTAGAGTTGCTCTAGAATTAGGGAAAAATCGCCTTATTATTCATTCAAACCTAGCCCTAGGATTGTGATGTCCTTTAATGGTTTATTACTTCTTATTATTAAAGGTTTCTGAATGTAGCTGAAGATGTAACTTATCGTAAATATTGTCCTGAAAAATCCTTGAACCCCTAAATCCCTAAACTTCTTAAAATCCTCACAACTATATAAGAATATCAGTGATATTTATCTTGGTAGGCGATCGTCTTTTAGCTTGAATACTATAGTTAGGCCCGGTTTTACGAATCTTAGTTAAGTGTTAATCCACTAACTATTTGTTAAACGTACGAAAATATCATATGTAACCAACGGTGATAACAAGTTAATCCGCTAACTATTGCTTAATCTACTAACTATCGATTCGTAATACCGGCCCTTGTAGTATTATTACTCTGCATTGTTAAATCCTAAAGTTGTAAGTAAAATATTCATTCATCCATTCATAGTATAGGTAAAAACGTAGCGTATTGAATTGGCTGGTTATGAATCTCCGCGCTCTTCTCCCAACTTCCATTGTTGACTGGTTCATTGATTCTATACTCACACACTTTTTATTTACACTATTTGACACTATTCACACTCTTTGACGAAAAGGAAATTAATATTAGTAAAAACATTTTTAACTGACTTCTTTCTGTTTTTTACTAGAGTTTTTATCATTCAGATTTCTTCGGTCAACATTTCGTAAATTGGTTATTTTATTTTGTGTTGTATTGTTTTTTGCACGGGATATGAAGTAGCGAAACACCTGTGCGTTAGTGGTGTGGGGTAAGAGAGACGGTCGATCGGAACATTCTTCTTTCGTGGAGACAACTTGACCATTTCGAGAAGTTTGTTTTCAAATTTTCTGTATCCATTTTGAAATAATCTAGATAATTATTTTAGGTGTTTAAATATAGGCCTAAATTAGAACAATTTTTCTGTTCCACTCTTTAACTTTTGAAATAATCGGTACAGAAATATTTTTCATATATTTCGACTCATTCATATTAATTTAGTATTTTTCGCTGCTAACATTTAGAATTATTTGTATCTTTAAAATCCCTCTGGCTGAAACCTTCTCCATCACGTCTTAAAACTTCGAATATCTAAAAAGTAAAAAACAAACCTGAAAAAGTGTAAATCTCTTATAAGTTTTATCAAACTTAATAATACAAAAAAATGAATTAAAAACTTATCATGCAGAGTTATACATTTTTTCCAAAACTAGAAAAAGTTTTATTTCTGCATTTTTTCTTCTGTCAGATATTTGAATTGGACTTTTTATTAATATTGTTGGTACACGTGTATAACTGACAGTTTTAGCTACCTTTGATCCTAAATTGTTTTATTAATTATTATTAAAACTTGAAACGCGATATTTATCCGCTTCGTTTGACACAAAAGCTAGTCTCAAGCTTTTGTTTTATAATTAGAGAGGGAATATAATAGTGAAGCTATTGTCTCTTAAGAAAACAAAATCAAAAGTTCACAAAAAACACCAACTTTTTGTCAGGATTTTAATTGTTGATTTTTCTTTTTTCAACATTTCCATAGACGTCTGAGATTTATTGGACAAAGATAAATTTCTAATATAAATGTAATTAATGTTGGATGTATATTTGTCAAGTCGACATAGCATATTTATAAAATACCTGAGATATTAAATATCTGAAAGATGCAAGATGCTTTTCGTCCATAGTGTGTGAAATTATCAGAATAAATTTCCAAGATCCTATTTGACAAGTGTTAGAATCTTATCAATATCTTATTTTAAAAAATCCTTTCTTATGATGATTATATATATATATATATATATATATATATATATATATATATATATATATATATATATATATATATATATTTTATATTTAATAACATCGAAACTTGATACAAAATCATTGTTCCCCTATTATGGCTAAGGTTGAAAGTAGGATCGTATGGACGGGGCACCACAAGGGCGATCTTACCACCCCATTTTATTATTATTTTAAATTAAAAGCAATGAACTTTGACACCAGGTCTACGCTGTCTGTGACCACACTTCTTCGCCGCAGATAAAAGTCTTCAGTTGCCGAAAGTCCGGAACACATAAGTATAAACCGTTTTTGCGATATATCCGGACATTACCAACATTGAAATTAGGAATAATCCAACCACACGAATGTTGATATCTTTCAATTTGAACGAAATCTCTTAGGCAATGTTCACTTCTTCCAATGACAGCAGATGCAAAGTTCATCATTATACAGAGGATAAAAAAAATGAAAAGAAAATAAGGAGTGATAAGCCCAAAGTATAACTAGATTTAGATCTTGATTTAGATTTTGAGATTTATATATAATAAAACGTATTTCAACCGACATGCAGCGCAGGTTCGTGTGAACCTGTAGGTGAGTGCATATCGTACCTGGTTCGATCCCCGCCACCATCCATCTTTACAGTTTCTTTCGTGGTTTTCACTCTGTATAGTCTATAGTCTAATGCCGGGATGGTTCCTACAGTATAGGCCACGACCGATTCCTTCTCACTATCCTTCCCATTACCCAAGAAACCTTCATTACTTCATTCCATCATCTCATTAATCATCCATCCGACGCCAATAAATCTGATGTATCATTACAATGCGTCGTTAAACCCAATATAAATATATATTACATTTTCTATATTTTTCATTATTACATTGCAAGCTTTTCACAAGATATATTATCAATACTAGGAAAACGCCATATGCGTTGTTAGACGAGCGGATAGTAATAGTATGGGTAAAAATGGGTAAAAACTGCTTCGAGTGGTACCAATTTAGCATATTTTATGGTTCTTCTTCAAAATGGCTGACCCGATCAAATTGAAAATTTTCAGAAATGTGTATCAAAATGTAATTCAACTTCACGCAAGATTTCATTTTTTGGGAAAATAAAAATATTCACTTTTTTTTCCGCCATGTTATTCTAATGGGTATTTTTGAAATTTCTAGAATTCATAAAAAAAGTTACCCTCCAATAATGCCACAAAACTATACAGATCTAAGTTAGATGAGGAACCATATTGAAAAAAAGTTTGAAGTTGATAGCTGTAGTCGTTTGACCTGTGGAGAACCGACAAAAAAACATAACGAACACCAATTTTTTTCAGTAAGTCAAAAAAAAAACATAAAAACGGACACCAATTTTTTTCAGTATGTCAAATTGAATCCTCGCTAAAGCTCGTCTAATTATTTCATAACTTTATTATAACGTTCGACTTTGACGTTTTCTATAACACTAAATCTGTCACTTGACTTTGGCTATGTTTTCTCAAGTTCCAACAATATTTCTCGATGCGATAACATCCAGTAGGCCCACATATCCACGAGGGCTAGAATATAGAGATATGATAATTCCTAATGTACTATGATGGAGGAATTTCCAATAACTCATATTTTATCTCTTGAGGAAATTGAATATGGACCCTCACCCTAGTATAGGCCTGTTAGTATAAGTTACTTCTTATAGGTTATACGTCATGCCTGAATTTATTACGTAATACGTTTATTACGTTTACTGATGTTATGTATCTGTTATTCAGAGGGTCAAGGTTACGGTTACGGTTCAATTAATTAACAATACGTAATTATATATCATTTTAGTTCAATTGTTATTATCTGAGTTTGTAAAACTTGAAACAATGGGAGGTTTAATTTCAACTTGAGTGGTAGAAATTTGTTTTGATAAGGCTTAGTATTATGATAACAATTCAAGTAATAGCCTTATTCTGCGAGTTAGTGTGACTAATCAGAATTGGTAACCATTGACTATATGGAGATAGCAGTCTAACTCTTAGTTATAGAGCTATTCCCACGTTGCTAATTCTGGCTTTAAGGCCCGTTATTACCAACCCCATTTTTTTTCTATATATCTGAGAGTTAAGGAAAACAAATATCATGGCTAACCATGGTGATAAAAACTTGAAACTGACAGTTAGAGCTACTCCCACGTTGATAATTCCAGCACTAAGTCGAATTCAACAGGTATTAAATTTCAACAAATTCAACAAATTTCAGCAATTAAATTTCAAATTAAGAAATATAAATAAAATGTTTTTTACATTATGAGATGATGGTGCTCAAGTTTTAAAATGTATTGGAATGGTCAGATCGCCTTAGTGATGTCCCGTCCGAACGATCCTACCCTGTATCATCTTTTTCGTCTGTCTTAATTGGGTAACAATGACTTTGTGTCAAGGTTTATGTGTTCGAAATGAAACGGCGAGTCTAGCAATCTTGTTCATGACCAACATTTGAAAACCAAAATAATGTACAAAACATTCCCCGGGCGACAAGTTTATTACGTTAAACACAAAAACTAGTGTTTTGAAAGTAGGTCGACGCTCTACTTGTGCACAACATAAATATCAGGATGTTTTTTGTTTTTAGTTTTTGAATAACTGGAATGCGAAGTTTCAAATGCTCCAGATTCCTCGCTTTAAGGTGAACGAAAACTATTTTAACTTTTTATAGTTTGTCTGATATTATCCGTGAACATTTATCTCGGCTTACCTTTCAGTTTTAACATTAAACACGTGGTATAGACCAGGGGTCTCCAAACCTTACAGCCTAAGGGCCACTCTGATTCCTCCACAAAGTCCCAAGGGCCAAGTAGTACGGCGCCATCTTGTAGGGAGCTACATAAATCTCATTAATCGTAATTATAATGTTTAATTTCATTATGTATGAATTACCTATGAATGTCACTTATTGTACATGTTTAGGATAAATCTCATATCAATAATTCCAATTAAATTGTTCGATTCCATTTGTACGTCAGTTATTGTATTTCTCAATCGGTCGTTGAATAAAATCGTCTGATTATTATTTTGTTCGATGTACTCACATTGTAAATTTAACAATGTGATTCAGTTAAACCATGGCGGGCCGTAGTTTGGAAACCCCTGATATATAGTAATAGAAACACATTATTTATGTTTATAATTCACTGTTTGAAAGATTGGATTGGAAGGAATATTTACCTTAAGTGCTGTGAAAACTATAAACATTCAACAAGTTTCGAAATCAATACTTGAAATAGTTTTAACAAGCCTCTCCTCTTGACTTGGACGATGAAGCTTATTTAAAGTAAGACGGTTGGACGGTTTTTCCGTCCCGGTAATCTGTGTAACCGGACGGAAATTGTACGGAAGTTCTTGATTGGTTCATTTGATTTCCCGATTACTACAATCATCTTGGTTTTCATTGGAGTGTGTTGTAAAATCCAATATAAATTAAATCAAAATGAATGACCATGTGGTTTAAATGCTAGGTTTGCTTTTTCAAATTTCAAAAACAAGACTCAAATTTGCTAGATATCACAGCAAAGCAAAGTGAAAAAGTTGTAAAAACACAATTTTTTGTTTTTTGTTCCCTTGGTTTGTAATTTTTTTTTTCAGATTTATTGAAATAAATCATGCTCATTATTGCAGGGTATATATAAAGACTTCTATTGTTCCCTGACTCCATAGTGAACTGGATAACAATTAAAATAAAAAATACATAGAAAAGTATAATAAAACATAATTGAATAACTGATACTGAAATTATATGAAATTGAAATAAAACTAAAATAATTAACGATAACGTACAAAAATTGGAATACTAATATAATAGTTATTATTATGGGGATAATAGCTTGAATAATAAAAAAAATATACTTTATGAAAATCTTCTAAAGTGTATGCCTAATCATATTTTTCAAAGCTAGTTTTCTCAACATTTCAACTTTTGAATATAAAATGTAAATCAAATCCATCTTCGTCTTTGACTCTAGTAAAGGAATAAAGCAAAGCAATAGTAACTAAGTGATCGCGTATTGTCGTGTCACATGTCGATCGAACAGGCGCCTGCAAGTATTCGAATGTTCTAACGGGTCAACATGTACATGTGGTCTGAGAATCTTCAAGAGACGGTCGAAAGATTCAGATAGAATCAATTAATTATCTCAGGTATTTGTGGCGTGTCAATCAGCATCGAGACATGAGAACTTACCCGTCTAGGCACTTTCACATAACTTCCAGAACTTCGCAATATCGTCAAATATATATTTCAAATATAACTATACATCAAATATAGAATGTAAAATGATATGTATCATTTACATTTTCTATAATATATCGTATTTCGTATTTGTTTTCGGTTCTTTTGATGTGAAAAGTCTATCAATATCTTCTTTATATAAGGCATTCATGGATGCTTCGATATATAAATGCAATATATATAAATGTATATAAATGTATATAAATGTATATATAAATGTATATAAATCAACTGCAAGGATTCACGCAGGAACTGTCTGATACTTTGGACAAGGGGGGTAAAATATCTGCCGTCTTTTTGGATTTTGAAAAAGCTTTCGACAAAGTACCTCATAAACTTCTGATTTCAAAGTTGAAACAAATAACAAAACATGAGAGGATAACAAGATGGGTGGAGTCCTTCTTAAAAGGTAGATCACAAAAAGTAAAAGTAGGTGATAAAATTTCTGATATGGTAAAAGTTACTTCTGGGGTACCACAAGGAAGTGTAATTGGACCCCTTCTATTCAATATATTTATAAACGATCTTCAAATCGGAATTCAATCAAGAATTCGTCTATTTGCTGATGACTGTGTGGTATATAGCACCATTAGGAGTGAGAGGGAGGAAAATCAGTTACAAGGAGATTTGGACAGAATTAATAAATGGGTTAAAATAAATTTAATGGGACTAAATGTTGGAAAATGTAAAGTGGTGCACTTCTCTAGCAGCAGTAACAAGAAAAAAGTGAATAAGATTTATAAAATGGGAGATTCTACACTTGAGGAAGTAGAAGCATATAAATATCTTGGACTTTACATAAATAAAACTTAGGGTGGGGGGAACATGTTAGAAATATCTCAAAAAAGGGAATACGATCCTTAAATTTTATTATGAGGCAGTTGAAGGGGACAGGGATGAAAATAAAAGAGAAGGCATACATGAGTCTGATTCGGCCAATGCTTGAGTATGCTAGTTCAGTCTGGGATCCGCATGAAGTTGGACTAATAAAGGCTGTGGAGAACGTCCAAGGGTTGCTGCAAGAAGGGTATTGGGAGAGAGAAGCGCTGGAAGATTATCAGGAACAATAAGGATGTGGTTGAACAAGTTATAGAAAGACCCAGTAAAATGATTGAGGAAATGGGATGGGAAAATTGGCGAAACGAAGACAAATAGAAAGAATGTGCAATTTTGTTAGAGTCAAGAATGAATATACAGGATGGGATGAATTAAGCAATAGAATTGGAAAGGGATTACAAAGAAGTACAAGGGGAGGAGTAAGAATGGAAGTGGAAAAAGTGGATAGAGAAGTAGGTAAATATGGGTTTATACAAAGAACGACGCGGGAATGGAATGAATTAGAAGAAGATATCAAGAACATAACGAAGATTGGTGATTTAAGAAGAGAGCTAAGAAAAAAATGAAGTATAATTAAATCGAGTATGTTTGACTGTAATTGCATTAGGTATAGTAACCATTACCACCTGTTTTATGAACAATCTGTAATGAATAAATAAATATGTACATATGTAAATATATAAATATAAATATATATATATATATATATATATATATATATATATATATATATATATATATATATTTATATACTTGTATCCACGAAAGAAGAAGGTCATCTACCAACTGAATAATAATTGTAAAATTTTCAGTAATAACACAATAGCTGCCACTTCAGGGGTTCAACGATTTTGAAAGATGCAGTTGCTCACCTTATCGTAAACCTCGTCCAAAATCATAATACACTTAAAATGCCACACTTAGAGCCCACTGTACATTTTCATTTAATGTCCGCAATATATATGACTTGTAATAATTATTCAACAATTAAGATTTTTATCGAATTAATTTTTCATTGGATTTATAATGTAAAATCCCTTTTTTTTTTTTTTTTCTCGGTGGCTAAGTCAATTATCGCTAGCGGTAGTAACTGAAGTCACCGTTGGGCGTGGGTTCGAGTCCCGCATGAGGCATGGGTTTTTGTAAACGTCCTTTCATCTATCATCTCTTCATCGTTTCATTATCATCCGCTCATTCGTACCCCCGTATAACCTAGCTGTTGGTGGGGTCGTTAAGCAACATAAAAAAAATCACTTTTTCAAGCATTCAAAAAAACAGTAAATTAAGATGTGCAGGCCTATTATAGCCGTCGATCTAATATTGCGTATAAATATCTCGCTCATCCTACAGGCTACAACGCTCGTTCAGCGTTTTCCTAGTATTATTTCCTCACTAGATAAACTAAACTTGGATCTTTTACTTATGAACATCAAAAACACTTTTTACTAATTTGTGTACTTATACCTCCCACTAGCACGTGCTACGTTTCACATCAACTTTTTGAGGGAATTATTCTGAATTGTAAATTTGATTTATACAGCTATTAGGTATAAAAAGTAAATATCTACTTCGCTTTTAGAATTTATGCACAAAAAAGCAAACTAGAATCGTCCCTGAACCTTGTCTCTGAACGAGTGGCGGGTGTGGGGGCGGGAGGGAAGGGGCGCTGGGGGGTTGGGGTGGGAAGGGGGGGGGGTATATTGCGCTTCAGGACATATAAAATCGAGCTGCATTAGTAATATAATGATGTTAAATGCTTCAACCCTCTCTTTCGTATCAGATGAATATGAAAAACATAACTGACAAGTGGTCGAGTGGTTATCACACTGATCCGTTATCTAGGATATGGGGTTCGATTACGGCCATGGTCGATCGTCCTGACAGGGTTTTTTCGTGGTTTCCCTCTGTCGTTCAGGTTGATACTGGGATGCTTTAACAACAGGCCACGACCAACTCTTTCTCAATATCCAATAACTAATTCAACCTCTCATCTCATCCTCCCTCATCTCATATATCATTCATTGACGCCAATAGAATTTGGCCAATAGATCTGTAAGTCAATAAATCTTGAAAATAAAGCTTGAGAATTCATAAAAATGACCATCAGTCTGATTTTGCATCAGGAGGCACATATAAGGTGCAACAGTATGTAGTGATAAGTATAATAATGTATTTATGATCAGGGACCCGAACCGGAACCGGCACCGGAACCAGAACCCGAAAAAAAACGTATTTTTGGAGAACCGGAACCAGAACCGGAACCTTTATTATTGATTTTCAAGAACCGGAACCGGAACCTCTAAAAATCTTGGGTTCTTTTCGGTTCCATAAAGGTTCCATAGGTTCTCAATACCTGATTCAGACTCATTATTTACTCATTTTGTTTAACTTTGTGACCCAGTGTGAGGGGAAAGATCTGTCCCTGGCAGATGGACAGATTTTAACGAATAGTGACGATATTTATTTCAATAATGTTAGAGAAAACTAGAAATCATTATCGAAATCACGAAATTAATCAAATAATAATTTATTTATTTGTCCTCCACGATCCGACCTTTTTCCGAGTTGTGACGTGTAGACATTATTCGATTCTGTTCATTTTTCTATACAGAATCGGTAATGTCTACGTCATGACTCATGATAACGACAACAAAAATTCTCATGTCTGAAATTGAGATGATGATTTCTATTTTTCTCTGGAATTGGGGAAGTAAAAATCGTCATAATTCATTAAAATTCAGTTTGAGGGTTATGATCTTCGGTAACAATTCCATAGACATATCGTATTGACATATTCATATTTCATATTGACAATAAATATTTCATATTACTATGCTTATAATCGCGAATGATGAATTAATTTAGTTTACTGTTCTCATTATTATTAATAGATCTATCAATCCATTGCACGTAAATGGCCTATATATATATATATATATATATATATATATATATATATATATATATATATTAATACATCAATAGACGCTATTCTTGTATAAAAAAAATCAACAAAAAAAATCAGTTGCAAATTGAAGTACATACATGCAATTGTACGTTTGGACGAATTTCTATCGCGTGTACTCTTTTTTCCGTTTTGTGAAGATGTAATTAATACAGACATTTCTTCATATAAAACACACACTTCCATTTTATATTCATTTCATAAAATATCGAACTTTTTCCTAAAAATAGAAATCAATCACGTTTTTCTGAGATCCTTCATTGAATAAATAACAGAAATAACGAATATTGTATATACATGAGTCTCGGAATAGGAATGGGGGATGGAAAAAAAGAGAAAATAGAACAGAGGTAGAAATGATACGAAATGCTTATTTCTATAATAGAACGTTGCTAACTCGCAAAAACGGCATAGACTTTAATTTTAATGAGGAAAGTTTTGATAAGAAACGTCAGGATCAAAGCAGTTAACGCTAAAGAACATCCTTGTACTTTCAGAGACTTGGCGAAATACCTCTCCTTCGCACAATCGAAACACATTATCACAAATATATGAATACATCAAGAATATATCATAATAATAATCATAATTTCAGGGTTGTGCTGTCCTTTAAACAAACACTAGTCGATTAAACTACTTAAATTCAACCATTTAATTTTTCCATGACAATTAAGCCACGTGTACAAAACATCAAGTTGACTCTACTTTGAGTATAGGCCAGACATTCTTTGTCCTTTCCTTCGTTTGAAATACATTTTTGTGAAATATCGGTTTCTGAAATGAGAACGAAACCCACACTGGCTGTCTAGCACAATGCCATGACAACCGTTATGATCAAATGAGTTTCTGAAGTTGACATTTAGAATTATTTACTAAGCCCATACAGCTTTTTGTCTGCCCACACAGAAATAAATAGTTTCACGGGGAAAACGATCGGAGCTTGTATACAGGGTATATAGGGTTTATAGGGTATATAGGCTTGGACAAAGGTTCTCCACAAACATAACAAGCTCGACTTCCACGCTATAGGCTCTCCATAGACTCTCTCTCTCTCTCTCTCTCTCTCTATATATATATATATATATATATATATATATATATATATATATATATATATATATATATGTATATATATATATGGTAAACTAATTTCTACGGTGAAACCACGTACTTGACTATTAGCGTCTCGACGTTTCGACGGAGTTTTATCCGCCATCTTCAGGAGTCTTGATCGGTGAGAGTTCAGCTGACTAATGACACGAAGTGCCACTGATGCTTCGTTACGTAGATCTGTCGTAATTTTGGGCTATCCAATGAACAGCCTTCGTCAGGTTTCTAAAATGGTGATAGGGTCGGGCGAGATGCTAGTCCGTGATTGGACTAGAAATCACACTCTCACGTTTGGACTTGACATGAGCGGTGTTCATCCTTGCGGTCTGGCTCCGAGTTTGAACTCTTGTTGTTGGCGGAGATTGAGAGCTTCTGGCCGTGGTATTTGACGCACTGCGGACTCGCTTCGAATTGGCGGTCACCCATCCAGTTGTAGGCCCAAGACAATGTTGCTTAACTGCGCCTCTCCGAGTGTGTTGTATCAAGGTTGACGGGGATGAGTAGCTCGTCGGCCCGGCACAGAAAACCGTGTGGCCTGGCTTTGACGAAGCGGTAACCCATCCAGTTGGTGGCCCGAGACTTTGTTGCTTAACCTCCGGAGATGTAATACGGGTTCTACGCGGCGATGTGGCACAGTTAACAGGGTGTGACGTCATGTCCTCGTCAGAGATACGGTTGCTGTTGTTCGCCGAGGGGACCTGGTTTGTTTGTCCTGAATTGACAATGATGTTGTTGACTATGTGGTGAGACGCTCGTACTGTAATCGTAGCAATGATCGGTTCCAACCGCATAATCCACAAAGCTTGGAATAGGAAGCCGAGATCTCAACCTACTGAAGAAAAGGAAGATCCCAAAGCAGTTGCTTTCCTGCCTTACATCAAGGGAACCACCGATCTAATCAGTAAACTGCTGGTGGCGCAGAATATAAAAACAGTTTTCACTACTGATAAGAAGATCGGTGAACTCCTGGGAAGTTGCAAAGACCGGGTCCATTTGGAAAACAGTGGCGTTTATGAAGTCCCGTGTGCTGACTGCAGCATGACATATATTGGTCAGACTGGCAGGAAGATGGCGGCGCGTCTCAAAGAACATCGTACGTATGTCAATAAAAACGATCCGACCTCCGCCCTAGCCCAACACGCCTCGTCAAAAGGTCACAATATCAACTTCGATGGAACCAAGGCTCTAGCTTCCGTTCCCATTTACGTCCACGCATTGTACGGGAAGCTTTGGAGATAGAACGGAGACCCAATAACATGAACAAAAGGGATGACAGCCGCCGTCTATCTGCAGCATGGAAACCGATCATTGCTACGATTACAGTACGAGCGTCTCACCACACAGTCAACAACATCATTGTCAATTCAGGACAACAAACCAGGTCCCCTCGGCGACAACAGCAACCGTATCTCTGACGAGGACATTACGTCACACCCTGTAACTGGTGCCACATCCCGCGTAGAACCCGTATTACATCTCCGGAGGTTAAGCAACAAAGTCTCGGGCCACCAACCTGATGGGTTACCGCTTCGTCAAAGCCAGGCCACACGGTTTTCTGTGCCGGGCCGACGAGCTACTCATCCCCGTCAACCTTGATACAACACACTCGGAGAGGCGCAGTTAAGAACATTGTCTTGGGCCTACAACTGGATGGGTGACCGCCAATTCGAAGCGAGGTCCGCAGTGCGTCAAATACCACGGCCAGAAGCTCTCAATCTCCGCCAACAACAAGAGTTCAAACTCGGAGCCAGACCGCAAGGATGAACACCGCTCATGTCAAGTCCAAACGTGAGAGTGTGATTTCTAGTCCAATCACGGACTAGCATCTCGCCCGACCCTATCACCATTTTAGAAACCTGACGAAGGCTGTTCATTGGATAGCCCAAAATTACGACAGATCTACGTAACGAAGCATCAGTGGCACTTCGTGTCATTAGTCAGCTGAACTCTCACCGATCAAGACTCCTGAAGATGGCGGATAAAACTCCGTCGAAACGTCGAGACGCTAATACTCAAGTACGTGGTTTCACCGTAGAAATTAGTTTACCATATAATATTGGCCACGAGAATCTACGCAAACATATATAATATATATATACTATATATATATATAATATATATATATATATATATATATATATATATACATATTGTATATATATATATATATATATATAATATATATAATATATATTATATATATATATATATATATATATATTAGTGATGCCTTCGGGTACCCGGGTACCCGGGTCGGGTACGGGTAATGCATTACCCGGGTAATATTCTGTTACCCGGGTACCCGGGTACCCGTCTAGGTTCCGGGTAATTGTGCTAAGCAGTACCTATAATATAGGAAATAACTTTTATAAATCACTCAAGCTACCGAGAGAAATTCAACTTCGCATTCTACATAAGTTTTTTCACCTACCTTCCCAGACCTCCCTCAACTTGTCATAATGCGCTCGTCAAATCTAGTCGCAACACCTACCGTTATCTGTGGTCACACGTGCAGTGTACTGAATCCCTCTCCTGTCAACCTCTCTCTAGTTGCCATGCCAAATACTATTCTTCACCGAGAACTGAGGAGCATATATATAGTCATATAGTTTTTAGTTTTTAGTTTTATATAGTTTTTTAAATTACCCGGGTAATACCCGGGTAATTTCGGCGGGTACCCGGTTCCTAATTTGTTACCCGAAGGCATCACTAATATATATATATATATATATATATATATATATATATATATACGCTATCATTGAACTTCTTGGATACGATCCAATATCGTGATATTTGGGATGTTATAGCCATGTCATAAAAGATACGTCTCGACTGGGACTCGAACCCGGGACCTTCTGATTGCCGGTCAGAAACTCTCCCAACTATAAGCAACCGAGGTATTACTCTTAAGAAATGACTATATTTGGAGTGAACCTGACCTGCAATCAGAAGATCCCGGGTTCGAGCTCCAGTCGAGGCGTATCTTTTATGATATGGCTTTAACATTCCATATATATATATTAGTTATAGCCGCCTTCGGTAGCTCAGTCAGTGAAGTCACCGTGGGCGTGGGTTCGAGTCCCGCAAAGGCTGGGTGTTGTAAACGTCCTCTTCATCAGCATCACTTCATAGTTGTTCGTACCCCCATGAATCTAAGCTGCTTGGTGAGGTCAGTAAGCAAAACAATAATCAATCAATTCTATATCATATATTCTATCATTATCTCTATATATATATATATATATATATATATATATATACATATATTGTTATTGTGTATATAGGAGGTTAAATAATTATATTACTATATTTATAAATGGTAGTTTAAGAAACGGCAGCTAGGTCAAGTCTCAACTGATGACTTGAAAGTCACAACGTACGAGGCCCTCGACTTGAACTTGATAATACCTATAAGTTGATGACATTTTCTCCTGTGACTTGATTTTCTCCCCACGTTCCATGTCCAATGTTTCCTGTTTACGAATGCTCGTCGCTTGTCATTAGGCATGACGTACGTGATGCGCGTGAGAGATGCGCACTGGTCGTAACACGTGACTGTGTATTGTCAGGCCCGGAGAAGACAATATGTATTGTAGCGTGTTCTGAAACAACAGCTATATAATACTGAGGTGTAATTCGAACGTTTGTTTTTGAAAAATGTCATTGTTTGTTTTTTTTATAAACGGTATTACTAATGAATGTGACGTGATATTTTTTTCTCTTGATGTGTTATGAATACCAATGTAAACAGTTGAGAAATATGACAATGAAATGTTTTTGTTAGAATGATGCATTGTTATGAAATCAGGTGAAAAAAGCTTTTATCAATAATGACACAGTTAATATTATAGGCCTACTTGTTATTCTAATAGTTCTTGGTTATATTGCTTATTATCTGGTTGATAGGCCTATAGTTGGGTTATATGGGGGTGAACATTACAAGAAGTGAACATTGCTTAAGAGACTTAGTTCAAAGTGAAAGATATCAACATTCGTGTGGTTGGATTTTCCTTAATACCAATGTTGGTAGTGTCCGGATATATCGCAAAAACAGTTTATATTGTGTTCCGGACTTTCGGCCACTGAAGACTTTTATCTGCGGCGAAGAAATGTGGTCACAGACAGCGTAGACCTGGTGTCAAAGTTCATGGCTTTAATTTAAAATAATAATAAAATGGGGTGGTAAGATCGCCCTTGTGGTGCCCCGTCCAAACGATCCTACTCTCATCCTTAGCCTCAACAGGGGAACAATGATGTTGTATCAAGTTTCGATGTTATTAAAAAATACATATATATGGGGGTACGATTGAGCGGTGGAAGGACGTTTCCAGTTTCTCATACATATGTAGGTGTTCCTTCTTTCACATCCCAGCTTATCACTTCTTCCCATCTCATGCCTGTTCTTTCTCTTTTTCCTTTGGTACTTATCCTTCTCATGTGGCGCTCTTCCCAACCTGTAGCTTCATCCATCCACTTTTTTTTTTTTTTTAATCCTGCTTAACGACCCCACCAACAGCTAGGTTATACGGGGGTACGAATGAGCGGGTGATAATGAAACGATGAAGAGATGATACATGGAAGTACGTTTACAAAAACAAATGCCTCATGCGGGACTCGAACCCACGCCCAACCGTGACTTCAGTTATTACCGCTAGCGATAATTGACTTAGCCACCGGGGCGGCTCATCCACTTTCAATTCCCTTATAGATTTTATAAACACTATTATGTTATATTTCAATTTATTATATCATATTGTTTGCACAATAATCAATGATTATACAAATATATTTTATAATTGAGAAATGAAAGTTGTCTATAAATGACAAGATGGAGGCAATTCGACAGTAAAGTAGCAGGCACGCTGTCAATGTTAAAAAGTTCAACTTGTGAAAAAAGTCACAAAATAATGCGCGCGCATATTTCTACAATGTCATTTATTAGACGAGCTTTAGCGAGGATTCAATTTGACATACTGAAAAAAATTGGTGTTCGTTTTTATATTTTTTTTATTTTTTTTTTATGTTTTTTTGTCGGTTCTCCACAGGTCAAACGGCTACAGATATCAACTTCAAACTTTTTTCCAATATGGCTCCTCATCTAACTTAGATCTGTATAGTTTTGTGGCATTATCGGGGGGTAACTTTTTTTTTATGAATTTTAGAAATTTCAAAAATACCCATTAGAATAACATGGCGGAAAAAAAGAAACTCTTTTTATTTTTCCAAAAAAATGAAATTTCGCGTGAAGTTGAATTACATTTTGATACACATTTCTAAAAAATTTCAGCTTGATCGGGTCAGCCATTTTGAAGAAAAAAAATAAAATGTGCTAAATTGGTACCACTCGAAGCAGTTCTTAACCATTACTACCCATACTATTACTATCCGCTCGTCTAACAACGCACATATGGCGTTTTCCTAGTTAAATATATAACATTGGTGACAGTTCCTTTGTAACATTTCGTCAGCCATATTGGGATTTGGGAGCGCATTCTGTTGCTACTTTTAATATCGAATTAGTTGGATCTCATCAACAAGAAACGGTCTCTTTGATCAAAGCTAAAACATCTTCATTACAAGCTGTCAAATAATCCACGACACATTTCCCTTGTATTGTTTCTCCTTCCATGCGCAGGCATAGATGCAATCAAAACTTGCTTATCGTAATTTATTCCCGTCGAATTTCCGTGTCAGAATATCAGGCTAGATTTACAAGACTCGAGTTTTATCCAATTTCCGAGCAATTCACTGAGAAGTTTCTAACAACTTTTCACTCAAGCTCGTTATCAAAGTTTTAAAACAATCAACTTATTTTTGATCATAATAAGGTATGAAACTTTGAAGGAAAATTATAATTATGAGAAGGTATGTCTTTATAATTAACTTACTTCAGTGTTATTCTTCTTCTTTTAAATTTGTTTTACATATAAATATAAAGTATAGCCGTAGGCCTACTAGAAAATGTATAGGCCTATATAGAAGTACTTATATATAAAGACTTATAGGCCTACATATATTAAAGTGTGAAAGTTTTCACAAGTATTCATATTTCTTCCCGTTTTTTGCGGTAACTCATGTTATTTAATTAATTCAGCCTTGAAAATGTGTTTTGCAATAATTATGAAACGTTGGTAAACAAAAAACTGATTTATTTGAGATTGGTTAATTAAAAAACACAAGTTACCGCAAAAAACGTGAAGAAATATATCTTATATATATATATATATATATATATATATATATATATATATATATATATATATATATATATATATATATATATATATATATATATATATATATATATATATATATATATATATATATATAGTCACTGGTTTTCGAGCCTTCTTCTTGGGTCGGTCGTTTTTCTTTGTCCCGGTCAGGTTCTGGTCCTGAAGATGAGCAGTGCGATCTGTTCGAAACGTCGAAGTGTTGCGACAGGGTGTGGGCCGCGGTCCACACTGCCTTTTAAGCGGGTATATCCCCAAAACAACGATAACATATATATATATATATATATATATATATATATATATATATTATATATATATATATATATATATATATATATATATATATATATATATATATATATATATATATATATATATATATATATATATATATATATATATATATATATATACATATTATGCTCATAATTGAAATAGGTGTACGCTGTTTGGTGTAAAATTGAAGAACTTGCGAAATAAAGTATAGAAAAAAGTACGCTCAAATTGCAACAATGAGTTTTTTTATAATGTTCCATTGTTGCTAGTTTTGTTACTACATCAGCCATATTTCATCTGATGAGGGTTATTATGTTCATACAACAATTACTGGCGAATATCGATTACCCTATTTAATCTCCGAGCTCAACCCCCACTGCCTTCTTTATACCTCAGCCTCCAGTGATAAAGAAGGCTGTGAACTATAATCCCTCGAATACCAGCGCCACCAAGATAATAAAACTACCAGTACATCCTAAATATTCAATGAATTTCCGTAACTATCAGAAGTGGCACGTAAGATTCCTAGAATACCTGACAAAACACCGTTTCTTGCGGTTTTCCCGCCGTCAAGTTATGTTCAACTCAGTAGAGCGGTGTATAGCAACCGCAGCCCTAAAAAGCCTCAGTACTGAGCGTGCACAATGTGACCTTTGACACGTTAGGTGAACAAATAAATAAATATTTCATGTTTTATAGTTAGTTCCATCTATAGTTCAGTAGGTTGTATAAAACGAGAAAACTAGAAAATACAACTAGAAAAACTGGGGAAAAAAAATCATGTTATATAATACATATAATTATATGAATGAAAAATGAAAATATAAATAAATATTTTGATTTCTGTAGGCTTTTACAAGTATTGTGTCTCAAGAAATTAATAATTTTGGTGATTCATTATTCTTGTGTAATAATTAATGTATTATATATTTTATTTAAAAATCTACATCAATTATTATACAATAATAATCCGAAAAATATGTATATATATATATATATATATATATATATATATATATATATATATATATATATATATATATATATATACATATATATATATATATATATATATATATATATATATATATATATATATATATATATATATATATATATATATATATATATATATATATATATATATATATATATATATATATATATATATATACACTCAAGACACAAAGTCTATAACAATCTGTCGGGCAAGGCCGGGGGAAGAGGAAGGGGTGGGGGTGGGGGAAGCCTCGAAAGGGTTTTTGATGTTCGGGAATTGATATCGTGTCAAGACTCGTGTAGCCGAAGTATTTCAGAACAAATTACATCTAATTAGACACTGTATGTGTGAAGCAGGCTCGTAATATGATGAGATGAACCAGGCTGGGGGGGGGGGGGGGGGGGGGGGTGAGACTTGAGGGGGGGGGGAAACTTAACTTTGTTCATTAATTAAGGTGCTTTTTCCCTGTGTAACAACCCGGCGAGTCAATGTTAAGAGTTCATGGTAGTCGATGTGACGGAATATCAGTTTTTTGGTGATAACTTTTGAACGGTATGAGATATCGAAATTTTGAAAACAAGGAAACACAGATATTTTCTAACCTTAAACATGGTGTTAGTACTATTTATCTCATATCGTCCAATTGTCAGGTGTATACGGTTAAAAATACATAATTTTTAACCGTATGCGCCTGGCAATTACATGATATGAGATTCATATTTCTTTGTTTCTGTGTTTGACTTATTTCGGTGTTTCTTCGTTTTTAGAATTTCGATATCGTTCAAATGTTATCAACAATAAACTCTAATTTCGCTAAATCGACTCACATGGCCTCTTAATATGTGATGTGATTTACGTGATGCGATCGTTCTCCTCGGCTCGTGACGTCACGCTTGATGATGACGTTAACTGTCAGGCATTTAACACGATTATAGTATTATAGTCTGTGTGATAAAGTTGGATATACATTACACTGATTCCAGGTTAATTACTTTTGAGCGAGAGAGAGATAGAGATAGAGAGAGAGAGAGAGAGAGAGAGAGAGAGGGAGAGAGAGATAGGAAAATACTAAGAACCGGGCACCTCCACCAAAATTGAACAATAATGTATTTTATTTTTTCTTACCTGTTGATTATATAATTTTATGTAGAATGGGTTTTGATATTATGAAAAAACAATATCTTATCTGATAATAATATAGCATGATAACAATAATAATAAGAAATATAGACAAAGTCAAATAACATTTGCATTCCATTTATAGCTTACTATATGGACAGTTTATGGTATAACGTTTTGGATGTTGAAGTTGACTGAAAATCTTTCAAAAAAGGAATAAAATAAGAATAATTTGATTGTAATATTTTCGATCAAATAGCCTGGTTGTTCAAACATCAATAAATCTAAGATATTAATCATTAAGGTACTTCCTCGAAATTCATATAAGAACAAGTTATTGTAGGGCTACAACCTGTTAGAGATAAAATTTATATATTTATATATATAAATAATTAAATATAGCCGCCCCGGTGGCTAAGTGAATTATCGCTAGCGGTAGTAACTGAAGTCACCGTTGGGCATGGGTTTTTGTAAACGTCCTTTCACCTATCATCACTTCATCGTTTCATTACCACCCGCTCATTCGTACCCCCGTATAACCTAGCTGTTGGAGGGGTCGTTAAGCAGCATTTAAAAAAAAACAGTAATAATCGATATATATATATATATATATATATATATATATATATATATATATATATATATATATATATATATATATATATATATATATATAACCCTTTCTATTTTTACGATCATCTCTGATATTACAGCTCATTCTAATCCCTATTCAGTACTTATTTTATTCTTACCCCTGAACCTACGTGCTATAAACCTACACCAGCAGTTTCTCTGACACTTGTGTGTGTGCCATCTCGTCTTCTTCTGTACACATCATTCCTCAACCAACAAGCGTTCTGAAATTCCGACTTCGTACGCTGCGCCACGTAACCTCGTCGTTCGCGGGTCGTTGATCAACAATTCCGTTCAATCGCCTCCCCCCCCCCCGGGCAATAAGCCAATAGCATGATGGCGTGGGAGATCTGTTATGCTATGTGGACGGTGAGGAGGGAAAAGGTCGTGGAATAATAGAGAATGTGTTTTTAATAGAGATATGCGATGTTATGGAAATCTATGTGATATTTCACATTCAAAAAAAGAATTTTAGGTTCTAGTTTGGAAATATATATATATAAGCCTATATATATATATATATATATATATATATATATATATATATATATTCAATGTTGCTTAATGACCCCACCAACACCTAGATTATACGGGGATACGAATGAGTGGATGATAATGAAACGATGAAGTGATGATAGGTGAAAGGAAGTTTACAAAAACCCACGCCTTATGCGGGACTCGAACCCATGCCCATCGGTGACTTCAGTTTCTACCGCTGGGGATAGTTGATAGTTGAACCTATAATATATATATATATATATATATATATATAAAGGCCTATATATATATACATATTTATATATATATATATATATATGTATATATATATTTTATATATATATATATATATATGTATATATATATATATATATATATATATATATATATGTATATAGATATATATATATATATATATATATATATATATATATATATATATATATATATATATATATATATATATATATATATATATATATATATATATATATATATATATATATATATATATGTATCTGTGTGTATCAGAACAGTTCGATCGCGAAGAGCCTAGTTCTCTTCAAGTGCCTTGCACTGGTTCGTGGAATCTAGTTCATTTGTCTGAAGCTGAAACATGAGCACAGAGGGCGGTGGATTGGAAGCAACGGAGAGTGTAAAGAAAACACATTTTCCTGTCGCAAAGATGAAAGCGCAGGGACTTGGTGAAGTGTCAAAGAACATCGGTTTCTTTTCTCGGAGATAAAAAGAACGAGAAGAGAGTACAGTCTTGATTGTGTGAATCATGCAGCCGAGAGTCGATGCTTCTTTGGATGTAACAGCTTTTGTCTCGTACAATCACGTCGAGTAGCACGATGAAAGTCAATATCGAGACTGACTTTTGTCAAGATATATGATAGGCTGGCTAGACAACCTTAACAGAATATTCATCCATATTGCCTTATAAATATATATATATATATATATATATATATATATATATATATATATATATATATATATATATATATATATATATATATATATATATATATATATATATATATATATATATGAAATATGAAGTGATAATGATTACAATAATGGTTGTGCATACCTTCGTCCAAAAAGGAATCAACACCCTGTTTGACCGTTTTTTTCAATTGGCAGTCCAAATAGCTTTGGAAAAAGCCTTCTTCACGATATTTGATCAATTTTTCATTTTTTTTTCATTTTTCTGATCAAGTGCATATGCACAACCATTATTGTAATCATGATCACTTCATATTTCAAAATGTGAAGATGCATTTTCTTGTTGCTCTTGAGAAAGGCTACTACATCGTAATTGAAACGTAGAGCTTTTTTATATAAATAAATAATAATATATCACACGTCTTTAGTTATATATATATATATATATATATATATATATATATATATATATATATATATATATATATATATATATATATATATATATATGTATATATATGTATATATATGTATATATATAGATATATATTATATATATATATTATATATATATATATATATATATATATATATATGAATATAAATATATATATATATATATATATATATATATATATATATATATATATGTATATATATATATATATATATATATATATATATATATATATATATATATATATATATACATATATATATATATATATTATATATATTTATATATATATATATATATATATATATATATATATATATATATATATATATATATATATATATTTGTGTGTGTGTGTGTGAAGGAAGTAGAGAGAAAAGAAGTAGAATTGATCGAAGAAAGAAAGTAAGAAAGAAAAGGAAGTAATAATAATAAGTGGGTTGTTGACTGGGGGATAAGGTGTTGGTATTTGCTCGTGTCGATAGTGGTCGAGTAGTGGAAAGGAAAATGAGAAAAACACAGCTAGTCGCTTGTCGACGTCTTGTGGTATACACTAGTTCACTCTTCCACCGATTACGCATATGTTGTTTTCATCTTCGTTCGTCTGAGTCTCTAGGACCTGGGAAATAAGGGTAGATATTCGATGTCTGTGTGTTGTTCATGTGATAGAATGTTTCTATTTAATCTTCTTGAGTTCCTCTTGTCTCCTGCGCCTAACTCGGATCAATTTGTCAAAATAGAATTCAAATAAGAAGGGATGTTACTCTAGGGCCGCTAAAAACTTGAATCGATTATAGTGTAATTATATCACATCGATAAATTATCTGATGTATCGATTTTCTTCTATTTGGTAATCGTATCGAGTGTCCAGATATCTTTTATATATATATATATATATATATATATATATATATATATATATATATATACATATATATGCTCAACGACCCCACCAACAGCTAGGTTATACGGTGATACGAATGAGCGGATGATAATGAAACGATGAAGTGATGATATGTGGAAGGACGTTTACAAAAACCCATGCCTTATGCGGGACTCGAACCCACGCCCATGCAACGGTCACTTTACTTACTACCGCTAGCGATAATTGACTTAGCCACCGTGGCGGCTCCAGATATCGTATCGTATTTGAATTTCAATTGACGATTTGGTTGTTTGGTGTCCAGTAAAGGGCGAAGATAATTTTGAGCCAATTGAATGATAGGTGGAATCATACAGGAAGTGAGGAAGTTTGAAACGTCTGTAAGACATTTTCTATAATCGAAATTAATCATATCGATGATTATATCGGAGAAATTGAATCGATTATACAAAATGTAGGACAAAATACGAATGTTCGCTGGCGGCAATGTCGAGATGCATTCGCCGGAATCGATATATTGATTATTGTTTACAATTTTGTTTACACTATAGTTTACGAATCCATCCATACTTTTACCAATATTCGATTTGTGATTTTGTTAGCTTCTTACGAAAAATTACATCACAATTGTTTCATTCAAATTTTGAATTAATATGACACAGAAATCTGAAAACATCACAGACAACTTGGTTAAATGGAAGAGCAGAAGTTATAGTAATTGAGTAATTGATTGATGTAAACCTGAATTTCGCCATTTTTTGTGCTATGTTCAAAAATAAAGACAATTGAATTGAATTGAAACTATTCTTCTTTAGTGACATTTGAATGGCAATGTATTGAGCTTGCATGTTTTATATAACGTATACTCATGAACAGTCTATACCTATACCGACAAGTTTTGTATTGATTTATTGATCAAGCTTGAAAGAGATCATTAATATCACTTTATTGTTCAAATCTTTTGATTTTTGAGATAACTCACTTCAATATATAATTGTTTTATAAGAATATTTCCAAGTATAAAACTATCTCCCTCAACTCTCCTAGGACTAAGACGGCCTCCATTCATTCACCTTCCACGTGCGAGTTATCAATAAACTCTGGCTTCTCGCAGAGCACTTAATGCAATAAAGCGTTATGTTCTGCACTTAATGGGATCATAGAATACCTCTTACCTCTCCTGATTGATTGGAAATCCTGGAATAAAGTTGAGTACCGCTGGGAAGCCTTGAAACAACTCGAGGCGTAATTTGATTGGGAATGTCAGAACTGTTGAAGAAATAGTTGATGCCCACTTCACACGAGTTCGATTGGTGTATTTAGCTAACTTTTTGTAACCAGGATTGAAGGTTTAGATCAATTTGCCCAATAGGTACTACATAGGCTCAGCTACAGGTTTAATTTTTTTCATTTTCTCGCCCAGCCTAATCTTTTGGGGGAGCATTCCTGTACAAGATAAACTCAGTTTTAACTTAAACTTGTGCTAAACGTGTAATGAAAAACCGGTAATAACCCTCTAAAACCGGATTAAATCGTATTGGAATGCACCCACTGGAGTTTTTGGAAACTTTGATATGATGTTTCTCAAAAATGGTCTGACCGATACAATCTAAAAACTTTTCTTTAGATAGTTGTGTCGCTTCCAACAAAATACGCGAGACTTTTGCAAATTCAATATAATTATTAGAAAGTAGTTAACTTTTTGTAACCAGGATTAAAAGTTTAGATCGATCTGCCCAATAGGTACTATGCATAGGTTCAACTACAGGTTTTATTTTTTAAATTTCCCCGCCCAGCCTAATCTCATGGAGTTTTTGGAAACTTTGAGATGATGTTTCTCAAAAATGGTCTGACCGATACAATCCAAAAACTTTTCTTTAGATAGTT
Organism: Brachyptera putata; assembly: GCA_907164805.1. NCBI lineage: Eukaryota > Metazoa > Arthropoda > Insecta > Plecoptera > Taeniopterygidae > Brachyptera > Brachyptera putata. The sequence goes on along the minus strand of OU015466.1, from coordinate 5,934,428 downwards.
GTGTAGCTTCCAACAAAATACGAGAGACTTTTGCAAATTCAATATAATTATTAGAAAGTAGCTAACTTTTTGTGACCAGGATTGAAAGTTTAGATCGATCTGCCCAATAGGTACTACATAGGTTCAACTACAGGTTTTATTTTTTAAATTTTCCTGATCAGCCTAATCTTGTGGAGATTTGGAAACTTTGAGATGATGTTTCTCAAAAATGGTCTGACCGATACAATCTAAAAACTCTTCTTTAGATAGTTGTGTCGCTTTCAACAAAATACGCGAGGCTTCTGCAAATTCAATATAATTATTAGAAAGTGAACACGTTAAGGAAATGGTTCTGGGGGAAAAAATGTGCCAACATTTTTTTCACTGTTATAGCATGTTTCAAACTAAAATTAATTATTACAAAAAAAATCCAAGTATACAGTACGTTATAAGACCACACATAAAATGAACAAATACAATATTTACTTAATCTCGTTGAATTATATATTACATTATTATTAAATACATTATACATTATATTAAATAAAAATTAAATATATACATTATATTAAATACAATATTTACTTAATCTCGTTGAATTATATATACAATAGTACGGTAATAAAGATAACACTTGCAAAACTAATTTGTCTAACAATGCCACGAAGCAATTTGATGAGATGCTTTTGTGGGATTAAACTATAATATGATAACTTGTCGGAAACTTGAACTTTAAGTTGTGGTCAGAGAAGACGGTCGATAAATTAAGTTAGGTGAGTTTCTGCCGGGAAACTCCGACCGACAGTTGTTGACTTTAATCCGATTACACGCTACTGGTTTAATATTATTAGAATTACGAGAAGGAAAACGCTGTATATACGAGGTTGGGTGAGTGATCGAGTTGAAGGATGGCGTCATTTATAATTCGAATGGAATAATTAGATGAGCGATACCGAACACCGTCATCCCACTTTTATGAGGCTTTTTCTGATTGTTTGGGACTTATCCAACTTAGAAGTGTAGGTTATGGGGTTTGGGTTGAATCGGTTGGATCATTTTTTTCCCCCAAAAATATGATAAGGCTGGGCAAGAAAATTTAAAAAAAAAATCCTGGTAACTTAAAAATTTTCACCGAATGTGAACACAAAAATGAAACACATTATAACGAATTTGATGCAAAATTTCACCAAAAAAATCATAAAGGCTGGGCAAGAAAATTAAAAAAAATAATTTCCTAATAACTTCAAATTTTCACCGAATGTGAAAACAAAAATGATACACATTGTAAAGACTTTGTATGCAATTCGGACCAGCCGTTTTGAAGAAAATAATTTTATAAATGTTTTTTATTCATCAAATAACAATCTTTAATTGTTACTTCAACTTAGCCAGTCAACTAATGTGTAACTCACTGTACTATAACTGTAAACACTTTCATTATCAATTCGACGAATAATTGGATGAGCGAAGCGAAGACTCAATTACACTTGACCCGAAAAAAATGTACATGTTTTTTTTTTTTTTTTTTTTTTTTTTCGCGCTCTACAGGTCAAACGAAAATTCAAATTCAATTGAAACTTGGCAAGCCCAAGTGTCATCATCTGGATTGAATCTCATTGATTTTTATGCGCAATCGATTGCACCACTTCTGAGAAAACTAATTTTCCATTTTCCAAATTACCCATAAGAATAAGCCGGAGAAAAATTTTCGTACAAAAAATGTCCTTCAAAAAAATTAAAATTTTCACCGAATTTCAATATAATAATGATACACATGATTCCAAACTTTCACTGAAATCCAATAAGTCATTTTGATATAAAAAATGATTTAATGACATTTTTATATATCATTCAAAGCTATTAAGAAAACCAATTAAATCCAAGCAACAAGTGTCACCAATTATTGAAGAACTATTAAAACAAAGCCTTCTTTATTATCAAAGATATTATTTAGAATGAGTAATGAATATAATTGGATCTCAAGGTGTATATATTGTATCTTAGATTGCATCTAATATTTCCTTCATGATGAGAATAGTCTACGAAATAAATCAACCGAATGAAAACATTAATTTTTAATTTGAATGCCGTCAAAACATCAACTTGATTCAACTTTTTGAAATAATTCAGTTTCATTCTTATTAGCTCATCCATCAACGCGGAAACACATAACGCGTTTTCCTAGTTATTGTAAACACAGGTTCGCATTTCCCCCCAGCCCTCCCCTCCCGTGAACGTGAGTTGATCCATGTTGCCGCCAGGCTTGCGTGAGCGCTAGTGCTGACCGCAGCTGTTCCCTCTCATCCCCCTGGAAACCAAAAACCATCCCCTAGCAGTGGTCAGTTTTTGCTAAACACGGCCGTTCCATTAGCGCCCTACGTGCTCGTCACATCTCTCTCATATATATATATATATATATATATATATATATATATATATATATATATATATATATATATATATATATATGTATATATATATATATATATATATATATATATATATATATATATTTATATATATATATATATATATATATATATATATATATATATATATATATATATATATATATATAATATGCATATATATGTGTGTTCGTCTCATCTCGGTCACGTCCGTAAGAACGGGTCTTGTTTTGCGCACGACACGGCGGATAAATTAAACACTCGTCACAGGCCCTGGTGTGGGTGGGCTGAGTTACGACGTTGCTTTATTAAATATGTTGGGGGTGGAGGGGCGGTGGGGGCGGCACCTCACAGCCTGGAGGTGAGAGAGAGAGGGAGAGTTCTCTAGCAACTCGCTGAGGAGTATAGTATTACAGGGTCGAGAGCCCGAGTAGTTTTTTGATATATTGTGTTAACATTTAGAGGGTGGAGAGTTGGGTAATGTACAGAATATGAAACATAACGGCACAAAATACTGGTTTAATGGTGAAAGAAAGTGTTCACCTGGGAGGAGAATATACCCTCTCTAAAGAGATTGTGAAACTTCCATACAAACTTGTATAACTGTGTGAAGGTTGAAATCTTGAAATGTTGAAATTTTGTTGGTTGTTTTAAATAAATGTTATTTTGTGTGACTGCCTAATTGTATACATATAACTTATTCTATACACATAACAGTGTCATTTTCTGTAAACTTGAAACTTGAAAATACTTTAAAATGCCAGCAGTATAGAACCATCTATTGTTCTGCATCGAGAATCGAGATGGAATAATGGAGTATCGATAAGGAATTTCGAGATAAAATTTCTAGAAAATATCATAAAGTAATTTATCGATCTAATTGGGTGAATTTAAAATGTTTCAAACCTTCATTCTTTTGTTTTATAGAGGATATTTATTTTAAATTTCATTTTCCATCAGCCTGTGACTTGATCAAATTGCCACCCTCTACATGTCGTACTGTGTATTAACAATGTTTTTCTTGTTTCTTTCAGGTAAGATCAAAGATCCAGAAGTGGAAGGTTTAATCGAGCTCTAGATCATGTCGAGAACAGTAAGTCTTATTACAAAACTGTTTTCTATTATTTCAACTTTGCTCGAGGGAAACTCACCCCTATTTTCAGTGTCGACCTAAAATATAAACGATCGTATAGTGGCTTTCTGTCTGAACCAAGGAGCTTAGATTACTAACTGGAGAGGGCTTCAATTTTTGGAGACTGAAGCTAAACAATCTAGTTGGCTTATGAGTTTGAATTCAACTTTCAACAATACAGAAAGAGTCTAAGCCCTCTCGAGCCTATTAGTAATCTAACTTCCTTGGTCTGTACATATTGTAATGAAACTGCTTCACACTATTGAGAGAAGTATCTTCTGAAATACTGTCTACCCGTATTAAACATTCATAATAGGTCACATACTGTCTGTATGTATAAAGGTATACGCAGCGAGGTGAAAATCGATGGCTAAAATATCGAGTGTTTCTGTTACAAAATGATTGAACCAGAAACTGGGGCTTCTACATGAGCCTCAGGCAATCATAAATGGAGGGTACAATTGAATATCGTTAGGTTATAGATAGTTATGTAGATAATAATGAAGATGCTAAAAATAAACTAATTTCTTTGAATAAGTTTAATTGCGGGGAAGCAGCCATATTACAAGAACTTAAAAGGAATCATCATGATGCTATTCTGGGTATACAATGTATTAGTTCCTTATTAATAAGAAGGCGCCGGCTTCCTAATCGTTCATAACACAGTCTTCTTTATTCAGATAATTCTTTACTCTCTTATCAGATAAAGAAGGCTGTGGTTCATAAGAAATATTTGGTAAACAAATAAACCAGAACATAAACCACGAGTAGCCATCCACCACACAATCCTTAATAACTTTCTACGTTCTTGGAGTTTCTTATCTTTCCAACTTTGTTTTTATAAAATTTGATTCATTAGCGTTTTCGACAAATATTGTCTGCGTCTTACAATGTATGATAAAATCTGAAGTTTCTCAATAGTTTCCAAAGTTTTCACAATTACTATAATTTTGCAAAACGACCTTTACCTTCAGTTTGATAATAGTATCGCAACGGTTAGAGAACTTCATTAGTAACTTGAAGGTCAGTGCAGCTATTTACATCTTAAGATCCTGTCTTTCAAAGTGTTGAGCTAACGCCCGACAAAAGTCTCACCCATTGTCTTAATCATGCCACACTCATGTACACAAGAGGAGAAGGTCGTGTACCAACTGAATAATTGTTGAAACATATATATATATATATATATATATATATAATATATAATATATGTATGTATATATATATATATATGAATTAGATGCAACTTCAACAATGTAATGCAGTTGTAAGATGAAGTTTGATTACGTATTGCGATTCTGCACTTCTGACAAAATTATAATACCGGTATACACTAAAAATATTCCAGTACTTTTTTTCCATTAATCAGGATTTTAAACAGTGGCACGGACAGAAAAGCTATTAAATAGCGTTTTTTGTCTGTGACAGTGGGAATGATACACTGTATACACGGGTAGTGAGAATAGAGCAGGAGCCCTTAACTACATGTGCCTCACTACCTGCATAATAATATCAATTAGAAGAGTAAAAGCTATTCAGTAATAATCAGTATAGGCCTAATAGCAAATGAAATCAAAACTAAAACAACTAGATATGAAATATGAATGCCTAACATAATCCCTTATCTAAATTCTGCAAAGTTTCAAATATCTAATTGAGTAACAATTTTCCATTTAATATAGCAAATATAGCGGAGATATTTTTGTTTGTTATGTTTGTAGACAATTTTCTTCTCTCGTAAATAAAAGTATAAGTATAAACGAAACTGCAAGTTCGTCAATTCGAGAGTGGTCTTGCGTAAATCCTATTCTAATGACGTCATGATATTGTTGAACCGCCATTGAGATACATTGTTTAGTACTTAACGTGCTGGTTTGGTGTTTCGGTAACAATGCAGACTATTAGTGTAATAAGGGTGATGGAGGCTCAGAGGTGTATAATTAGTCCTAATGGCCAGATTAATTATAAGTAAAGGCTATTTGCATTGAAAGTGAAAAGTGTCGGGGTTTTTTAGACTATACATAGATTTAAACTTTTAATTAAGGACGTTGACATGTTGACGTTTTTATTATCCCTAGGGCATTATAGTTAACGTCTACGATCCCAGAGACATATTATTTTTTTAAATTTATGTTTTTTAAATTATTTGATATCTGAATAATTATTTTTTAAATCTCCTTTAAATTCCCATTCACTTGCAATTTATTCGGCTGAGGCACAACTCCAGAAAGATGGAGTCAAGTCGGGAATCCTGGAAACAAATGGGTTTTTGTGAACCTCCTTTCACCTGTCATCACTTCACCTTTTAACTGTCACCCGCTCATTTATATCCCTGGATAACCTAGCTGTTGGTGGGGTCGTTAGGCACAATATAAAAAAAAATACTGTTATAAGTTGATGAAAAGTGAAGCCCTCCGCTGATCAGTCAATCAAGGCACCGCTTTAGAAACTATCAAATCAGCTGTAGATTCGAGTATCGCATGTGTTTATGTAAATTTGATTTCATCACCCGCTCATTCGAAACCCGAAATAATCTGAATACTCAAATATAGGGGGCGCATGAAGAGCGTATATCGGAATAAAGTATGCACGGTTGTATGAGAATGAATTTTGTGGTATACTTAACTTGAACCCTAACTACATTTTACAACCATCCATTCATAAGCACGCCCAAGCCCATGTCACATAGCCAAGTATCCTTTATCCCGATATACGCTCTTCAACGTCCCCAAATAAAGTTAGGGTCGTTAAGCAAACAATAATCAAATAATAATGTTGGACACTTATTGGATTACACTGATATACACTGTTTGAGATGTTTGCTTTTTTGTTTCATAACAATTTTATTGTTTCTTGAAAAGAGTAAAATATCTTCTGAATTGACTGTTGGAAACACAATTTAAATCCCTGCCATTGAGTCTTGAGTTATTCTTAGATTCACACTCGGCCAAGGTTAGTGGGACAATCAGAAGACGAATGCAATTCAAACGAAAAGTTTCGTATAAATAAAAGTTTTTCCTATCGATCCGTGAATCGAGATAGGGAACAGTCTGATTTATTGCCTTATTCTCTTCCAGCGCCAGTCGGAAAACTGTGCCAAAACTTGCACGATATTTCTACAGCAGGACAATATCAAATGACTGAACGAAAGACAGGAAAACAAATAGATGGAGTTTTTATTTCTGATAAAAACAAACAAAATGTGAATAACGTTCTTTAATGTATGTAACTATCTCTTACTTTTCGATTCATTTAACTCGAAATATAACTCAGCTGTTTATATATTTTCGCCGAGTGAGTTCGAGAAATGAAACTATTTTAAAATTGAAATATTATCAAGTCTCTTCTTTCGATATCTCATTCTCACAACATTCTGTTATTCCATGAAACTCAGATGAATTTCAATCTCAATTTTATTTCAATTCCATTTAAAAATGTATGTCAAATGTAGGTTTTCATTTTATATACAATTATTACGGTAGCATGAACGAATCTGATATAATTTGCATATTTATATAATATGAATATACAATTTTAACAACTTTCTGATTAACCACCAGGAGGTTAATTTATAATGGTATGATTTAAATCTGTTCAAAAATCGCGACCTCCCCCGGGACTTGGGTAGCGCGTCAGACCGGCAGTCTGGAGATCTGGGTTCAAGTCCCGTACACCAAGAGAGGACTTTAAAATTATTAATAGGTAGGCCTATTTTAAAACGTTTAGTTTTTGGACGTGTCGATTGGAACGTCTGTATAGACTCCACTCCACTCAGCAAGTTGATTTATATTGTTAAGGGGGGGGGGGGGGGGGGGGGTGAGAAGGTGTCGAGGGTGGAAGAGGGGTGTGAATCCACCCGAGATCTAATCTGGTGCATTCGCTACCTGTATTGGTATTACACGCCTCCCTGTTTATAATATAATATTATATATATATTATATATATATCTATATATATATATATTATATTATTGTGGTATATAATATATAACTATATATATACTAAATATATATATATATATATATATATATATATATATATATATACACATACACATACAGATTAATCGCAAGAGGAAATGAACCAATCAGCGAGCTTGTATCGGTCAGAGTGGAAAACAAACAGATCAACAATATCCCCGGAAATGATGACCCTTCTAACAACAACCATAACAGTACTAATCGATTAATCGTTGATTGAATATTGTTTGTTTAAACATATTAGCCGTAGCTCGGTCAGCTAAGCCAGCACTTTGGGAACTGAATCTACCGTTGGAAAAACAATCATTTATTTTTTATAAATATTGTTAATATCAACATATGGATCCAAGTTATTATTACAGTGTGTTGTTGAACAAAATACAAATAAATAAATAAAATGAGATGAAAAATTGGTTGAATTTCTTGCATCTCTTTCTGATTTCAAATGATAGGAAAAAAGTATGGAATAGGCCTACATAGGTCTAGATGTTTTTATTATTTTTGAAAACATTTTTCCATCATTACTGTATAGCGGTATATGGTTGATCAGGCTTAGAAAGTCGACTGATTGAATTCAATACAGTAAATGGAAATAAAATAAATTCAAAACAATAAAAAAAAAAACGTTTCCAATTTTTCAATCACTAAAATACATATAGATTGATAAAGAAAACCACGTACGTATACTCTATATGTTGATAAATATCACCGATAAAAATTATGATTGAGAATATTTTAATCAAACAAATGCTTCACAAGTAATCAATCTTCGCTATCGAAATATTGAAGTCAATATCATTAGCTTTGTTTCAATCGCCGTAACCATCGAGTCAAGTCTGATCGAACGACCTTGTTTTATCACATGACCACGCGCGGACCATTTCACCGAAATAGAAATTTAATCAAAAAAAGCTGCCGTCTGTTGTAATTGTAAAATAAACAGATTTGTGGTAACCGAATGTGTATAAAATTATATCCATGTTCTAATCCTGCACAAGTACGCTAGCCGAGTCAACACGGCACGGTATCTCGTTACGGCTTCGTTTGGACAGACTTGCGTGGCTTCCATTAAACTAGACGAGCATCATTAAAATGTGCTAGATCTACAAACGCGGCCGTAAAACATCTACAAATGTAAATAATTCGGGATCTGCCTTATTTGTTTTGATGCGTAACACCGCTCACCAGTGGTTAATTTGTTCTGGAACGTATCGGAACGGCGTTACGGTTCCTTTTTTGGATCCGGTACGAGCGTTTCGGTTTCAAAATGATGGAAGAATCAATGTTAGGACGGATTTAAATTCATTCACTAATACTCTTAACAAGCAATACATTTTTTACAGATGAATAGGCTATATATTTTCAAATTCTGAGAATGTTTTTTTTTCTTATTTGTTATAAATAATTATTATCGTTCAATAAAGATGAACAATATTTCAAACGAATTGTTACATTGGATGTTCTATGTTAGTTGTATATCGGAATACGATCGTTTGGGTGATTATAAGATTTTAATAATATTTATATTTGGTTTCAAGATGCTCTGTATGTAGGCCCTATATTCAGAATTCAACAGAAATAATAAAACATAATTAAATATTGTTTGAAATACATAGTAATTCAAATTTTCATAAAAATCTAAGAATCGATTAATTCTTATTAGACCACCGTATTAGAATTTTGATTTATCATACCATTTAAAAATTATTATAAAAAAACTGAGCCGCCCTCGGTAGCTCGGTCAGCTGAGGCACCGCCTATGAAACTGAACACACCGTTGGGCGTGGGTTCGAGTCCCGCATAAGGCATGGGTTTTTGTAAACGTCCTCTCACCACTTCATAGTTTCATCATCATCCGCGCATTCGTACCCCCGTATAACCTAGCTGTTAGTCGGGTCGTTAAGCAAACAATAATAATAATAATACAAAAACTGATATTTCGCTAAATCGACTCCTATGTGCTAAATAAAATTATTTTATTTCCAATATACAGTAAAAAATCACGCGATTTCCGTCGGATTCGGTCTAGACTCCGGATGAAAGTTTCTAAATAATATATTGTCCAATGTATAATTGTTGACTGTTGAGAATAAAAGTTCCGATCGACCGTCCCCCCTATCCCACACCACTAGCGCGCGGATAGTTCGAGCCTTCTTACAGGTACACGTAGTACCGACACCGATAATGTATGCAATCTTTCCACTGTGTGGTGCATAAACTAGTCTTAATTACACGAAAGCATAACTGTATGATACTACTGACATAAATGATCGTTTTGTTCCATATTTTTAGTAAATAAATGTTATTCGTTATCGTTTTTAGCTTAACCGGGAGTTATAGTTGTATGATTTACGTCTGTGCCTACCTCGTTGGCTCAGTGACAAGATAAACACTATTATTTACAGCCTATATTCACGAAAAAAGAAGGTAGGCTACCAACCTAACTTACACAAATATCACTGTTATGATTAGGGTTGATTCTCGATTTGAAAACTTTTATCGATTTATCGATGTCAAAACATCGAAAATTAATCCCAATATCCTAACATTCTCTTTTTTTTCAAGTTTGCTTCATAATTTGTTTGCTTTTTCTTCATAATCTAGCTGCAACGTTGAAAATTCACCGCTTTGAAAGATACAGTTGCGTTTATTAACTTAAAGCTCGTCCTGACAAATTCTAAATACCCTATAAATAACTTAAATACAACAGCTGTACAAATGTAATGTGATAATTTTGTTTTCTTTATATTGGTACACGTCCGTCTCCGTACTTCTTTCGTGGATACAAATCTATGTGTATATTTTTAGAAACTATAATTCATAATTTTAGCCTTGTGAAAAGCAATCCATTTGATAAAATCCAATTAAAAAGAAGTAACGAAAATAAATATTTCTCGCTTGCAAATGTAACGCGTCGCATGTGTTTATTTTACAACATCAAATATTAGTTTGGTATAACTTTATTTATATAACGACGCAGATCGAATAATGTATAATAAATGTATAATTTAATTATTATTCGTTATACACGGGCGAAATGTAAACATAAAGTTCATATTATGTAAAATGGTTTTGCATATTCACAAACATCTCCACTCTAGTATTCTAATTTTTAGTTGATGGAAATTTAATTGGATTTCAAAACATTTGTTATAATGGATTTCGAATATGACCTCGTAGAGTGTGTCTATTCTTTCGTATGAAGCATGGCTTGGAAAGGGATTGGTTAACTGTACTAAAAGTCAACTGTCCTAAACTTCCATTTCTTCAGCAACCTGCATAGAAGTAAATTTTTTACCGGCACATGCAGCGCAGTGGTTAACGCGCTCGCTTCATGGGAACCGGCAGGCGAGGTGAATTCCGAATCCAGTTCGATCCCCGCCGCCGACCATCTTTACAGGGGTGTTTCATGGTTTCTCTCTGTAGTCTAGGCTAATGCCGGGATGGTTCCTACTATAAGTCGGCCGTGGCCGCTTCCTTCCCACTATCCTTCTCATTACCAAAGAACCTTCATCTCATCATCCATCATCTCATTGATCATGCATCCGATGCCATTAGATCTTAGTTATCATAATATTGAAGATTATTATTTATTTAAAAACCTTTACGATATTCAACATATTTTATTAATTTTCCAATTTTTTTATTTTTCTGTCCAAGTGCATATGCACAACCATTATTGTATTCATAATCACTTCATATTTCAAAATGTGAAGATGCATTTTCTTGTTGTTGTTGCTCTTGAGAAAGGCTAGCTACTACATTGTTGCTGAAACGTAGACCTTTTTGAATAAATAATAATCTTCAAGAATCAAGAATAATCGATCAAGAATGAAACATAAATCATAATTGAGTCGTGAAAGTTTTCAATATTCTCTCTCTCTCTCTCTCTCTCTCTCTCTCTCTATATATATATATATATCTAGGTATATATATATATAGTATATATATATTTATATTGGGTTTTAACGACGTACTGTAATGAAGCGAAGGTACTATTGGCGTCGGATGGATGATTAATGGGGTGATGGGAATGATGAGATGAGGTTTCCTGGTTATGGGAAGGATAGTGGGTAAGGAGCGGCGGTCGTGGCCCGACTTATTGTCGGAGCCATCCGCGGCATTAGCCTAGGACTACAGAGGGAAACCACGAAACAACCCCTGTAACGATGGTCGGCGGCGGGGATCGAATACTTATATAAGTTTACCTATACATAATAATAATATTATACATATATATATATATATATATTATATATATATATATATTATATATATATAGGGCCTATATATATATATATATAATATAATTAATATACTATGTATTGATAACAATCAATACGGTGCTGTGTAACGCATGATACGGTCACAGTCGCATGGTGTGTGTAATGAAGGAGATAGCCTATTAACATGTGACATGAGACAAAATACACTTCATGTGCTCGCCGGAAGTTCCGGTTCATAACACACAAACAAAGCTACTTCCGGCGCGGCGAACTGTCAGAGTGTACCTGTATGTGAACTACTAGGAAAACGATACAATTGTATTCGAACGCGTTTAGAGATAAATTTTAGATTTAACCAAATGGGGCCAGGCGCGAGTTTTTTTTCAGCTACCGGTTGTTTTCTATTAGCCAATCGCAGCTCGTCTAGGCTGTTCGCGCGGCAATACTTATCTTCTGTAGAATTGCTGACTTCAATGTTTTAGGTATCGGTGTTTTAGATTTTTTTTGGTAACAGCTACAGCACTATGCTGGATAACGAAATATGAATAATGTGATTATTATGAAGTAATGATGTTTTCAGCATTGGGTTAATGAAGAGGTCAGATTTTTCCATTTCAGGCTACATAAATCAAAAATGATTTACACATTAACGGTAGAAGATTTGATGTGATTTTGAATTTTCGGATAAATAAACTTGAAAAATAAATAAACTTGAAAAGATTAACTGAATTTTAAATATCTTGTGTCTGTGTGGTGGTATATGAGGAAAAATCAACCTTGTTCAGAATTCCGTGCTCAGGACAACATTTAAATACTGAATAATCATTTCATTTATATTTTGTTATCCAGCATAGTGCTTTGGCTGTTTGATAAAAAAAAAATCGCGACCGGGGCACCTGAAGAGCGTATACTGGAATAAAGTCGACTCGGTTGTGTGACATGGGTTTGGGTGTCCAACCTTTGAACCCTAACCTCATTATATTGAAAAGTACCCCGAAGCCCATGTCACACGACCGAGTATCTTTATTCCAGTATTCGCTCTTCAGCGCCCCCAGTGGACTGGCTGGCATGGTGAACCGTCTGTCAGGAGACCGGGGTTCGATTACCGCCATAGTCGATTATCTGGTCGGATGTTGTGTTTTCTCTCAGCATCATGTAGGTAAAATGCCGGGATGGTTCCTACACTATAGACCACACCTGCATCTTACTATCATTACCATTACCCAAGAAACCCTCATCTAGACACCAATAGATCTTCGTTATCATTACAGTTCGTATTTATATCCTTAATTCTATAACTTTAATTTACTTATAGATGAAATTATCACAACATTCTGATTTTAAAAAATTCAAACTATGTAAAGAGCGAGGGGTTAACAACTCCTTAAATCCGGTGTACACTTGCCATGACATCTCATTAAAATCCCCTTGAAATCCCTTGAAATCCCCTTGAAATCCGTATGAAATCTCTTGAAATACCCTGAAATCTCTTGGAATCTCTGAAATCACCCGAAATCTCTTGGAATCTCTGAAATCACCCGAAATCCGGTGTACACCAAATTTGCGAGTTGTAAACCCTTCGGTAGAGAGGCAAATTTTAATTTAACTTTCAATTTCAACATATATCGAGTTTTCATTCTCTGACATTAGCTTTCGATTTCGATTAGGGTTTTACGTCTAGCCAGCACTTCTACACATGTGAACATAACACGTGTAATTTGGTGTGTGTGTGAGGAGGGGGGGGGGGGGGGGGGGGGGGGGGGGCACCCGACTGCAACAATGGATAACAAAGGTGAGGGAACCTTGACTAGCTCGCGGATAATCAACACAAAGCTCCGGGAAAGCTTTAATTGCTAGACACTGATATCTATGTGTGGACGTGTATGCGGGTATAGTGAGTACAGGAAATGCAAAGCAAAGATTATGTCGCGTATCTAGAAAATATGTTTACTGATATTTACGCTCTCGACCATACATTAAAGTGTACGTTTCGTTAAAAGATGGGAGTTAATTTGATTTTTTCAATTAAACTTCTGGAATCATTTAAAATTTTCTATTTAATGTTTACAGATTTAATGTTGTGAGCTAGATGTTTAAACGAAGATTAAATGTAATTAAACAGAGTCGCAATTTACATGTGTATGAACCTATATACAGATGGAATGAATATTTTTTAGCTGCATATAAATGGTGTATATTTAGCTGTATGAAATAGATCATTACCGGCATGTGACACTATATTCAAGGTTTTCATACATGATGTAAAAGTTATTAGATGAGCGTAGCGAAGATTTTCACTGAACTCTTACGGAACTTTGTCTGTGCGTTTTTTTGTTTTTTTTGTTTGTAGGCACTGCACAGGTCGCAGGGTTTGACCGATCGACATGAAACTTTTTTTTAATATGCAAACTTATCCAACTTAGAACTGTATAGTTTTGAGGTCTAATCGGTTGGACCATTTTGGAGAAACATCATTTAGAAGTTTCTAAAAACCCCATAAGATTTGGCTGAGCGGAAAAAATTGAAAAATTAAATCTCTTCAATATGATTCAAATTTTCCACAAATGTGAACACAAGAATAATATACATGAATAAAAATTTGGTTTGATATTCGGACCAGCCGTTTTGGAGAAAATAATATAATAAATGTATTTTATTCATCGGAAAGATAGAAATATTAGTTGAAAAATGTTACATTGTCGAAGTCACGGCTTTCTAGATTCATTGACATCGGATGAAGTTCATTTCAAATGATCAAGGTTTGTAGAGTTTTCGATTATACTTTATATAGACATCTCGCTCATCGTTCAACGCACATCCTGCGTTTGCCTAGTTAAAAATATCTGTATATTCTCATCAACTGGAATTGTGGAAAGCTTCCTCAAAAATAATTACCGGACAATTGCATTACATGCCTATGTATCCACACATATGCGTTTCTCAGACAGTTAACTTGGCCAACACTTTTCATATCACTACTTTCATATGCCAACAGCAAGGCTTGGCTCCCTGTTTTTATAAGTTTCTGTTTTGGGTTTAGATGAGCGTAACGAAGACTCAATCAATTTATTTTACTTATGGCCCGTTGTACGGATGATAAATTTGTTGATTAAGCGATAATTAGTGGATTAGCTTGTTATTACCCTTGGTTACCAATGTTATTTTTGTACTGCAATTGATTAACTAGCTTAATTAATACATTTTTATTATTGGTAATATGGGCCCTTAGTAATAAAGTCGCTCACACTCTATTGTAGGTCTCTCTATATAGACTTTAGCTGGGAGAACTGTGACCTCTTACAAAACAATTGTCCCTTTAAAATTATTTGATACATGATTATATTAGGTCCTTCAGGCTTCAAATTACACGCCCATTTTTCTTTCATAATTAAAAATATATTTTTAAATATCATTCACTCAGCTATATCATTCTCCACATATCAAATAATCAATTCAGGAAAGAGAAAATCTCCTTACTACATCAATTTTTTTTCCATTCATGCTAGATTTACAGTACACCCCTCATTTCCGAAACGTTAGAATGAAATCTAATTTAAAATCATATAAGCCCTGTAGTATCTCGTATAAAATAGAACAGTATTCCCTAAAGTATTCTTTCCTCTCTCTCTCTCAACAAGATGCTGTGTTGTTCTTTCGGATTATTATGTTATAAAATGCCATCGTATCTTCGTATATACGGACAACAATAGAATTTTGAAATAGGAAATTTCTTTCGATTTTGTATAGTTGAAGATCAATCCGCGAATCCAAGTTGATTTTAGCCAATTAAGGATACCCAATTGACTATTTTCTATAAACGGTATTTCTATATTGAATTTACGATTTGTATAAATAAAAATGAATTATTATTATATGATTGAGAAGTACTGTTGGGCGTGGGTTCGAATCCTGCATAAAATACGATATGTTTTTTATGTTAATTTATAACAATCACCGTTCTCGTGACATTCGTACCCCCATATAACCTAGCTGACGGTGTGGATTTTCTTGCTAATTCAAAGAACATAACGAAGATTGGTGATTTAAGAAGAGAGCTAAGAAAAAAATGAAGTATAATTAAATCGAGTATGTTTGACTGTAATTGCATTAGGTATAGTAACCATTACCACCTGTTTTATGAACAATCTGTAATGAATAAATAAATATGTAATATGTAATATAATCGTCATTAATGGTGGAATGTGGACATTACGAAATATTAGAGAAATTTGTATATTTCTTCATATACGTACTGAATGAGGTAATGATTACATGAAATGAGATTTAAAATCTAAATTAACTTCGGATATTATTGCTTATCTATGGTGACCTATTTCGGGCTTCATTTCTTAGCTCATGTACACTGAGCTATTTCATTGCATGCTTGAGGGTTATGGTGTACACTTGAGGAATTTCAGAGTTTGCACACGTAAAGTAGACGTGGAAGTCAAGTTTATATTACTAATACTTATGCTAATTTCACTATAAACATGATCGAATAAATTTAGAAACTACTTTAACATGTATTGGTTACCTTAGATCAATATTTTGAAGAGCTTTTTCATTGATTATATTTGCTTTGCAATTAATCGGAAGAAATATTGATACAAAAGTTACGTCTTTATTGAAAACCAATGATCAAGACTCATAAATGTGAATTGATGATAGCTGTGTGTGATAGCTGTAAATGTAGAAATAATAGCTATAACAAGCAATTCTATTGAGATTAGTGCCCGCTTAAATGGATTTGTGAAATGTCAAATTAATATACCGTAGCTAAAAGTGTCGATTGAATAATTTAAATTGATAAAGTTCGCCGTTCAAAGTTGAACAAAACAATCTGTTAAATTCCACATTAAACCGGTATACCATTCAATACTTTCATTATTATTTGATGTGTTTTGAGAGTAGATATAAATGCAAACTTGAACTTCAAAATCTGAGAAAGAGTAATATAAGATACCATCCAATTGAAGGAAATGTATTTTCCATCCAATTCGATCCTTACGTCGTTCCAGATCTTTCAAAAAACCGTCCAACCAACCAACCGTACGATTCTATTTTCCTCATCAAATATTCATTTGTTATTATACTATAGCAATCCTGAGTTAAGTTAAACATAACTTTATTTGTTCGTTTTGTTCAATCTTGTATATAAGGTACGTCCTTTCCTTTGTGAGTTGCCTTTTAGCCATGATACGCCTTCTAGTGCAGACCACTTGAGGGATTTCATTTCAGATTCCACAGCCTTGTGGATGTGAACGCATTCTATTTACAATTCACTTATGCCAACAATACAGACACGAAGTCGATCATAGGACGTGGAAAGACAAGTCTGCCAAATCTTTTTCAATATTGGATGAGCGAAGCGAAGAAACAATTTACCGTACTTTAATAAAAAAGTGTTCATTTTGTGCGCTTCACAGTCCAAACGAAAGCACAAATAAATTGATAGAACTTGTCGTGATCTGGCTTGATCCTACGTAGTTTTGAGGCCCAATCGGTTTCACTTTTGAGAAGAACTAGCTAAATTTCGAAATTTTGAACATTCCAAAACATGAGTGATATGATTATTTTTATGACAGAGTATAAGACCAAATTTTTGTAGCAATTAATTTCATCTCACCACAAATCAGATCATACAAATATCATGTAAACTAAGTACAAATGTTAATTCTGAATCGACAGTATTCTAGAAAATACTTTTCTAAACGTCTAGAATCAGGTCCATTAGAAGATGTTCAAACACAAAGTCAATACGATAGTTTATATGTGACGTTGACGCTGAGAATGTTGAGCTGCGAGCGAGTCCCCCTTGAGAGGATTGTCAACGAACTGAAAAGCAAACATAAAAATGATTTCCAATATTTCAAATATCACGTCTACACGTTGACCCGTGGTTAGACAATTGCAAGCCACAGTCTCTTTGATTCTTTTTTTCTTTTTTTTTTTTTTAATGTTGCCTAACGACCCCACCAACAGCTAGGTTATACGGGGGTACGAATGAGCGGATGATAATGAAACGATGAAGAGATGATAGATGAAAGGACGTTTACAAAAACCCATGCCTTATGCGGGACTCGAACCCACGCCCAACGGTGACTTCAGTTACTACCACTAGCGATAATTGACTTGGCCACCGGGGCGGCTGTCTATTTGATTCTAGTTTGAATAAATACCAAGAGTTCTATTTCAACTCATCCCATTCGATGTTGACAACAATGTTTGTAGAATTGTTCACAACAATGCAAACTCCGCACTGCTGAGATCTACCGGCAAATTGAATTTCGAGGAAATATAGACTCTGAGTTTCATGCATATTTTAAGTACGTTCATCCAACTGACACTTACTGCATTATCTTGACAATAGAGTACTGTTATTTTCTTCTACCCTTTCACGTCTAAATGTACTCTTGCTAAGATAGAACACAAATACACGAGAGAATCGCAGTGAAGACGTTGGAAGTCCTCGCTAGCTATAGTACTTTCAAGGGTTACCAAAGACATGGAAAGCCACCTCTCGCACTAAAATATATAATATATATTTATATATATATATATATATATATATATATATATATATATATATATATATATATATATATATATATATATATTGGATGTTATGGCCATGTCATAAAGGATAGCTCCTCGACCGGGACTCGAACCCGGGACCTTCTGGTTGCCGGTCAGCTTCTCTCCCACATGATCACATATACACGTATATATATATATATATATATATATATACATATGTATATACACACGGACATGAACATTGGCGCAAAATGACCTCCCTGTCGACGCGCCTTGAAACCCAACATTCATCATTCATTCATTCATTCATTCATTCATTCATTCTATTCTAACATTCATTCATTCTAGTGTAAGGTTACCCTTGACTAGACTATAGACACGTCACTATTGAGTCGTGAAAATTTAATTTTTTCTTGCATTTCTTAACAGTGTGGCTACAAACGATTCCTCTCACAGCTCCTTAATAATTCAGCGAGTAAATAAGAGTGGGATACGGAACTTGCTTGGACAGTTGCAGCTAAATCGCAAATCACAGCTGAAGGAAATTAGCAATGTAAAGTATTCCATTCATTTATTATGTTGAAAGTTGAAAAGTATTAGATTAGTTTCTAATTGGGTAATATATTTGCTGACTCTTGAAATCTCTGTTGAATCTCTCAGTATATATATCTTACACGTAGGCCTACGTATTCAATTAATTTTGGAAATTGAGTTTCGTATCGTCTTATCTTTTCGTAATTTACCTTTTTTTATATAATTAATCTTTGCATAGCTTTTGTTTGTTGATGAACTTCAACTTTTTAAGCTTTGACGACAAGAAAGATGTAAATTCGTCTTAATGAGATTAAAGTCTTGGAAATAGAACAGAATTAATCTTTTGATCTTCGAAGTTTCTGATTTCCACAAACAATCATTTCTATACGCCTTGTCGATCTTGTTCATATTTACGAGAATGGATTGTAAAGACGTTCACCAAAAGAGGTTCATAAAATATTAAAGGACATCACAGCCCTGAAATTCGATTTAAACGACTAATTACGATATTTCCCTAATTTTGAAAATTAACTGAGAATCAACTTCTCAATTTCGATTTATTTAAATTAATTTATTTGACATCCAGGACCTGGCCTTTTTTCCAAGTCGTGACATAGACATTTATTTAGTTATTTAGTTATTTAATTATAGTACTTTTACTAGATATTACTAGATTCTGTACATGTTTCTAAAGAGAATCGCTAATGCCTACGTCATGACTAATGGTCTCTGGAGGACAAAAACATTAATAATAACTGAAATTAAAATGGTGATTTCTATTTCTAAATTTATTATTTTAAATTATTTTTGACTGAATATGTTGATAATATCCAACTTTTATAGGATGAAATGTTGTATATTATTGGTGAATAAATTAGTAGAGAGAATATATAAGCGTATATAAATTCAAAGAATATATATATATATATATATATATATATATATATATATATATATATATATATATATATATATATATACACACAATACATGCCATATTTTTAAACCAGTGTCAATAAAGCAGTTCTACATTTCGTAAACTATTTGATCGACTCTGGTTTCAATCAATGGAGGATACATCCAATAAATCACTCCCTCCACAATCATGAGCCTCATCAATCTATCCTTATCATTCTCGAATTACTACAAAGCCATCTGAAATTCCATCCTCAAATTAACTTCGACTCCCGTATTTCCAATTCCAGTATAAACCTTCACATGAACGGCAATATTAGTTATACGCTCAAGTAACGTGTATTTACCAATCGGAACTCCCGACTATCCCGTGGGGTAAACGTTCGTCCCGGTTTGTCAACAATCTATTCTCCTTCCTCCTGTATCAATTAGTCCTGGAGAAACGTAGAAACGTATAAATTATACTCTAAGCCACGAGAGATGAAGTTTCCGAGCGACCGTCTCCCCCGTTAAACAACACTAGTGCACGGCTGGTTCGGACCTGTATATATATATATATATATATATATATATATATATATATATATATATATATATATATATATATATATATATATATATATATGTAAATATGTATTTATATATATGTATGTATATGTATATGTATATGTATGTATATGTATAGTTAACGATGTATTATTTAATGTGTGACCAATAAAAGAAATATATATATATATATATATATATATATATATATATATATATATATATATATATATATATATATATATATATATATATATGTGTAAATATGTATTCATATATATGTATGTATATGTATATGTATATGTATGTATATGTATGGTTAACGATGTATTATTTAATGTGTGACCAATAAAAAAAAAATATATATATATATATATACATATATAAAAGTCCCAGAGTAGGCCTATCAACATTTGTCAGTACGAGATTGCGATTAAGAAGCGCAATTACATCTTTCAAATCATTAAAATGGTGTCGTAGCAACGAGATTGCCGAAGAGAAGTTTTTACATTTACGTAGTTGGTACTCGAAGAACTTGTGCCCGTGAAAACAAGTGTATAATGTTATATTCGGGTATCTTGTCGCTATAGATGGGTTGAACCCTCGATGTCAATTGTTTGGGTGTTCACATCCGATCTTACCCGGCTATTGTCTTCGGACCGTGCCTTTAGTGCAGTTAATTGCCATCATAGCAGCTCTCTGTTGCGCCTTAAATCACAAGAACTATATTATTAATTACTTTCCTGTGCGAGAGGGAGAGAGAGAGAGAGAGAGAGGGAGAGAGAGAGAGAGAGAGAGAGAGAGAGAGAGAGAGAGAGAGAGAGAGAGAAAGAGAGAGAGGAAGTTTGGGCATTTAGAGGTGTTTTGAAGACAATGGGTTGGAGATTATTTAAATGGAAGGAGGATGTTTTCTGACAGATGAACTAGTTAGAGAAATAATTCGAATGATCTGTCACAAAGTTAATTGTAATTACATATCCGAATCGAACGTGTCTGTTTGGTACATATCTGTTCATCAAATAACATTCTAGCTGTTTGATGAACGAATTAGATAATTTAATAGCATAGTATAATCAGTAGCGAAGCGTCGGGGTAATCATTGAGACAGTGTCTACCCAACGAAAAAAAGGGAAAGGACAAAATTGTATATCTCTATTTTCATTTCTTAATTGATTTCAAATTTCTCCAGGAGACGACATTTTGCCTTATGACGGTGTGACACGCTGTGTGCGGTGCGTGTGTATGTTTCTGTGCCGTGGCTATCTCCTATGCTTTCGCTGCTATGCTTGTGAGACGCTCTGGACAGTTGTCTCTTCCCGAGCTCCTATTATACGTGTAATCGAGTTGTGAGCATGCTCGGATTTCAGGCCATATATGACAATTAAACAGCGCGCTTGAGACCCGTCTCCTACACGTGTTATTTGAGCGGGCTTTCATTTATTTTTACGTCAAGTCGCAGATGAAATATTGGTCCAAATGTACCCTTCGCCTATTGTATTGTATATCTATTTATCTATGTATATTTATCTATCGCTTATTGTATATTTATTATCTATCTATTCATCGTGTTGTTATTTTATTTATTGTTCTTCTAACATGTATATTGGGTAGTTAATTTTCATTTCGAGAAGGAATTGGAATGTAATTCTTCAAGTCAGTAATAAATGGTAGAAATGTGACGTAAGATCGGAAACACAATTCGTCACTCTAAAAATGTCCATCACTCAAGTCAAAAGTTACATAAACAGTGCATCCAGCTCTTGAATTTCTAAACTACCTAAACCCTTCGGTCATTTTTTCATGACTGTTATTTTTGAAGTGTATTTCTTAGCTTTACAGTTATTCCTACACTTTATCGCGGGATTTTTTATTTTTTATTGTACTAATCCTAACCAATCAACATCCTGAAAAATGAGCCGATATCCAATCAAGAGTCTGAAAAATTGGTGATATATACATTTTGACTCCAAGTAGGCCTACTATAGCTGGCTTTACTGAAGCTTAAGGCTTATCTAGATTTACTAATACACTCTTTCGTGTCTCCCCTGTAGGATTGTCACGCTTCGCCACTGAGTATAATATAACATTTAAATATACAATATGATATAGTAAAAGTCCACAATATATAGTTAAGTATGTAGTAAATGTTTTTTTTTAATAACATCGAAACTTGATACAAAATCATTGTTCCCTACTAAGGCTAAGGATGAAAGGTAGGATCGTTTGGACGGGGCACCACAAAGGCGATCTTACCACCCCATTTTATTATTATTTTAAATTAAATAAGTAAATGTGAGAGAATAAAACTTGTTTCACGATCGCTAGCATAGTTTTAGCACACTTGTTATCACTGAATCAATTCCCAGAATACTTCAATACAAATTTGTCTCCCATAAATATTCATGATATTAAATATGAGATAGTCGAGTTACATGATCCCTTACGATAGTAATGGAATGATGCCTCTGAATGAATGTGACGTATAATTAAAATATTTTATTCTATTGATAAAATTCTTCACATCCACCCTCGACTTCTGTAATTCAATTAACCTCGCTCTATAGTCACTAAGAGAGAGAGAGAGAGAGAGAGAGAGAGAGAGAGAGAGAGAGAGTCGCTATAACTTGATTTGCAACATTGTTCAAATTATATGTCATACACTTTTACAGTCTCTTCGTTAGAACACCCTGTTTTTACCTCAGTTCTGCCAATAGCGAGACAAAAAACAAAAAAATAACAAAATTGCGTTTTATAAATTGATTCATATTCATGTTATATACTTCAATTCACGGGAAAAGAGAGTTGTCTACCAACTGATAACTGTAAAGGCAATGGCAAAGAAAGTCAGAGCTTTAAATATTCAACACTTTCGAAAGACGTAGTTTTAATCATAAATTTTGACGTTTAAAATCATAATGCTCTTAGAAGACAGAAATCATAACGGTGACTAGGAGTATTTCCTGGTTTCCCTCAGTCGTTCAGGACAGTACTGGGATGGTTCCTAGATAACAGGTCATGACCGACTCCTTCCTACTGTACAAAAACACATAATTAAATAACCTTCCATCTCATCATCCCATCATCTTATATATCATTCACCGACGCCAATATATCTGATAGTCATCATCAGTATACCATGCGTCATAAAACACGACGCGTGCAATATAAATGACTAAGAGCCGATTGTACCAACTGATGATTAAATATTAATCAGTTCATCATTACTTAAGGTACAAAATAACATAGGTAACCAAGGGTGATAACAAGTTAATTTGCTTTTGCTTAATTCACTGATCATCACTTGGTACAACCGGTTCTAAATAACGCTGATATTCCTGTTTTTTATATGGGTAAATACTCTCTTTCATGATTTCACGTATATCCCTCTCTACCTTCTCTTACTAGAAGAGAAAAATACGAATTACAATTCCTAAGAAGCCAAAAGAGCTTCGAGGCACAAAGAACATTCTTTCCATCGATTTTAATTGAAACCAATTTTAATTTTCCATTCCACGTCTTTATTCTCTTGTATCCAAGAATTGAACAATTCATTTTCCGTCTTTTCTATTCCCAGTAGCCCTCCTTCCACCCTCCCCCCTTCACCCCCTCAAGCCCTCTCCTTGAACCTCAGGATCTTCAGTTTGAGTGAATTGAGAGGTTTTTTTTATATCTATTATCTGTCGAGGGTGCCACTCTCACCACAGCTTGAGTTATTTTATGACACTCGGCCGTAATAACGTATTACGGTCCACGTTTACGATACAAGACGACGCTAATCACTTGGAATTGGCTGTTACCTGATTGAAACAAAATTTAAAATAACACGTGGTTCATTATAGGGGTTTGCGTCTGTTATTAATTGAATTTACATTAATATTTTCAATAATTTATCTTGATTCGATGAGCGTTAGCGAAGAGTTTCCATGCAACTCTTACGGAGTTTTGCCTGTGTGTGTGTTTTTGTTTGTTTGTTTGTTTGTGCGCACTACACAGATCGCAGGGTTTGACCGATTGACATCAAACTGTTTTTTATACGCAAACTCATCCAACTTAGAACTGTATAGTTTTGGGGTCAAATCGGTTGGACCATTTTTGAGAAACATCATTTCAAAGTTTCTAAAAACCCCATAAGATTAGGCCGAGCGGAAAAAATTGAAAAATAAAATATCTCCAATATAATTCAAATTTTCCTCAAATGTGAACACAGAAATAATACACATTAATAAAAATTGACGTGCAATTCGAACCAGCCGTTTCGAAGAAAATAATTCTATACATGTTTTTTATTCATAGAAAAGATGGAAATATTAGTGGAAAAATATTGCATTGTTAAATTCACGGCTTCCCAGATCCATTGGCATCGGATAAAGTTCATTTTATATGATCAAGGTGTGTAGAGTTTCGCTCATCTCACAACGCACATTCCGCGTTGGCCTAGTATGTATACATATATTAGTGGCAGAATATTTATTATTACTTCAATATTTTCATTATGTAGATTATGTGAGATTTAATATAATTTTTTTTGAAATGTATACCCTTTGGAATCCTGATTCAATAATAGGAAGCGATTACATTTTGGGTCATGTTTCTGTTATCGATCATAATTTTTATACAAAAAAATATCTGTAGGCTGTAGTTAGTTATGTTTAGTTATGTATACTGCAGTTGGTTGTCAGCTGATTAGTTTAGGTGATAGGTGACATTCATAACATAAATTATGTCAAATACATTACACGGCTCTGATCTTATTCCAATTTTTAAAAAATATATTAATTTGAATTTGGAAAAGAGGAGAACAAATATAAATTTCACATTTTCATGATATTCTTCTGAATTATTTCGACATGACATATTATATTAAATTATTGTCCCCGCTAGGGCCAGCGGCGTTATGCTAGCTAGCCCTGAATAAACGCCACTGAATTATACAAATAAATCAAAATATATGTGACTAAACTGATGGAGGTGCCGGGATAGGTTCGGCTCCTCCACATATAACTTCTATATTTATTTGCTTGCTCGAATGTTGCATGTTGCTGAATTTTAGTGGAAACTAGGAGTCATCTTCTCCACTTCAGAAATTATAATGAATAATGAATATATTAGTTTTTCAGGATCTAGCCTTTTTTCTGAGCCGTGACGTGAACATACTCAATTCTGTTCGAGTTTTTATACAGATGCCTACGTCATGACATGGTCTCTGGAGGACCGAAGAAAATTAAAATAACTGGAATTGAGATGATGATTTCTAGTTTTTCCTCAAATTAGGAGATAAATATCGTAATTATTCATTAAAATCTAGTTTCTGGGCTGTGATGTCCTTTAAAAAACAAAAAAACAAAAAACAAGTCGGGAAAACCCCGATTCAGATCGAATGAAAGTCTTTCTATCCATCGTTAATCCATTCAACGTCCATCACTTTCAACCTCGGGCACAAAAACACACCTCACAACTTCGTTAAACGGAACAACTTCGCTAAAATTCCGCGCCGCGTTTCAATCGCTGTTCAACATCGCGTTTACCGCATCACTATTGTTATTCGCAATTTTTATTCTACATGCTCGGCAAAATTGTTTAGAATTTCTCTTTCAAACAAAACAATACAAAAAAACACTTCTATCTGAATTGCGAGGGAAATGTTGACCTCTGCAGAAAAAGTTGTGAAATGGCCAACAAGTTTCGACCACACTGCGTTTTTATACGGACTCGTAACGGCCGTGTTTCGTTACGCAATACGACGCACGTATTGTGTTATCTACGCAATGACCACAGACGTGCTGCTTCTTACGTTGCGAGATTTGGTATAACGTAAATATAAATTGTAACAAATTGATAATGTTGTGTAGGGGAGTACTAGGAAAACGCCATATATGCGTTGTTAGACGAGCGGATAGTAATAGTATGGGTAAAAACTGCTTCGAGTGGTACCAATTTAGCACATTTATTTTCTTTCTTCAAAATGGCTGACACGATCAAGCTGAAAATTTTTAGACATGGGTACCAAAATGGAATTCAACTTCACGCGAAATTTCATTTTTTGGAAAATATATATTTTTCTTTCCGCCATGTTATTCTAATGGGAATTTTTGAAATTTCTTAAATTCATAAAAAAAAAAGTTACGCTCCGATAATGCCACAAAACTATACAGATCTAATGAGTTAGATGAGGAACCATATTGAAAAAAAGTTTGAAGTTGATAGCTGTAGCCGTTTGACCTGTGGAGAACCGACAAAAAAACATGAAAAAAAAAAAAAAAAAAAAAAACGAACATCAATTTTTTTCAGTATGTCAAATTGAATCCTCGCTAAAGCTCGTCTAATTTACATTTTCAAAATGAAATTCTATATTTACGTAAACTTGTATTTATTTTGATTACAAGATTGTGATACTTTCCACAATCTTTATTATTCAATGAATGAAACTTTGAAACATGCCTCATGAATGTTTACAAGCTATAATCAAAGCTAAACGTTTTTGATGACGAGTTAAAGACTTCATGAATATTGCATGTATTTATTTATATCAAGCCAATCTGGTTTAGACTTCACTAAAGTCACCAAGTCTAACCACCACATAACAGAATGGACCAATCACAGCTCGCCCTGTACCACATAAATCGAGATGGCAGTAAGGGCGAGTTTAATCCACGGCCTACATGAATAGCGGTGGCTGTAAACCCAGGTACTACATATTGATTAGAAAAGCTCCCGGAAAACCGTTATGAATATCGTACGTAAATCAAAAACAGGCTTTACGTACGAAAGAAGAAGGTCGTCTACCAATATAACAAACCAAAATATCACCGCTATAAATGTAATATTTTGAAGGTTTTATGATTTTAGGACGAGGTTTACGATAAGGAACGATACTACATCTTTAATTAATGTTAAGGGCACGGTGATAGTGCATGTTATAGTGCACGGTGCCTATAAAAATAGAGGAATTCATCTTCACTATTTTTTTCCATGTTCACGAATCTGAGAAAGGTCTGATAATGGTCTGAGAATGGTCTGAGAAAGCTCTGAGAAAGGTCTGAGAATGGCCTGAGAATGGTCTGAGAAAGCTCTGAGAATGGTCTGAGAATGGCCTGAGAATGGGTTTACAATGGCCTGAGAATGGTCTGAGAATGGCCTGAGAATTGTCTGCGAATGGTCTGAGAATGGTCTGAGAATGGTTTTACAATGGCCTGAGAATGGCCTGAGAATGGCCTGAGAATGGCCTGAGAAAAGCCTGAGAATGGTCTGAGAATGGTCTGAGAATAGTCTGAGAAAGGTCTGAGAATGGCCTGAGAATTGTCTGCGAATGGTCTGAGAATGGTCTGAGAATGGCCTGAGAATGGTTTTACAATGGCCTGAGAATGGTCTGAGAATGGCCTGAGAATGGCCTGAGAATGGCCTGAGAATGGCCTGAGAATGGCCTGAGAAAAGCCTGAGAATGGTCTGAGAATGGTCTGAGAAAAGTCTGAGAAAGGTCTGAGAATGGCCTGAGAATTGTCTGCGAATGGTCTGAGAATGGCCTGAGAATGGCCTGAGAATGGCCTGAGATAAGCCTGAGAATGGTCTGAGAATGGCCTGAGAATGGCCTGAGAATGGCCTGAGATAAGCCTGAGAATGGTCTGAGAATGGTCTGAGAATAGTCTGAGAAAGGTCTGAGAAAGGTTTGAGAATGGTCTGAGAATGGCCTGAGAATGGTCTGAGCATGGTCTGAGAAAGGTCTGAGCAAACAACGGTTAGAGACGATAGCGTCTACTCTACACACGTGACCTAGAATGCCAAGCTAGATTTAACAACGGCAAGTTTACCTTGCTACGTAGGCAACTTATCCGTCACGGCTGTCGGGCGGGCTGCCGAAAACATGCAGGTCAAGGCGTAGTCGAAATTGAATTAGTAGTTTCTTTACTTGACAGGATAAGAGCTTTTGCAAACTTTGAGATATATTTTGGAAGGAAGAATGAGAGGAAAATACAAAAAAAAATCTTCGTCTTTAAACTTATCACATGGTTTGTTAACAAGTTTCTGGGGCAAGTAAACTTTTTGTGTGCGTATGAAATGAAAGTTTTCAACCATATTAGAGTAAAAGTGTTGAATAAAAGTTATAACTTTCTTGACTGATTTGTAACTTCTGTTAGTTCACTTTTAGACTGTGAATAATCATGACGCTTGGAAATAGAAAAGTATATAAAATAAAGAGACTAGAAATGATGTGTGCATGAACTTACTTATCTAATAAATGTTCGTATGTTTGGTTCTCTGGTGAATGTAATTTATTGAACGTGGGACCGGAATCACCAACATTGGAATAGACTAACTGGCAGTTCAGTTTGTTATCACCATGGTTACCCATGTTATTTGTTCTCTCTCACTCGCAGAATAAGTTTAGAAAGACTTTCTAACGGACCTCACAATATTCATACAAATACAATCGTTGATAATCCGCGATTTTTTTAAAAATAAATTGCTTTATATGGAATACAGATAATGGAATGAATTGAGTATCACTCACGAGAATCTGATTGCGTTTTAATAAAGAACTTGAAACATACTTTTGTGGATGATTAGACGAGCTTTAGCGAGGATTCAATTTGACATACTGAAAAAAATTGGTGTTCGTTTTTATATATATATTTTTTTTTTTATGTTTTTTGTCGGTTCTCCACAGATCAAACGGCTACAGCTATCAACTTCAAACTTTTTTTCATAATGGTTCCTCATCTAACTTAGATCTGTATAGTTTTGTGGCATTTATCGGGCTATTTTTATGAATTCTAGACATTTGAAAAATACCCATTAGAATAACACAGCGGAAAAAAAGAAAATATTTTCATTTTTCAAAAAAATGAAATTTTGCGTGAAGTTAAATTACATTTTGATACACATTTCTGGAAATTTCCAGCTCGAACGGGTCAGCCATTTTGAAAAAAGAACATAAAATGTGCTGAATTGGTACCACTCGAAGCAGTTTTTACCCATTTTCACCCATACTATTACTATCTGCTCGACTAACAAGTAACAACGCATATATGGCGTTTTCCTAGTATAAGTTTAATAAAACATGGCTTACATGTCGTATTGTGTATTAACAATGTCTTCTTGTTTTTTTCAGGTAAGATCAAAGATCCAGAAGTGGATGGTTTAACCGAGCTCCAGATCATGTCGAGAACAGTAAGTCTTATTACAAAACTGTTTTCTATTATTTCAACTTTTCTCAAAGGGGGAGCTACCCCTATTTTCAGTTTCAACCTAAAATATAAACAATCGTAGTAGCTTTACGTCTGAATATATTGTAGTGAAACCTTAGATTAATGGGGTTTCATTACTCCATAGTGAAACTGCTTCACACCATTCAGAGAAGTATCTTCTGAAATACTGTCTACCCTTATTAAACATTGTCAACAGGCCTCATGTTAACTGTGTGTAACGGTACGCTTTGAGATCAATTATACAAGCATCCATTCAGAGCATAACAAAGCCCATGTCACACAGCCAAGTATACTTTATTCCGGTATACACTCTTCAGCGACCCTTGAAAAACAATTACTACATATCAAAATTTCGAAGCTGAAAAAATTCACCTCTCTGGTAATTATTTTTGCCGATCAAATATTTTACTATCGCTAAAAACGACACAATAATGCCGAATCCAATAACATTATTTTCCCTTTCAGTTCTCTATCCATAAATCACTCCACATGAGTATCAAAGTATTGTAATATATATTTATATCTACGATAGAGGAAGGTTCCGAGCGACCGTCCCCTCTTTTCCACATCACTAGCGCGCGGGGGGTTCGAATCTTCGTTTCTCGTCAATGTAAATATAACGATACATAAATCGTAATAAAATAGGTCTGCCAATAAAATCAATCCATTGGTTTCAATAACCTATCAATAACCATGTCGCATATGACCAATAAACTTTGATTTCCTGTACATTATTCGCATGGACGTATTTTTCTCGTAAAATACAGCATATTCTTCTGTATTGTGACTGTATTTCATATGTGATTCTGTACACAGCTGGATTCGGAGCTGAAAAAGAGATCTATTCAAATGTGACTAGGAAAACGCCATATATGCGTTGTTAGACGAGCGAATAGTAATAGTATGGGTAAAAATGAGTAAAAACTTCTTCGAGTGGTACCAATTTAGCACATTTTATGTTATTTCTTCAAAATGGCTGACCCGATCAAGCTGAAATTTTTAGAAGTGTGTATCAAAATGTAATTCAACTTCACGCGAAATTTCATTTTTTTGGAAAATAGAAATATTTTCTTTTTTTTCCGTCATGTTATTCTAATGGGTATTTTTGAAATTTCTAAAATTCATAGAAAAAAAAGTTACCCCCTATAATACCACAAAACTATACAGATCTAAGTTAGATGAGGAACCATATTGAAAAAAAGTTTGAAGTTGATAGCTGTAGTCGTTTGACCTGTGGAAAACCGACAAAAAAACATAAAAACGAACACCAATTTTTTTCAGTATGTCAAATTGAATCCTCGCTAAAGCTCGTCTAAATACAGAATATTCTTCTGTATTGTGACTGTATTTCATATGTGATTCTGTACACAGCTGTATTCGGAGCTGAAAGAGATATTTATTCAAATGTGATTATTCTCATTTGAAGTCTGTGTCATGTGTAATATGTATCACACTACGTTAAACATTGTTTTGCGTCCGTTTTGATGACGTCATGTTTGATTGATCACGTGGTTGATTTCGTTAATTAAAATACGGTACAATAGTTCGTTCAATATGATATGTATTGTCCATTGGAGTAGATTTAGAGAAATATCAGTTGTTCGGTGATAACTGTCGAGCGGTGAGGGATATCGAAATTATAATAAAGAGGAAAGATGGATATTTTTAATACCTTCGAGATGGTATAAAATATAACTATAAACTCTTGTCGCATAATTGTCACGTATATACAGCTGGTAATAATTGTATACATTTGACAATTATGTGATCTGAGTTATTAGACGAGCTTTAGCGAGGGTTCAATTTTACATACTGACAAAAAAAATGGTGTTCGTTTTTATATACACATATATATATATATTGTTTTCGTGTTTTTTTTGTCGTTTCTCCACAGGTGAAACGGCTACAGCTATCAACTTCAAACTTTTTTTCAATATGGTTCCTCATCTAACTTAGATCTGTATAGTTTTGTGGCATTATCGGGTGATAACTTTTATTTTTATGAATATTAGAAATTTCAAAAATACTCATTAGAATAACACAGCGGAAAAAAATATATATTTTCCAAAAAATGAAATTTCGCGTGAAGTTAAATTGCATTTCGACACAATATTATGGTAATTTTCAGCTTGATCGGGTCAGCCATTTTGAAGAAAAAACATAAAATGTGCTAAAATGGGACCACTCGAAGCAGTTTTTACCAATTTTTACCCATACTATTTATTACCAATGCTATTACTATCCGCTCGTCTAACAACGCCTATATGGCGTTTTCCTAGTTACTTACCATCTTAAGGCATTGAAATTATCTGTGTTTTCTCCATGTCAGAATTAAGATATCTCATACCGTTCGAAAGGGACCACCAAACAAAAGATATTTCGCTAAATCGACACCCATCTGCAATGAGAGTAGGTATTTTGGTCTCAGTCAACTTGACATATAAACATCTTCAGTGTGACAATTTAGAATTCGGCAGAGATGATTATATTTTTTATATCCAATAGATAATTCACTCATTTTTCCTTACACGGTGCTAACCGGATGAAGTTAACCGATAGCTAAAGTTCAATTCCCTCCAGTATTAGAATCCCAATTAGATCTTCCTCATACGCCAATTAATTCCCGTCAGAAAAACAAGGAGTGGGCCTAGTCAACATCCCCATTCTGTGGTCTGCTCCAGAGCACTTTCCTCCTCTTCCAGAATACCCCAGTGGGGAGAGATTAATCAATTAACGAGGCAAATAGAACGAGGAGGAAAACGTAGTAAGTGACCATGTGCTGATGTTGAGTAGGCTGTGAAGATTCTTTATAATTTTATTGCAGAATATTTTTATGCGTAGAAATTCAATTTTTGAGATGTTATTAGAGGAACGATGACAGGATATGTATATGTCATTTCATCAAGGGTTAGTTTCAAAACCGAGATGTGTAGATTTTGAGTACTTTTCATACAAATATCACGTTTATAGCTTACAACGTATATTGTATATAAGCTATAGTTTCTTCGATTATTCTGAATAAAATTGACACTACTAATTTGAGATTTATCTACTGGTATAATTTGATCTGACATAACTGAATCACCTTTCGGAAATCGAACCCGGGTCTACCCTCAGCAATATGAAACATCGACATAAATCCAGTTATAAAAAACATACATTATTAGACGAGCTTTAGCGAGGATTCAATTTGACATACTGAAAAAAATTGGTGTTCGTTTTTATGTTTTTTTTTGTTTTTTTTTCATTTTTTTTTTTTTTTCATGTTTTTTTGTTGGTTCTCCACAGGTCAAACGGCTACATCTATCAACTTCAAACTTTTTTTCAATATGGTTCCTCATCTAACTTAGATCTGCATAGTTTTGTGGCATTATCGGGCGGTAACTTTTTTTTATGAATTTTAGTAATTTCAAAATACCCATTAGAATAAAATGGCGGGAAAAAAAGAACATATTTTTATTTTCCAAAAAAATGAAATTTTGCGTGAAGTTGAATTACATTTTGATACACATTTCTAAAAAATTTCAGCTTGATCGGGTCAGCCATTTTGAAGAAAAAACATAAAATGGGCTAAATTGGTACCACTCGAAGTAGTTTTTACCCATACTATTACTATTCGCTCGTCTAACAACGCATATATGGCGTTTTCCTAGTTAGATACTTCCCTATAACCATTTAAAAACCCCTGTGGATTTTAGCGACACCCATCAGCACAAAGAAGTAGTTTTTTTATCACCCTTTACAGAACTTTTGCGCATTTTATTTATTGCACTTCGTTAATTTCTAAGCGACCTCCTCTTAGGTACATGCACACCTTACAATATAAAGCAACACAGTTTGAATGTAATTAGTGTTTTAATTATAAATCTCTTTAAATACGAGAGGTAGGATCTTAATTCAAGTTCTAAGCCACGTACTTGTACGAACTAAGTTACCAACTAGTCCTGGCCTTAGTTGTACCGTAGTACAGGCGTCTCCAAACACTGGCCCGCGAGCATCACCAATCCGGCCCAAAATAGTTTATATTGAATACACTGTAAAATTTACAATGCGATTAATTTTTCATACAAAATAATTATCAGATGTTTTTTTTAACGACCAATTAAGAAACACTTTAACTGACATCGATATGGAATTGAACATTTCAATTGTAATGAATGATATGAGATTTATCCTAAAAATTCACAATATGCGACATACATAGGTTATTCTCATAATTAGACGAGCTTTAGCGAGGATTCAATTTGACACACTAAAAAAAATTGGTGTTCGTTTTAATTTTTTTTTTTTTTTTCTTCATGTTTTTTTGTCGGTTCTCCACAGGTTAAACGGCTACAGCTATCAACTTCGAACTTTTTTTCGATATGGTTCCTCATCTAACTTGGATCTGTATAGTTTTGTGGCATTATATTATAGGGTGTTAACTTTTTTCTGTGAATTTTAGAAATTTCAAAAATACCCATTAGAATAACACAGCGGAAAGAAAAAGAAAAAAAAATCCCAAAAGATGAAATTTTACCTAAAGTTGAGTTACATTTTGATACACATTTCTGGAAATTTTCAGCTTGATCGGGTCAGCCATTTTGAATAAAAACCATAAAATGTGCTAAATTGGTACCACTCGAAGCAGTTTTTACTAATTTTCACCCATACTATTACTATCCGCTCGTCTAACGCATATATGGCGTTTTCCTAGTTATGATTAATGAGATTCATGTAGCCCCCCACAAGATGGCGTTGTACTACATGGCCCTTTGACCCTTAGTGGAGGAATCCGTGTGGCCCTTAGGCTAAACATTTTGGAGCCCCTTGCCCTAGTACATACTTTATGCGCATATATACTTGTACCGAAGAAAAAAGAAGGTTCCGAGCGATAACCCCCCCTATCCCACACCTTTAGCGCACGGGTGGTTCGCGCATTGGATACATGTTCTTTACAGTGCGGTTTTCCGCCGGCTTTCAGGGCTTGAAATCGCCGACATAAAACGACACGTCGTTTATGCGCGATGTACACTGTGCATAATATGATGTAGTAAAACAAGAGAATGTATTGAGGGGGTGTATGCACGGTGCTGATAAAAATGGAGAAAATCATTTTTACTTTTTTTTTCTATCGTTACGAACCGGTGTCATTGACTAAATAGTATGGTTACATAATACAATGCATTGGACATCATTATAAAATTCAGGATAGAGTTGAAACAAGGAAATTAAGGGGGTGCGTCGCGCACGGTGCTTACACAAATCGAGAAATGTATCTTTACAATTTTTTTTCCATTTTCAAAAACCAGTATAACTGAATGAAAAGTTCACATCTACAAGAGAATTTTATGCTCTTTAATTTATATGGCGTTCTATTTTTGTGAATTCAATCAGTTTTAAGATAATACGTCAATTAATTTTATCGTATTCTCGTTATTTATTGACGGATCATCTTAAAACTGATTGAATTCACAAAACAGAACGTGATATTTACTAAAGAGCATATAATTATTTTTTGAGTTGATATACTTACTAGGAAAACGCCATATATGCGTTGTTAGACGAGTGAATAATAATAGTATGGGTACAAATGGGTAAAAACTGCTTCGAGTGGTACCAATTTAGCACATTTTATGTTTTTTCTTCAAAATGGTTGACCCAATCAAGCTGAAAATTTCCAGACATGTGTATCAAAATGTAATTTAACTTCATGCAAAATTTCATTTTTTCGGATTTTTTTTTCCGCTGTGTTATTCTAATGGGTATTTTTTAAATTTCTAAAAATCATAAAAAATAAGTTACCCCCCGAATGCCACAAAACTATACAGATCTAAGTTATATGAGGAACCATATTGAAAAAAAGTTTGAAGTTGATAGCTGTAGCCGTTTGACCTGTGGAGAACCGACAAAAAACATTGAAAAAAAAAAAAAAAATCTTAAAAACGAACACCAATTTTTTTCAGTATGTCAAATTGAACCCTCGCTAAAGCTCGTCTAATTATTCAATTACACTGGTTTGTGAACATGGAAATAGTGAAGATGAATTCCTCCATTTTTATAAGCCCCGTGCATTCCCCCCCCCCCCCCCCCCCCGTTAAACTGGAGACTCGGAGGTGAAATGGAGGAAAGAAGTCGAGGATTTTATGAACGGTTCGCCACTCTAGGGGTTAATGATGATTACGTTTTACAAGCAGTCTGTATACGTCTCATTTTATTACATGATGTCTTGTACATGATGAGGGAGTATGGATTATTTCATTCAGTTTTATATAATTCGTTTAAAAGTAATTGGGGTTTTCAAGAAATTAGTTTTTAGACGAGCTTAAGCGAGGATTCAATTTGACATACTGGAAAAAATGTTGTTCGTTTTTTTTTTTTTTTTTTTTTTTTTTTTTTTCGGTTCTCCACAGGTTAACCGGCTACATCTATCAACTTCAAACTTTTTTTCAATTTAGTTCCCCATCTAACTTATATAGATCTGTATAGTTTTGTGGCATTATCGGGTGTTAGCTTTTTTTTATGAATTTTAGAAATTTCAAAAATACCCATTAGAATAACATGACGGAAAAAAAAGAAAATATTTTTATTTTCCCAAAAAAATGAAATCTCGCGTGAAGTTGAATTACATTTATTTTGATACACATTTCTAAAGAATTTCAGCTTGATCGGGTCAGCCATTTTGAAGAAAAAACATAAAATGTGCTCAATTGGTACCACTCCAAGCAGTTTTTACCCATTTTTACCCATACTATTACTATTCGCTCGTCTAACAACGCATATATGGCGTTTTCCTGGTTATTATTATTATTATTATTATTATCATTATACGGAGTTTCAATCATCAGTATCTATTGATTATTGTCAAGTTAATACATCAGTTTTTGTTTGATTGTAAATCTGCGGAGCGAGGCTAGCTCGTGCGCTTGTACGCTCTCGCCAAGGGATGACAGCAAAAACGTATGAATAATTGAACGGAAAGTGTTATAAATAAATTGATAACATTCAGGATTAGCTTTGATACTTTTAATTAAATTTCAAGCATGGATTGCTTGGCTGAGTTTTAAATGAATACATAATATGCATTTAGTTTTGATCAGGTTTATGAAGATGGAGCGTAGAATGTTTTCAAGCATATTGAGTTCTAAGCTTTGGATGAAGACTGAGGTGAGTGGATCACGCGCTAGAGCGCTGAACCGTCATTCGGGAGACTCGGGTTCGATTACCGTCAAGGTTGACAAGCTGACTGAGGTTTTTTGTTTTTCTCTGTCAGTAAAGTGAATACGGGAATAGAATAGTTTTATCAATGTTTTTTTTATTCATTTCAACCCATGAAAACCATTGAAACCATCAGAAGTCATTTAAATCAATCTCATAATAATATCAGAAGATATTATTCATTTAGATCTACATTTTTAACGGATTATTTGTAATTTTGAAGATTGATACTCGATTACAGTAAATTACATTTTGTTTCTAGAGAATACTTTTGATTGATTCAATCTTGATTAATTGAACAACTTTAAGCAAGTGAATATGAAGAACAACGATAGGTTACGGCCGACTCCTTCTGTATATAGACATCTCGTCTGTATGCACTAACTACACTAACATTTTTTTTTTATGTTGCTTCACGACCCCACCAACAGCTAGGTTATACGGGGGTACGAATGAGTGGGTGATAATGAAACGATGAAGTGATGATAGATGAAAGGACGTTAACAAGAACCCATGCCTTATGCGGGACTCGAACCCACGCCCAACGGTGACTTCAGTTATACTACCGCTAGCGATAATTGACTTAGTCACCCTACATATAACCATTTTTTTTTTTGAATAACATCGAAACTAGATACAAAATCACCAATAATGGAGAGTGATATTTTGTTCTGTTTATAATTTTGTTTTCATCGGTGAATGTTTGATGGAATTTGTGTTTCAATTTGATTCTCTGATACATGGGATTATACATTTGATTGGAACGGTTTTAAGCTTCAAATATCAATCATACTCTGATTAAAGGACGTAAAAACATTTCAATTGAATTGAGCATCCCTCATGCTGATATTGAACATGTGTTGAATATACCAATTAATTATTGAATAGTATTTTATATCTATTCAGGAATTTGCTGATTTACAAGGTATGTATAGGCACATGGATGGAAGATTACAATATATTCCACATGAATATACAATAAAATACAATTTCACACATGTAGCTTACGTGATGTTTTGAAATTATAAATTCAGTAGTCATTGAAAAAATAGTAACGAAAGATGAGAAATTATTTGATATATATATATATATATATATATATATATATATATATATATATATATATATATATACCTATATATATAACTTATATATGTGTATAATATGATATACTTTCACGACCCCACCCACAGCTAGTTGTATAGGGGTACGAATGAAGAAACGACGAAATCATGCTGATTAAACGTACGTTTACAAAAATGCGGGACTCGAACCCACGTCTAACATGATTTCAGT
This sequence comes from Brachyptera putata, assembly GCA_907164805.1. Taxonomy (NCBI): domain Eukaryota; kingdom Metazoa; phylum Arthropoda; class Insecta; order Plecoptera; family Taeniopterygidae; genus Brachyptera; species Brachyptera putata. The sequence continues at coordinate 5,896,475 of OU015466.1, read as the reverse complement.
TTCCAGCAATTCCTTAATTATAGTTAACTGACCCACGGGGGCTTCCATTGTATATTTCCCACATAATAGTTGATTCAACGCCGTCGCCAACGCAATATGTATTTTAATTTAGATTCGTTCCAGTTAATCCAAGTTTGTGTTCTCTGGTTAGCGGGCTTAACTGGGACCCGTGGAGGGCTACGTATTAACATCTGATAATTACTTTACCATTAAATTCCAGAATTGCAAAACAGACTTTTGTTCTGTGTGCTCTTGTTTCGCATTAATCTAGCAGTGAACGCATACCAATGTGACCGCAGAAAATCCGCTAGCTTAGAGAGAATAGCGGTTTTAGGGAATACCGAGCGAGTAGTGGAACTTTTAAAATGCTGTAGGGTTATATACAAATAGAAGTATATTGTTGTTACTTATTTAATTTCGAAAGTGATAGCTTACTTCTATTTCAGATTCTGTAATGATCCTATAAGGCCTGGTTATCAATTGAAATATGGATCAGTCATTAAGAAATAGTAATAATGGTGTAGTGTTAGAGTCACACTGTAGGTTCGCCAATAGTTCACCGGAAGATCCGGTTCACCGCCGACCTAAATCATTATTTCGCCTTGAACGGTTCGAGTTTCAGTGCCAGTGCCAACAACTGGCAAAAGCCATTTTGACAGTTGTCTCTTTGAAGTGTCTGATTTGATTCTTATAGAAATATAAATAACCGATATATATAACGGTAGTCACTTGACTACAGTAGTGGCATCATTTGATTGGTCAGAATTTGGTTTGTCATAAATGCTATATGGAAATAGTCATGAGAAATGGATTTATTTAACATATTTTACCTATCAGCATGATAACTATAACACAGTTTCTTATTGTGAACGGTTACCATGGAAACGCTATCATCCATTTAGCCCTATTACCAAAGACCTTATTATCTAACTACGTTAGAAGACGGATGAGCCTTCCAAGCTACGACAGAACGATGCTAGCGCGCGTATCGGAGTGGAGTGAATTATTTCTTCGGTAGGCCAGTTGGAATGATTTTACGAAGATTTTTCCACACCCTCTTTGATTCACATAATTATCCAAGTTTTGTTTTTGAATGGATTCCATCATGAATGGACAAGACGACGCTATCTGTATTATTATCGAGTGCTTTAACCATTTGTTATCCAGGCAAAAGCGAAGTAATTCTTTAGATTCCAATAGATACGGAAATGTGAGTACAGCAAGGCTAGGCCAATTGAAATATCTATTTAAATATCCTCACTACTTATGTTAGAAAATGTGTGTAAATAATTAAAAATTAATAATTACATCAAGTTCGGTGTTATAGGTCTAAGCATTGGACATTGCTGGTAAAGCAGATATCTGTCTTCTAATTCACTCCAGTCCGACAGGTAGTGTTAGTGAGCAATGTCGCCAAGCATTACATGGTAAACAATATAAGTTTTGGATCTTTTTATAATAGGGTCTTTGCTATTACTATTTCATAATGACTAATCCATATATTTCAATAATTGTGAACCAGGCCTAATCAATAGAACTCTGATTCACGGTCTTCTAGAAATAGGTTTTGCGCTACCCAATGACCCATCCAAACGATCCTATTTCGTCCTGAGAGAGAAAGTTTATTTAAAAAACACTGCCGCCAAAACGGTTGCCACACGGACACAGTATAACAAAATGTATAAAAAAAAATGCATTATTTTAAAGAAAATAAGATAAAGAATTAATAATGTGATAGTAATAAGAGGTATAAAACAAAAGAACAAACGGGAATATAAATTGATAACACTGAATTATGAATAGAAAATTAAATGATATGTTGGCCGTATAAATGGTTTCGTAAAATGGTAATAGATCCTCTCAAAGCTAATAAACTTATATGTTCTATAATGTCTTTTTCAATTAAAAATTCTTTACAAAAGTTTACAAAAAATGACGTGATCGTACCCCTTGCTCCAATGCACAACCCAACCACGGTGATGTCTGAAGCATTATACTTCTCAGTATAATAAGGGATGGTTGGATTATAAATGGCTTTCTTTTCCTCATCTACCTCTGTTGCTTGATTTTCGTTTCTTTCGAAGCTTACTGTAATCATATAATAATGACTTTGTTATAACATTTCTATGTGATTATATAAAACTACATATAAATAAAGTAGGTCAAATCTCGCGTTCCAGTTTCATTCTAGTCGTTTATTTGATTGTTTTTCTCTAAAGAGGTGATACATTGACAGTAATTAAAATGAAAATTTAGCAACGATTCTCTTTGAAAAGATATGTCAATGTACATCCGTGTCTTTGCTAAGTAACACTATACCATTGAGTGAGTGCATCCACGACAGATGCGGGCTCGAACTACCCGTGTGCTAATGGGGTGTGATAGGGGAGACGGTCGCTCGGAACCTTCGTCCTTTGATAAGTGTATAGTAATCATATGCATTTCACGATTAATTGCAATTAAAGAGAATACGGGAATAAAGATACAAAGGTACTGTTTATGAAGAAGTTGTTAAGGAGGTGCATGCAAATTAATCTATTTTTATCTATCTACTATTTTTATCTATGTTCATGTCTATGTTTATGTTCATGGTGTAATTGAATAAAAAGTAGGACAACTCCAAGATAATGTGATGCTCTTCAATTAGACGAGCTTTAGCGAGGATTCAATTTGACATACAGAAAAAAATTGGTGTTCGTTTTTAGTTTCTTTTTTTTTCATGTTTTTTTGTCGGTTCTCCACAGGTCAAACGGCTACAGCTATCAACTTCAAACTTTTTTAAAATATGGTTCCTCATCTAACTTAGATCTGTATAGTTCTGTGGCATTATCGGGTGATAACTTTTATTTTTATGAATTTTAGAAATTTCAAAAATACCCATTAGAATAACACAGCGGAAAAAAAAACAAATAATATTTTTACTTTAACAAAAAATGAAATTTTGCGTGAAGTTGAATTACATTTTGATACACATTTCTAAAAAGTTCCAGCTTGATCGGGTCGACCATTTTGAAGAAACCACTCAAATCAGTTTTTACCCATTTTCACCCATACCATTACTATTCGCTCGTCTGACAACGCATATATGGCGTTTTCCTAGTAGATATGACATTCTATTTCTGTGAAATCAATCAGTTTTGAGGTAACACGTAAATTAATACCGAGAATGTGATGAAACCTTTTGCCACAACAATATTTGATCTTGTATTTTCCCCCAGGTTTTTACAATCAATTGAATTAATCTATTTATAATTCAATACTTCATTCAATTCGATTGTTTTATTTCGTACGTTTCACAACGATTATAGGTTTTCCGAGTTTGTGTTTGGCAATTTGTTTCCCTGAAAGAGATTATAAAGTTGTTGTAATTAAAACAGTTCCAATGGAAAGGTCATGTGATGAAAGCCCTCACGTAAAGCAACCCTTTAACTACGCTGGATGGGTTTTAGAAGGGTTCAAAGAGCTTTTCAAGTATTAAGGGGGGTGCATGCACGGTGGTTATAAAAATACAGAAATTCATCTTTACTATTTTTTTCTATATTCACGAAACAGTGTAATTGAATGAAAAGTATATCAACTCCAAGATAATTGTATGCTCTTTAATTAATATGGCATTCTATTATTGTGTATTGAATCAGTGTTAAGATGAAAGAAGGCCAAAGAATTTCTATCACATTCTTGGTATTAATTGACGTATTATTAGACGAGCTTTAGTGAGGATTCAATTTGACATACTGAAAAAAATTGGTGTTCGTTTTTTTTTTTTTTTTTTTTTGACATACCGTAAAAAATTGTGTTATGTTTTTTTGTCGGTTCTCCACAGGTTAAACGGCTACAGCTTTCAACTCCAAACTTTTTTTCAATATGGATCCTCATCTAACTTAGATCTGTATAGTTTTGTGTAATTATCGGGGAGTAACTTTTATTAAAATGAATTTTAGAAATTTCAAAAATGCCCGTAGAATAACATGGCGGAAAAAAAGAAAATTATTTTATTTTCCAAAAAAATGAAATTTTGCGTGAAGTTGAATTACATTTTGATACACATTTCTAAAAATGTTCAGCTTGATCGGGTCAGCCATTTTGAAGAAATAATAAAATGTGCTAAATTGGTACCACTCGAAGCAGTTTTTACCCATTTTCACCCATACTATTACTATTCGCTCGTCTAACAACGCATATATGGCGTTTTCCTAGTCTCAAAACTGATTGAATTTACAAAAATAGAATATGTCATATCAATTAAACAGCATAAAATTGTCTTGGAGTTGACATACTTTTCATTCAATTACACTGGTCCGTGAACAAGGGAAAAAAAAGAGTGAAGATGAATCTCTCTATTTGTGGAGCATCCCCCCCCCTTAATCAACAGTTTTTAAAAAATAGTTAAATTAGAGAAAAATGCCTTCTACAACTTCCCAGAGTCTCAAGTCTCTATCTCAATAGAATAGTGGACACCAACGACCAGCTCGATCGATAATTGTAATCCGAATTATTTCCCCACAGACTGTATTATTCGAGTCTCGTAGGCCTACAGTTGGTAGTTGAATCGTTTGCCTCGCGAAGTTAATGGAGAATTGGTAGGGTTGGCAAATAGCACAGGAATTACTGGAAAGCAATCATAACCCTAACAAAAGCTGTGTGTTGTAGACACTTCGAACAAACCTCCTGTAAGCCCAGACCAAGATAAACAGCGTGTATAGAAACTAAATCCTGCTCACAGTTCGAAGGCTGTGAAGGAGGCTGCTAGATCCTCCAGAGGAATACCTTGTAGGGCGTGAACGTGGAATTATGTCCTCTACCAACGTGATGATATTTAACTAGGAAAACGAAATATATATGCGTTGTTAGACGAGCGGATAGTAATAGTATGGGTAAAAATGGGTAAAAACTGCTTCGAGTGGTACCAATTTAGCACATTTTATCTTTTTTCTTCAAAATGGCTGACTCGGTCAAGCTGGAAATATCCAGAAATGTGTATCAAAATGTAATTCAGCTTCACGCACACTTCATTTTTTTGGAAAATATTTTTTTTTCCCCGCTGTGTTATTCTAATGGGTATTCTAATGGGTATAATGTAGAATTTTTGAAAATTCTAAAATTCATAAAAATAAAAGTTACCACCCGATAATATGCCACAAAACTATACAGATCCAAGTTAGATGAGGGGATAATGAAAAAAAGTTTGAAGTTGATAGATGTAGCCGTTTGACCTGTGGAGAATCGACAAAAAAACATGAAAAAAAAAACGATCACCAATTTTTTTCAGTATGTCAAATTGAATCCTCGCTAAAGCTCGTCTAATTATTGTAAATACAAGTAATGAATATCAATAAAATTTTCCAAAATAATTAATAATATTTAACCTTTTGCGGACGGTCAAATACAAACCCCATCAGTATAAAATAACAAACCCCATTCAAATAAAAAAAGCCCCCTCTATTTCGTGTATATTTTGTCGTTTCAATACTCCCCCCCCCCCCTCATCATCCTAGAGCGTGAACCCCTCGCCTCTAACTACCCCTAACTGTCAGCCACACGTCTTACATGTCACACCCCCAATGAGACATGGCCGTCTAGCGCCCTTATAATTACAACAACTTGGCCAAGTTTCATCATCGACGCCTACCCGACGCCTACCCGACGCCTACGCGACGCCTACGCCTGAGGACTACGTCTTGATTTTGTGGAAAGCAATTACCTCTGTTAATAAGAGGGAATTGGCTGTATCATTAAGAGTCCATGGGAGTCGATTTGGCGGAATATCAGTTGTTTGGTGATGACTTTTGAATGGTATGAGATATCGAAATTATAATAAAGAGGAAATACAGATATTTCCAATACCTTCCAGATGGTGCAAGTAATAAATATTCATCTCATATCACATAATTGTCAGGCGTATATAGTTTTAAAAAGTTTTGTTTTCTATTCCTATTCCTATTCCTGAACCCTATTCCTGAGATAAATGAGATGTAAGAAAATAAAAATGAGTGAGATAACGAGTATCTCACATAAAATATGAGATGAAATATGTCATTATTATATGAGATAGTTTCCTGAGATAAATGAGATGTTAGAAAAATGAAAATGAGTGAGAAAACGAGTATCTCACATAAAATATGAGATGAAATATGTCATTATAATATGAGATAGTTTTCTCACTGATTTTTCTCACATCTCATTTATGTCAGGAATAGATACGCTTCGAGGGTATTGTAAATATCAGTGTTTCCTCCCATTAGAATTTCGCCCTCATACCACTCAAACATTATCACCAAAAGGACTAATATTTCGCGAAATCTTCTCCCATGGCCTCTTAAAGACGGTCTTTGCTTTGTGTATGGCTGGTATAAATGTGGTTAGTGCTCGGGAAAGGATGTGCGTGGGAATTATTCTGTATTAGTACACAATTGCGGGTTCATTGTCTGAGGTTATTTAGTTTAATTACATCCTGATTTCTGTTCAACTTTTTCCTTTATTATAATTAATATGTTGAACTTGATTCAGAGTCATTGTTACCAGATCAAGTTCAATAATGACAAAGGTAGGATCGTTTGGTGGAGGATACACCACCGTGGTGATCTTATAATTAATCTTGGTGAAACTTTTGTAACAACTGTGAATATTGTGCTAACTAGGCAAATGCAGAATGTGCGTTGTGTGATGAGCGAGATATCTAGAAAGTAAAATCTAAAACTCTACATACCTTGATCATATAAAATGAACTTCATTCGATACCAACGAATCTAAGGAGCCGTGAAATAACAATTTGGAACATTTTTTTGCTATTATATCTATCTATTCGACGAATAAAAAAAAAACGTATTACATTATTTTCTTAGAAATGGCTGGTCCGAATTGCATACAAATTTTAATCATCTGTATAATTTCCGTGTTCACATTTGAGGAAAATTTGAATTATATTGGAGAGATTTTATTTTTCAATTTTTTCTGCCCGGCCTGGTCTTATGGGGTTTGTAGAAATTTTGAGATGATGTTCCTCAAATGTGATGGTGCAACCGATTCGACTCAAAAGCTGTAGGGTTCTAAGTTGGATAAGTTTGCGTATAAAAAAAGTAAAAAAAAAAAAAAAAACACAGACAAAGCTTCGTAAGAGCTGAGTGGAAATCTTCGCTAACGCTCATCTAATAATTTGAAGCAAATAATCAACAATTCAAACAGTGGGATTGGAGGAAAACGGTCCTTCTTCGTTTTTTTATGATTTGTTTTGATTACGTTATACTTCTAACATCCTCATAAAACAACTATGATTCTGTGTGAGAAGATAATCGTAAAGAAGGTTTTTGTTCTGGGTTCTTCCATGAAAGAAAGATTTGTGAGGAAATGTGGACAAAAAACGAAATCAGAATTCTCATATAAAAAAAGCCACAACTAAAAACAAATACGGTACTGAAGTTGTGGTTGGAGAACACAATTCGGGAACTTAGTTGAACAGTAAAACAACATAGTGTGAAATCACTTGAAAGAAGCGGTTACTGTTAGTAACATGCACTTTATGCGCTTTCCATTTGAAATTGTAATTTAATATCCCTACTTTCTTGTGTTTTAAATTGTATTTATTAATTATTGAACTTCTACTTTATAGTGACTCGTTTCCATACTACAATGTATAATCTACGGAAATGAATACATCCATAATTTAATGTTTTATGAAATAATATTTTCATTTCCAAAATCCCAAACAAACAAATCTCACAGATGCTTTTTTTTTAATGTTGCTTAACGGCCCCACCAACATCTAGGTTATACGGGGGTACGAATGAGCGGATGATACTGAAACGATGAAGTGATGATAGGTGATAGGACGTTTACAAAAACCCATGCCTTATGCGGGACTCAGTTACAGTTACAACGGTGACTTCAGTTACTACCGCCAGCGATAATCGACTTAGCCACCAGGGCGGCTCACAGATGTTTACAATGCGTTAAAACCGAAAATAATTAGCTTGATGAAATTTCATTAAATCTATACATAACTGTCAAAAGTTTAATTTCAATATTATTCTATGTAGGCCCTACATGACCTGAATGTATTCATGCTTGGGCATCAGGGATTAGGGATCAGTAACTTAGTTTTGTCCGAACTAATGGATTAAATCTGCAGCCACATCGAATCAACGTGAAAACTAGTGTCCTCCATTTGTAACTACTTTCAAAACTAGAACTAGACGTGTACTAATATCCTAACTATGAAGTTACGAACCACCCGCGCGTTCTCGATATAGGATAGGGGGGACGGTCGCTCGGAACCTTCATCTCACAACTATCTCACAGATTGTATAGAATTAATTCTCGCTTCATATTTCCATGATGGATGTACAATAGAGGAATATTGTAATTCCTGTAATTTGTCACGTCTGTATCATAACGGCTCCCTATTGACACGTGACTGGGATCAGGGAACCATAGGGAACATGTCCTAATCAAGGTTCTTGTACTGATACAAAGCCTGGACTTGGGTGAAGGTGCGAAACACCCGGGCGATAATGGCGAGGGATAGGGGGGACGGTCGATCGGGACTTTCTTTTCATTCTTTCGTGGTAACAATTGTATATTTATGCGATATCATAAACTGGTGGGAAAAAGAGATTTTTTCTTTCGTTGATTCTTTCAACATCTAGAAGGCTCATGTACAGTCACGGTCATTATTTAAAACTGTATTTGTCTGAAAAGTAAAGTCATCCGTCGAAAATATTACTTCAACATTACATACTTGCAAGTGTAGGCCTACTACATGATACAAATATTTCTCACTATTACTTGAATCTTATATTTTCAATAGTTTGTTTAAAGTTAATCAACTGTGAACTTGTTATTCCCTCAGTTAAACCTGTGTTATTATATTACCAATCAGTCGATATCCTAACGGGTACTTTAACGGATAGTATCGAATAATTGAATAATGGAATTCTTTAATTAAAATGTATTACACAATGTGGATGTAAAATGTTACTGTTCAATGAAAGGAATGAATAAATTTAAATTTAAATTTGAATTTAAATTACAAATCCAACAGTGCTGGACTTACCAACATGTGGGATTGGCTCTTACTGATAGTTTGAACCGTTCATCACCTTTTTGATCACTATAACCATCAAAATATGACTATAACTGTACTTAATAATACCGACAAAACTGCATAAAAACATGCAATAAATGCATCAAATAATTATAATTGGGCTGTGCATTATATTTAAATTGAATTTAAGATTAAATGTAAATCCTTGAGTGTACAGTGTGATGTTTTGTTGCTTCCGTACTCGAGTGCACGGGTCAGTACACATCCACATGGCTCTGGGATTGTTCTTTTCGGCCGGCACATTATTACAACAATACACCGTTCATGAGAGTAATATTCCCAGGTGCCAGTCAGTCTTGTGGTTCAAGTGTGCCGTGTAACACCGTGCTGCCGGCGACATACGTGTAGGCCTAGTAGTCTGCTAGTGCCCATGCCGGGAAAAACTCTGGATTTACATTTAAACGGCCACTAGTCCACCAGTGACCGTGCCGAGAAAAACTCTGGATTTACATCTAATCGGCTACTAGTCCACCAGTGACCGTGCCGGGAAAAACTCTGGATTTACATGTAATCGGCTACTAGTTCACTAGTGTCCGTGCCGGGAAAAACTCTGGATTTACATTTAATCGGTTCAGAAGAGTAAGTACAGTGGTTAATTTGTGCCGGAACGTACTGGAACGGCGTTCCGGTTCCTTTTTTGAAACTGGTAATCATAACTAACTAGGAAAACACTATATATGCGTTCTTAGACGAACGGATAGTAATAGTATGGGTAAAAATGGGTGAAAACTGCTTCAAGTGTTACCAATTCAGCACATTTTATATTTTTTCTTCAAAGTTGAAAATTTCCAGAAATGTGTATCAAAATGTAATTCATTTCGACACGAAATCTCATTTTTTTGGGAAAAATAAATATTTTCTTTTTTCCCGCTGTGTTATTCTAATGGGTATTTTTGAAATTTCTAAAATTCCCAAAACAAAAAGTTACCACCCGATAATGCCACAAAACTGTACAGATCCAAGTTAGATAAGGAACCATATTGGAAAAAAGTTTGAAGATGATAGCTGTAGCCGTTTGACCTGTGCAGAACCGACAAAAAAACATGAAAAAAACATAAAAAACGAACACCAATTTTTTTCAGTACCGTATGTCAAATTGAATCCTCGCTAAAGCTCGTCTAATTATTGAGCCGCCCCGGTGGCTAAGTCAATTATCGCTAGCGGTAGTAACTGAAGTCACTTTTGGGCGTGGGTTCGAGTCCCGCGTAAGGCATGGGTTTTTGTAAACGTCCTTTCATCTATCATCACTTCATCGTTTCATAATCACCCACTCATTCGTACCTGTTTAACCTAGCTGTTGGTGGGGTCGTTAAGCAGCATTAAAAACAAAATATATATATTGATAAGTGGATTTTTGTTTTGATTCAATAATACTTTTGATGTGCAAGATACATTTTTACAGATGCATTAATATTTTCATATTCTGATATTTTTTTATTGTCATTCACTATACATAATTATTGTTTGATAAAGATGAGAATAATTTTGTTTACATTATTTTAAATACGTTTCAAGGCGAAATTATTTATTTATTTGATATTTTCCATTCTATTTTTGTAGTGGTTTTGGGGAGGGAGGAATTAGCAGGGATGGTTTAGGCTAAGGTCCCGTTCCTTTTTATTTACAAATCTACATATTACTTTCTATTCACATATTTCACAATATAAGTTATAAATACAATAGATGCTTGAGTACGGCAGTAAACCATCATTCATGAATTATCAATTAATTAGTAATTACAATATATCAAACAAGTAGTAAAACAAATAATGAAACATTCAATAATCAAGATTAATTGATATGAAATCAATAGAATCGAAATCATTATCATTATTTATAAAACTAGATAGACATTTTGATGAATATAGATAACTAGACAATTAGTAGAGTAACAACACATGTACTCTGGGATATGCCGGGAAGAACTCTGGATGTAGCCTACATAGAATCGATCTGAAGAAGTAATTCACCCCGTTTCACGTTTGAACACATTTATATATGGAACTAGGACGCGCGTAATGAGGCCTCGGAGAGGGATTTTCTTCTGCCAGGGAAATACTGTGAAATAGGTTATGTTTACTCATGGATTACGTTAACGATATTCAATTATGATTCTTTAAACTATATTACACTGATGGCTGAATATTCATAATGTACATATAGATGTTTAATTATTATTTATTCTATTTTCAATGTACCGTACTGTATTCGTGGTTTACATTTACAAACATAATTTTAATGAAATGTTAATACTTGTTGAATAATCATATATTTTAAATAGATTATTATTCTGATACTGAGATGGGTGGATCAGTGGCTAGAACGGTGAACCGTCATTCAGGAGATCGGGCTTAGTTTCCCGCCATGATCGACCATATTGGATAGGTGTGAATAGGCCCATCGCATTCGATAGCATTTGGGTGGTTTAATAGATTTTACTAGAATAGGCTCTCTCTCTCTATATATATATATATATGTATATATATATATATATATATATATATATATATATATATATATATATATATATATATATAAATATATTATATATATATATATGTATACAAAATTTACAAACAAAAAATGTGATTGTTGTTGTGTTGGTAGAAAACATTCTTCTTTCGTGGATACAAGTGTAGGCCTAATTCGTCGAACTGATTTGTAATCTTTCAAGAAATGCATTATCGACAAAAGTTTTCATTAGTGATAACATAAAGTAAATCTAATCGATGAACAAAATCTCTGATAACAGGTGACATTATTATCTCTCGTAATACGTTACACCAGGGGTGTCAAACACCGTCCCGCGGTCGCTACCAGTCCGGCCAGCCATACTTTATTTTCATCACGTTGTAAAATTCACATTGTAAGTAAATCATACTAAATGATATATGTTTTTATTCAACGACCAATTAAGGTACACGATAACTGACATATGAAATTGAACATTTTAATTGTAATGAATGATATGAGATTTATCCTAAAAATGTGCAATAAGTGACACACATAACGTATTCACACAATGAAATTAAACAACATAATTAGACGAGCTTTAGCGAGGGTTCAATTTGACATACTGAAAAAAATTGGTGTTCGTTTTTATTTTTTATTTTTTTCAAATTTTTTTCGGTTCTCTACAGGTCAAACGGCTACAGCAACCTTCAATCTTTTTTCAATATGGTTCCTCATCCAACTTAGATCTGTATAGTTTTGTGGAATTATCGGGTGGTAACTTTTTTTTTATGAATTCTAGAAATTTAAAAAATACCCGAAAAAAAAAGAAAGAAAATATTTTTATTTTCCAAAGAAATGAAATTTTGCCTGAAGTTGAATTACATTTTGATAGCCATTTCTGGAAATTTTCAGCTTGATCGGGTCAGGCATTTGGAAGAAAAAACATAAAATGTACTAAATTGATACCAATCGAAGCAGTTTTCACTCATTCATAACTTAAATGTCCGCTCGTCTAACAACGCATACATGGCGTTTTCCTAGTTACGATTAATGAGATTTATGTAGCTCCCCACAAGATAACATTGTATTAATATAGGCTCTTCGGACTTTGTGGAGAAATCAGTGTGGCTCTTGGGCGGTAAAGTTTGAAGACCCCTGCATCACACTAACGCCATTTGTATTCTATTATCTACTGAGATAAGCTCATGTATTCATTTACCATCAATATAATATCCCGAAGTTGTGTGAGAAAAGATGTCAGCTGCAAGTTATTGATAGATTTATATTAATACCTGCTTATTGCGAAACGATGCGGAAATCTTACGTGATTTATTTGAATCTCCGAGAGAATTGTCGGACAAATGAACCAGGTAGGCCTCTTATTGTAGTTTCCTGCGTGCGAGGTGAATTATTAGGAATACTGAACACGGCAGAGAATGTGTACCGTTAATATGAGATTGTTATTTGTAACAATGTACAATCGTTTGTGGCTTGTATTGTGAGACATCACATGTTACGCAGGCGTGTAATTTACATCACTGGCGAATCTATTGTAAAATACGAGATCTTTCATGCTTCCTAATTAAAAGTAAAACTCTATTATATATAATTAAATGTGTATATATATATAAAAATATATACGGGTACCTATATATATATATATATATATATATATATATATATATATATATATATATATACATATATATATATATATATATATATATATATATATATATATATATATATATATATATATATATATATATATAAAAACATTTCGGGAGAAGAAAAATAAATCGGTGAGAACCGATTCAACTGTAGAGAATCTGAAAAAAATTCCTACATCATTCGACACATTTCAATCGCAACATGTATTCATTCAATCATGAATCCATTCATTCATTCATGCATACATTCATTCATTCATGCATACATTCATTCATTTATGCATACATTCGTTAATTTCATTGATTAATTACTTCATTTATTCATTCCAATATCGGAAAGTTGAATATTGTAAGCCGATTTTGCAGTTTGCAAACAGCCCAAGTGTTAATCGGATAGTGAGACTGAAATGTCTAGACCGAGTACTTGGTAAACCGAGAGATAACAAGGCAGAAACTTCTCTTCACTTTCTCTTCGCGGGAAGAAGTTGAACGCAAAGAAACGAAAGTCATAACTTTGCAAACTTGTTGGGAAATTAATCTCATTCTGTTGAAAAACGTGTTAATATTTTCGGTGACTTTTCTTGTTCAGTTCAGTGATGAAATGAAATCTGATAATATTATTACATTATATCGCCATTGTGCTGGTAATTATTATGTTTACTTTCAATGAATCCATTTTCTTTTGAACATTTCAATTATTATTCTACACTTTGAGGGATTCGGAAGGAAAGACTTGAAAATACTGTGGAATGAATCAAATTGAACTCGTAGTAATTCATTTGTTTTCAAAATTTCATATAAATATATATATATATATATATATAATATATATATATATATATATTTGAATAATCCATGTTTTCGGTTCCTCTTGTGTGTATTTATATTTTATTATAACTCACCAACGTTTCCCTTAAATTGCATTGAGCATTTTCACAGGTGATAATTCAATATTGACAAAATTATTGTGTAGGCCTACTAATTTTGTCAATATTGAATTATCACCTGTGTAAATGCTCAATGCAATTTAAGGGAAACGTTGGTGAGTTAATAATAATAATAATAATAATAATAATAATAATAATAATAATAATAATAATAATAATAATTCATTACCAGCGACTATACATGATACAGTATGGTAAATGTCAACATAAAAAAACAAGATATCGTTACAGTATAGATGCATAATAATTCTAGTCCAGAAATTGACGGTAGTCAAGGAAATCTTGTAACGAGTAAAATGAATGAACAAATAAAAATTTCTTCACATTGAACTTGAACAGAGTATTGCTCGTTATGGACTTAATATTAACAGGTAAGTTATTGTACAGACTAGACATAAAATAATGCGGACTTCTGGCGAACAACATTAGTCTGTGCTGCTCGACTCGCACATCGTCACGGCGCCTAGTGCCATGTTCGTGAACATTGCGGTTGCATTTGAAAAGGTGAAAGTTCTCTTTGACAAAAACAACTGACTGCAGGATGAGAATGCTTGGCAGGGGAAGTAACGAGTTGCTTTTGAAAAGGGGTCTGCAAGACGATCGATTCCGTGCATTCGAAAGTATTCTCACAGCTCTTTTTTGAAGCACAAACAGTCTTTGAGCTTGCGGCGAGTGCCCCCAGAAGGGAATCCCGTATTGTAAGTGAGAGCAAATGTGAGCGAAGTATACCATGCGTAGGACACCAGACGAAACAACGCGGCACAAACTTCTGAGCATGAAAATACCTTTCAGGACTTTTTTTACTGTTTCTTCAATGTGTATTGACCAATCCAACGTATCTGTTATCACAATGCCAAGAAATTTGGTGGTAGTTGACACCTGCACATTGGAGCCGTTTAAACGGATAAGCGGACTTGCAGTGCGCTTGTCTTGGTATGAATGAAATTGCATGCAAGTGGTTTTAGACACGTTTAATAAAAGCCTATTTGTGGTACACCATAGTTGCATAAGAGATGTGGCTTTGTTAGCTATAACTGTGGCATCATCAATAGTCGGCGCAGAAACAATGTGATTTGTGTCGTCAGCGAAGAGAACAATATGACCATCCTTGCACACAGCCGGCAGGTCGTTTATGTATAGCAGGAACAAAAGCGGTCCTAAAATTGATCCCTGAGGCACTCCAACCGTTATCTTGGCTGACGCAGATTTGAAGTTCAAATTTATGCCCGATTCACTTGCCGTACAAATATCTACAATTTGCTGCCTTGAGGAGAGGAATGATTTTATCCATCGCAATGCATTTCCATTTATACCCATACTATTCAGTTTGGAATATAAAATATCATGGTTCACGCTGTCGAACGCCTTTGAGAGGTCGTAGAAAAGGCCTAAAGATGTACTGCATTTTTCGTCCAATGTTTTATAAACAGAATTAAGAAACATGAAAATGGCAGTGATGGTAGATCTACCCGCGCGAAAGCCATGCTGGGAATCAGAGAAAATGCTGAACTTGAGTTATAATAAAATATAAATACACACAAGAGAAACCGAAAACATGGATTATTTAAATATAAAACCTTGTGAAAATATACATAATTACATATATATATGTATATATATATATATATATATATATATATATATATATATATATATATATATATATATATATATATATATATATATATATATATATGCATATATAAATATATATGAGTACATGGCTTTCTGTTGAAACGTACAGCACGTGATGTTGATAGGATGGATATATATATAAATATATATATATATATATATAATATATAATCATTAAACTTCTTGGATACGATCCAATCTCGAGATGTGTGGGATATTTTAGCCATGTCATAAAAGATACGTCTCGGACCTCGTCCTGTCGAGACGTATCTTTTATGACATGGCTAAAATATCCCACATATATATATATATATATATATATATATATATATATATATATATATATATAAAACCGAAAATAGGAGAGAGAGAGAGAGAGAAGAGTAGCGCACCTCACTGTTAAAATGCGAGGCGCGATCGAGTTCGTTGTATTTGTCTTACAAGACAACTTTTAGTGTGTTTCTTCTTCTCTCGAACTCGACGTGTAAACATTGTTACAACAGTTGTTAGTGTGTAGCTAGCAACACCGTGTAGTTCAGTACACGTATCTCCGCTCGAGCCCAGAGAGTTCGACAAATTGACGCTAGTTTGACCAACACGGGAAATAGTTCACACAATTCTTATACGTTTCAGAAGAGAAATATGACATTTGGGTATTTATGTATTAAAGGGAACTCGCCTATTTGAAGGGACACATTTATGATGTGATATTTCCCAATAATAACGTCACTACTTTATTCAGAAATGGTGGCACATTCCGATTTTAAGGTCGTTTTCATGGTTTTCCCGTAATATAAAAGTACGAATTTATCAACATTTCTTCGTTTTGACAGCCAGAAACTAGCGCCATGACCAGCTGCTTGTGAACGTTGTTGCCATGTGTGTATTCTGCCATCCCAACCCCGTTTTTATTGCTTGCGTAATCGAACCGTGTTAGGTTAGTTGGTCAGGTAATTACCCAATTGAAAACATGAAGCAAAATTCGGCGAGAGAAATGATATTAACAAGGATAGACGAGTGGACGGAATGCGTGTTTGGACAACATCGCAATCCCTCGTTTGAATAATTAATACATCGAAATGAAACACATTCAGGCATTTTCGTCCAAAAAAGTTCCAAAATAGTCGAGTTCTCTAGAATACATATTTACCGAAATTTGTATACATACTTGAATGACAGCTGTATAGATACGCAACTCTTGCTTGTTCCTAACGCAGACTATATCCAGAGCTAGGAAATAAGAGTAGTAACTTTCATGGGCGTCGGCAGGAAGAAATTTGAGGGGGGGGGGGGCAAAATATCCCAAATTCGAAAATGCACAAGTCCCAATGGGAGTAGGGGAGGGCTCCTCAAATTCCATCGTTTTATGGTGTTTTGGGAGGTTTTGTGACTATTTACTTAGCTTTTGATTTTCATTTAGAGAGAAGACAGATAATGTTGAATTGGTTGAATTCTATGCAAGTAGCTGATCCTATTCATCTTTTTCTATTCATCATATCAAATATTTTCTTCATAAAAAATAGCCAAAATGAGTTATTAGAATCTGATTGGTCTGTATGATACCCAATATCAAAATTTACAGGAAATAAGAATAGCCCAATAAATCATATTCGTCAGTCGGCGAAAGCATAGCCTAGCCTACCCACCCCAGTCACATCAGACTCATGACCACCCGCGTAACAAGACATGTTAAAATATGTCACCGGTACAGTCGGTACTTACAAAGTTTCGAAAAACATCATTGTATTAAAAAAAAAAAAAAAAAAAAAATACGCCTGATCCCGGGGGAGGGGCAAGTGCACACCCTTGCCCTCCCCCCCCCCCCCCCCCCCCCCGCTGCCGACGCCCATGGTAACTTTAGATCTTTACGTTTTACGTGGTGATTGAAGTTCTACTTATATTATTATCATTAACGTTTAGTTGTTTGGGTTGACACACGAGAGAAATATTTCGAACGTCTATCAAAATTCTAATGCGGAGGAAACACATATATTTTAATTCCTTCAAGATGGTATCAGTAAAAAAATTGTTTGACTCATATCTGATAATTGTCAGCTAAAAAAAAATGAAATAAAATAAAATCTAATATGTGTTGATTGGTTATAACTTTGACCGTATTGAAAGTATTGAAAATATCTGTGTTTTTCGCTTATTAGAATTTTTATTTCTCAAACCGTTCATAAAATATCATCAAAACCTGATATTTCGTTAAATCGACTCCCGTGGACTCTTAAATACCCCAGTAGCAATTAGAGCAATCAGTTAGAGCCGATTGTACCAACTGATGATTAAATATTATTTAGTTAATCATTACTGAAGGTACAAGAATAGCATTTGTAACCAAGGGTAATAACAAGTTAATTTGCTAAATTTTGCTTGATTCACTAATCATCAGTTGTACGGTACAATCGGCTCTTAGGTTCGGTTTTACGAATAATAAATGTGTTGATTAAGCGATAATTAGTGGATTAGCTTGTGTTATTTTTGTACTGCAATTGATTAATTAGTTTAATTAACACATTTTATTATTGGTAATATGGGCCCTTAGACAGCAAACAATAATCATAATCTAGATTAGTTTAAACATATACTAATTGCTTCAAAACAACAAACAACAATAATATATCGTAATTAAAATTAAACGTGTTATAACGACAAATAAAATCAAACATCAGAATAATATAATCGACACTAATACTCCCCAGTATTGCCTTAATGCTAGTTTCAAACGTCTGTTGTGTTGGTACCATTAATAATTGGTTAGTTCCAACACTGCGAGCTGGAGTGACCATTAAACAACCCTCGGGTATAAACTCCAACTCGTGTTACCAACCCTCGAAAACAATCATCTGCATTAACCCACGCCGTGCTAGTTTCATGTGTCCAGACAGATATATATATATATATATATATATATATATATATATATATATATATATATATATATATATATATATATATATATATATATATATAGTCCAGTATATATACATATACATACATATATATATATATATATATATATATATATATATATATATATATAACCATGCAATATTTGTGTAGCTACAATGTTGAAATCTGCAACGAAACTCCCAGCGGATAAATCGTAATGTTGTACGTCGTTGAAATGTATTTGCAAGTCAATTTTGTGTTTTCTTTTTCATTACGTTATTGCTATTCTGGTTTATATTTACTACCCCCAATAGCGCATAAGAGCTGGGATAGAAAAGGAAAGGGAGGGAGAGAGAGGGATAGAAAGAGAGAGAGAGAGGGGGTGGATAGAAAAGGAAATGGGGGGAGAGAGAGAGAGAGAGAAATAATAAATTAGAACTTGAAAAACAAGGAAGTGTTTGTCATATTTTAATGTTACTTTAAAGCGAGAACGTTTATTTTTCTGGATTTTTTAATCTTTCTGTATGCCTAGATCTGACCCATTTTTAAGCTGCTCTGTTATATCGCGAGTTCGGAGATATAATTGCGCTATGAACATTTCCATCCCCTAGCGAGTAATTAGGCATGTTGCACGTACAAGCAGTCACCTTGGCTTGCCGTTTTATTCCAACCAAGATTCGGAAAATGTCAAAAGAATTAATAATTTTTCCAGTTTCTCGTGCTTACAAACCTTCATTTTCTACAGGATAAAGTAAAATTCTCTTAAAATGTATAATTAAATTAATTATGCTTATAAAAGAGTGGAGTATTCAAGCCCTTATAGAGCCAACCAAATTAAGGAAATAATTTAATTTGTTTTAGTAAATTAAATCAAGCCTTACCCTTGTAGAGTGTAATTGCCAAGTTCCACATTTGACTGAATATTTCAGTTATTTTAATTATTCAATATCTGCTGATTATGGAGTAAAGCCGGCAGGTAGACTACATTACGTAACCTGTTGGCACTACCAACATTAGAATAACTGACTCCGTCAGTCCTTGAGGTGTAATTTACTGATTAAAACCAGAGACGAGATTATCATGATCCGCCCGGCTGGCTTAGGTAGCTGAGGCGTTGTCTGGGGAACTGAAAGTCTTGGGTTCGAGTCTCGGTTGAGACTTGTGTTTTTGTTCATCTATCGCACACTCGTTTGTACACTACCGGTCTCATAAAATGGTCGATTCCGAAATTTAAATTCAAATTCAAATTAGATCTAGGCACATTGGATCAATAATATTTTCACAAATCTTACATTTTCTTCAGGATTCATTCTATAATTTTCTTTTTTTTCCATTGAACACTTCATGTAGGTCTAAGCGGGTATTATCGGGAACAGGCTATACGAATCTCGGTTACGTGTTAATGGGATATACTAATTAACTTACACTTTGGGGATTTTTTATTTTTTTATTTTAATTTTAAGGAATTTTAATTTCGAAGAAGGTAAAGTTTTATTTTTGCTTAATAATTTACTATAAGTTTGTAAACCCTAACTATCATTTAACGTACAAAATAACATCTTCACCTAACCGGCTAACTATCGCTTGATCCACTAACTATCAGTTGGTAAGACCGGACCTGAGGAAATATTATTTGTAACCAAGGAAACAACAAGTCATTTTGTTAATTAAAGCTTATAATGAACAAATTCATTCTTCGTAAAACTGGACGTTATCAATAGTATATAGTGATCTATTTACATTCATTTTCACTCTCTATTTTTTTCTATTTTTTTCATAATTCACATAATTCATATAATACCGAAATGACAATGCGCATAAAATGATATGAAGCAGAAGGGAATTTAGTCAAAAGACATGGCTTGACACAACGTGGTCTTGAACATCATTATACACTTCACAAGGTTCTCAGGGCGTCCCTCGCAGCAATAAGGCTACCATCAGCTGCACGCTACATAACTTGGTTCCAGTCTCGGTCCCGGTTCCAGTCCCGGTCCCAGTTCCGGTCCCAGACCCTGTCCCGGTCCAGTCCTAGTCCCAGTACCCATACCTGTCCCAGTACCCGTCCCTGTCCCAGTCTCGGTCCTAGTCCCAGTCCCGTCCCAGTCCCAGTCTCGGTCCTAGTCCCAGTCTCGGTCCCGGTCCCAGTCCCAGTCTCGGTCCTAGTCCCAGTCCCTGTCCCGGTCCAGTCCCAGTCCTGATCCCAGTCCCAGTCTCGGTCCTAGTCCCAGTAACGGTCCCGGTCCCAGTCGAGTGCACACAGCTTCACCCGACTCAGTTAATTCTCAGGCCTCGCGTGAGAAAGACGATCTCAAATATATTGTACCAATTTCGCGTGGTGTTTCTTTAGTTATAAGCTATATTTCAAGTCTCTTCGGATGCATATACTTGTTTCCACTAGAGTAGCAGGTCGTACCAACTAAATAACTGTAAAATACCTCGGTAAATACGTGATGACGTAGCAAGTTGAAGGAGTTCATGCTTTCGAAAGATGCAGTTGCGTTTCTTATGGTGAACCTCGTCCTGATACATCAAAATGATGTAATATACTGGATATTACACAGCTAACTAAATAACTAAAAAAATTGACTAAATAATTGTGAAAATTTCGTTAATTATATTTTACTCAATCTTATTGCAGCTTAAATATTCCAACGTCTTTGAAAGATGTATTTGCGTTTATAATCGTAAAACTTTTCCTGAAAAATCATAATACCCTGAAAATACCACAATTCCTTGAGAACTGAGATATTAGTGATTTTTTTGTTGGTATACGACATTCTGATTTAACTCTAAATCAGAAGTGATATTTCTGTGTATTGTGTTGGTATCCACCACCTCCTTCTAGTTCTCTCGTGAACACAAGTGTAGGAAAACGGAGACTAAGAGAAAAGAGGTACAGTTACAAGTGTGTGGGTGATTTCCTTTAGGAACTAAGCTAGGCGAGCTCGGAGCTTTGTCAAATTGCTCCGTGTAGCGTCACAAGAATTGGATTAAAAAAGCACACCCACATATTTTATGATCATCCCACGCGTACGCTTGATACAGAACACGGTTTATATCATTTTATTGGGTATAAAAATGGTTAAACGAATTTTATGAGAACATTCTCTTCAGTTAGATCCCTGAAAGTTCCGAGTAAACTCGAAGAAAATGATTATCCTTTATATTAAACCGTACTCTTCTCTAATTTTAAGTACATTTTGGTCGTAAAATATATTATATAGACCATTATAGTGTGATAAAATGTCTGAAAATAGTTTCTTAAATAATGAAACTTCTTTAATTTTATCATGGAACTCGAGCGTTTTGTTTCTGCTACATCTTGAAGTTTATTGCAGCTACCGTAGAGGATGATACGCCACTGGACAGCTTAATGTTGGTACATCAGAGTTTATGATGGATACGCCACTGGATCGCTCAGGGTTGATATCATCAGAGGTCGGTTAGGTTCTATAAATTAACTCACAAATTTAATTGTCGAGTTAAATAAATTGACTCTCTCAACACGAAAGTAAGAAATCCCTGTTGGTCGCTGTTAAAGACTACGTATATCACACAGTCAGGAAACGGTTAAGTCAAACCGGTTCAGGCTGAAACGGTTCGACAAATGAGTGTATATCACAAATTTCAGAAACACTTTGGCGAAACCGCGGTCAAAACGTTACAGCGCCAGCCATTTTTAACATTTACGTAAGTCGATATATTAGTATAAATATATATTGGTACTATATTGGTATATATTGGATATTGATGACGTAAGTCGGTAAATAATCGATAACGGAGCTGGAATTCAACGACGATCGATTTATCGCTCGCGTTCAAGGTTACCCTGAATCGGTTTGACGTGTACATCAATCGTATCGAGTTCTCCAATTCACTTGCCAAACTGGATTTGAACTAAAGTGTTTTACACCAAAACCGACAGGTATATCACCATATCTAAACCGTTTCAGCCTGAACCGGTTTGACTAAACCGTTTCCCGACTGTGTGATATACGTAGTCATATACTATAACTGTTGATTAGGATTACATTATGTTAGTTTAAGGTTATGATAAATTTTTCAATATTTGAAATACAAATAAAATGGGGTGGTAAGATCACCCTTGTGGTACTCCGTCCAAACGATCCTACTTCCACTCTTAGCCAAACAGTGATTTTGTATCAAGTTTCGAAAAAAATGTTAGGTTGGCTAGGTTATGTCCTGTTAGGTTGGTTGGTTTAGTTAGATCAGTTAATCTTTCGTCAGTATAGATTACTCTCAACAACAACAACAACAACAACAACAACAACAACAACAACAACACCCGCCACGGTTGCAACATACACAAGTCTATATACACATCTATAGACCCTGCCCACTCACTAACCGAAATATCACAATACAATCATCACTAGGTATATTCAGAAAAAATATTCTTTCGAAACTTTTCATTTCTAACCTTTTTCATTCGAATACATTTTACCACTGCCCATCCATCGCTATACTCCTCGGTGGCAGCTAGTTTTCTGTTCATCCCACCGACTGATCGATTTACAACCAACTGGTAAGTAGAAGATATGACTTGCGGACATTCGACGACTCACACGAAACCTATAAAAGATCGCATCAATCTGGATTTCGCTCCGATGCGTCAATTGCACATTGTGTTACAGACAGCGTTATATTCGGGGCACGGGTTGCCGGCGGGGGAGGGGGGGGGGGGAGGGGAGGGGAGACGTGTCATAAACCACGCACAGACAGACTGAATAGCTGGAGGCCGGTTTGATATACAGCATACGATTCTCTTCATTTTCTCTACCTTTTACCTAAAACCCATGGGCCCCGTATTCTACATTCAAAATTCGATTTTTCGAAAAAAGAACGCACCTTGAATTCGAATATGTTCTACCTTCACCTCCCCTCCCCCCTCGCCGACCCACTTACCACCCACCCACCTGAGAATAGTCTCTAACAAGCCCTTATGCCCCTTTGTCAGTGAATTCCCTTTTCCCGTTTTATCTCGCCAAGTCAGGTGTTGAAACGGGTGGACACAATTGAGGGCGAAGCCTTGGGCGCCTCATCACGTGATGTTGGTCATCCAGGGGGCTGTTAGGTGATTGGTGATTGGTGATTGGTGATTGTTCATCACTAGTCGATACTGTGTCCAGAGACAGACGAACACGAGAGAAGTTTGGTTTTATGCTTGTGTATATGGTATTACACGGGTGGAGGTGCCGGGTTAGTTGACAAGCAGCTTAATCTGCTACTTGAACTATCAAAATGGCTGAAATTACATGAAATATATATATATATATATATATTTATTTATTATTTCACTCACAATTGCACCAAAGTGCGGTGGCAAGGCCCTAAACTTAATCAACAAATTTCTTAACAAGACAACATTAACAAAACAGGAACAAGATGAAGAAAACAAATGATAATTATCAAAAATACACTCGACCAACAAAAACTATCAAATCCCCTATAATAAAACTTCCCTCCGCACTACCACTTCTTCAATTTGTCTCAATATCAGTCCTCCTCCGCAATCTCCCCCAAACCGTTCCAAACCAAACCATTATAATTTTCTGAGCTCTTCCACTAATGTTTCTTTCTTCGTTCCATTCCACTCGACTCCCGCTCTATTCAAAAATGAATACTTTCCGACATCCTTCTTCGCCATCTTCACTACAACCTTCCACTCATGCCCCCTCTAAATCATACCTCCTCTCATCCAATTTAACCTTCTCTCTCATCTCTTTCTAATCTCTTTCTCATCTCTTTCATCTCTTTCTCATTCTAATTAGCATTCGATTTTTTTAACTTGATCCAAACGGTTTAGCAAACTTGTTTCCACAAAATAAGAAGATCGCCCACTAATAGAATAATAGCAAAAATTGTCCGTAATTACATAATTTCACTGCAACTTCAGGGATTTATCGTTTTTGAAAGATGCAGTTACGTTCATTATCGTAAATCACGTGTCAGGTAATACAAATACAACTGTTATAGTTTAATTTGTTATTCTGGTAGACTACCTTCTACTTCCGTGGATCCGATTACCCCCAAACGTCCCAACTGTTGGTTCCAGTTCGTATCCCAGAATGCGCTGCGGTAGTTTCTCAGGAGGCGATTCAAGTGCTGTACCTGTGGTGCTTGTTGTGGGAACTGTGACGGTTCCATCTTAGGGGTTATCTTTGCGCAGCGGCAATATCGTAACCAATGAGGTTAAACCGAGGTGCGATTATTGCTAGTTGAAAACTTATACCAATACCCCGCCTTGACTTCGTGAAACACCGAAGTCTAAGGCAATTTTTGCAACCCCTAAGGGGGACCTAATTACGATGCAGTTACATATACGGTACTTTGAAGTACTATATGGGTACCATAGCAGTACCACGTTGTAGTGATACCAACTTCATCATAATACAAAGAAGGGATGACTCAGCCTTTCAATTGGAGGACATCCGGCGTCATAGAGGGCACATTTGCCTGTAGCGCAACTATCGCTTTTATATCGAACTATATAAAACAAAAATGCTCAACAATGCTATACACGGCTCAGTAGAATTGTTACGTTACAGGTAGCATTTATTTTTCACGAAAATGATAGATTTTATAAGTTCGATAATGTCACCGGTACCGTAGCCACTCAATCTCATC
The DNA here is from genome assembly GCA_907164805.1 of Brachyptera putata. Taxonomy (NCBI): domain Eukaryota; kingdom Metazoa; phylum Arthropoda; class Insecta; order Plecoptera; family Taeniopterygidae; genus Brachyptera; species Brachyptera putata. Next base: position 5,871,123 of record OU015466.1, on the reverse strand, counting down.
TAGTTCACAAGAGAGTCCGCTAGGGTGAATGGGGGATTTGGGCTCTGATCTGACGGCAAGCAAACAATAATGCCCGCAATGTTATAGTAGTGAGTGAGCACACCTTCTTTATATTATGATGACGTAAGTTGGTATCACTACATCGTGGTAGTGCCGTACATCGAAGCTTTTAAAAACAGAGAAATTCGTTGAACATTTTCATTTGTAGCTACATTTGTTATTCGATATTCAGTTATAACAATCTTGTCCTCTGGTTAATTCTTCCTTGACGCTTCGTGACCTTTATGCGATCCAAGTATTTTATACTACTAGGCAAACGCAGGATGTGCGTTGTACGATGAGCGAGATGTCTATATAAAGTATAATCGAAAACTCTACAAACCTTGATCATTTGAAATGAAGTTTATCCGATGTTAATGAATCTAGAAAGCCGTGACTTCGACAATGCAACATTTTTCAACTGATATTTCTATCTTGATGAATATTCTATCTCGATGAATAAAATACATTTATTATATTATTTTCTCCAAAACGGCTGGTCCGAATATCAAACCAAATTTTTATTCATGTATATTATTCTTGTGTTCACATTTGTGGAAAATTTGAATCGTATTGGAGAGATTTTTTTTTCAATTTTTTTCCGCCCAGCCAAATCTTATGGGGTTTTTAGAAACTTCTAAATGATGTTTCTCAAAAATGGTCCAACCGATTAGACCTGAAAACTATACAGTTCTAAGTTGGATAAGTTTGCATATAAATATTAAGTTTCATGTCGATCGGTCAAACCCTGCGACCTGTGCAGTGTTTACAAAAAAAAAAAAAAAAAAAAAAACGCACAGACAAAGTTCCGTAAGAGTTGAGTGAAAATCTTCGCTACGCTCATCTAACAATTTAACTTGTCCAGCTAACAGTCGATATCCACGTGCTAGGTAGTACAGGGTCGACTTACTCCAATAAATTGGTTCTCTTTTATTGGAAAGCTTTAGCGAAGCCAAATGACCGTTCGACGTGCTATTGCCAGACACCACCTACAGTCAACACGAGCTGAACGGAACCTTACCGTTAATAACGGTAAAACGTTCAGCCGTACAGGAATAATTTGTCATTCCATTCACCTGATCAATATATGTGAACCTTCAATGGTTCCTGACTCCAAAGTGATACATGATAGCAATCAATATAGAATATATGGGGAAATATGATGAAACTATTGAACTAGGAAAACGCCATGTATGCGTTGTTAGACGAGCGGATAAAAGTAAAATCTGAGATATGT